>OX422219.1:224452326-225052326 GCA_949130495.1 Sambucus nigra
CGCTAAGGCATACATAATCCTTTTGTTCAAATAATTTTAGAATGAACCTCCGTTCTCGGAGGTAAGAAAATAATAGTATTTTGTGAAAAAGAAAGGGTCGCACTCATGTGAGGAGTATGAGCTGCCTACGTACCTCTGTTTTTTTTTAAAATATTTAAAATAGTTTTGTAGAGGATCAGGCCTACGTAGTTCTGGGTAGAGGGAAATGAAGAGTTTTTTTTTAGAATAGAAGGGGGATGAGAAGTCGTAGCGCGCCGAGATTTTGGACTAGGGGTAGAATTTCTTGAGACGGTCCAGGTTGACTGGACGATCCATCTCCTCCCCATCTAGGTCAGTGATCATGGCGGCACCGTCGGATAGGATTTTCTTCACAATGTAGGGGCCACTCCAATTGGGCTTGAATTTCCCTCTGGGGTCCCAGATGGGTTCTATTATCTCCTTGAGGGCTAAATGCCCCTCCCGGACACCGCGGTCCTTGACTTTCTCATTGAATGATCTCGCTATTCGGCGATGGTACCCCTGTATGTGGTAAAGAGCTTTTAATCTTCTTTCATCTAGGAGGGCTAACTCATCAAGACGGCTTTGGCACCAGTCTTCTTCACTAACCTTGCTTTCAAGCATGACGCGCAGTGAGGGTATTTCCAGCTCCACAGGTAGGACCGCTTCCATGCCGTAGACCAGGGAGTAAGGGGTAGCCCCAGTAGAGGTTCGAATTGAGGTTCGATATCCCCAGAGGGCGTATGGGATCCGATCGGCCCAATCCCTACAACTTCCGATCATCTTGCTGATGATGGCTTTGAGGTTTTTGTTGGCGGCTTCAACTGCACCATTGGCATGAGGTCGGTAGGGAGAAGATTTGTGTCTCTGAATCCCGTATTCGTTGACTACTTATGTGACTTATGCTTCGAAATGCAACCCGTTATCTGATACCATCTCGTGCGGGACCCCATATCGGCAGATGATATTTTTCTTGAGGAATTTGTCCACTTTCTTGGCATTCAATACTGCGTATGACACAGCCTCAACCTATTTGGTGAAGTAATCGATGGAAACCAGGATGAACTCGTGTCCGTTTGAAGCCTTTGGTGTAACCTTCCCTATGATGTCGACACCCCAGGTGGAGAACGGCTAGGGAGAGGTCATGTTGTATAATTCTCACGGAGGCAAGTGTTGAAGGTTGGAGAATTGTTGGCATTTGAGGCACCTTCGGATATAGGCGGTGCAATCCTGGATCATGGTGGTCCAGTAGTAGCCCTGTCGGATGATCTTCTTGGCAAGCATGTGACTGTTCATGTGAGGTCCGCATTCCCCGCTGTGGATTTTCTGCATTATTTTCTTAATCTCAGCTCCTGCGATGCAGTGTAGATGTGTTCCATCAAAATTCCTCTTGAGTAGAGCTTTATGACAAATGATGTACTGGGCGGCCAGTCTTCGAAGGGTTATTTGGTCTTTCTTGTTAGAACCCTCGGGATACCTACCATGTTTGAGGTGGCACCAGATATCATAGTACCAGCAATCGTCTAGTTCGGGATCTTTAGTGGAGACAAGCTCAATAAGGTAGCAATGGGCCGGTTTGTCTTGCTTTTGAACTAGGAAGGGGGTCATTGTTATTCCTTCGGGCATGTCGACTATGGAGGCCAAGGTGGCGAGAGCATCATCTAGGTTATTCTTTGCTTGGGGTAGGTAGTGGAAGATGATATCTCGGAATCGGGAGGCCAACTCTTCTAATTGGGCGTGAAAGGGTTGGAGCTTTTCGTCCTTGACTTTCCACTTTCTGAGCACTTGACCGATGATAAGGGCAGAATCCCCGTAGACATCAAGGTATTGAATACCTTTCTTGAGAGTAACCTTGAGGCCCACTGCGCATGCCTCGTATTCCATCATGTTGTTGGTGCAAGGGAAATCCAATTTAATGGCGATGGGAGTGTGGGAGTCATCTGGGGCGATCAGAAGTATCCCAATGCCATATCCTTTTTTGTTATAGCTCCATCAAAGAACATTTTCCATCGAAGGCGGTCTTGAGTGGTGCAGAGGATATTTTCATCTAGGAATTCAGAGATCTAGACATCTACTTCGTCTATGGGGTAATAGACGAGGTAGTCAGAGATGGCTTTTCCTTTAATGGCTTTCTGTGTGACGTACACGATATCGAACTCGATTAGGAGCATCAACCATCGGGCCATTCGACTGGATAAGGCGGGTTTTTCAAGAAGGTATTTAATGGGATCCATTCGGGATACAAGTTTGATAAGGAAGGCGAGCATGTAGTGTCGCAACTTTTGGGTGACCCAGACAAGTGCAACACATGCCTTTTCTAAAGCGGTGTAGTTGACCTTGTACCCGACCAATTTGCGACTGGCATAATAGATGGCTCTTTCTTGGCGGGAGTCTTCAAGGTATTGGGCTAGCAAAGCCCCGGGTGCAGTGTTGGTTATGGTTAGGTATAGGAGTAAAGGGAGACCAGTCTGTGGTGGCATGAGAACTGGAGGTTGGGTCAGGTATTGTTTGATTCGGTCAAAAGATTCTTAGCAGGCCTGGTTCCGAACCTTGGTTGAATCTTTTCGAAGTAGCTTGAAGATTGGTTCACAGATAGAGGTTAGCTGGCTGATGAACCTTCTGATATATTATAATTTCCCAAGAAACCCTCAGACTTCTTTCTCTGTTCGGGGCGGTGGCATATCAAGTATAGCCTTTAGCTTTGCAGGATCTGCTTCTATCCCCTTTTCGCTGACCATGAATCCTAAGATTTTTCCCTTTGTAATGCCGAAGACACACTTCTGTGAATTAAGTCGCATCTAATACCATCGCAGTCGTTCGAAGAACTTTCGGAGAGCGGGAACATGACCTTCTCTAGTTTTGGAATTGATAATCATATCATCCACATAAACCTCGACCTCCTTGTGAATCAGATCGTGCAGGTTGGTTTTGGCAGCCCTTTGGTAGGTAGCCCCAGCATTCTTGAGACCGAACGGCATAACGGTGTAGCAAAAGGTTCCCCATGGGGTGATAAATGCGGTTTTTTCTTGGTGGTTGGGGTGCATCTTGATTTGGTTGTATCCGGTAAACCCATCGATAAATGTCTTGAGAGCATGATTGGCTGTGTAATCTATGATCATGTCGATATTGGGTAGCGGATAATCATCCTTTGGAGAAGCTTTGTTTAAATCTCGGTAATCTACACACATTCGAACCTTCCCTCCTGATTTCGACACAGGTACAATGTTGGCTAACCATGTGGGATATTCGATCACCTGAATGAAACCCACGTTTAACTGTTTGACCACCTCTTCTTTGACCTTGAGCGACCATTCGGTGCGGAGTTTTCTCAGTTTTTGTTTAACCGACTTGTAATCTGGGAGAGTGGGGATCTCGTGTTGAGCTATTTCAGTATCAATGCCAAGCATATCATCATAGGACCATGCGAAGACATCCACGAACTCCTTCAGCAATTCTTCGAGTTATGCACGCTCATGCTCATCAAGGGTGGCCCCTATCCTAATCTCGCGCAGTTGTCTACTAGAACCGAGATTAATAACAACAGTCTCTTCTTCATTAACTTGAACGCAATTATGTTGTTTATTATTAACCTTATTTAGATTAGTTAAGAATTGTTCATTTGCAAAATCATTATCATCAAAAGTTTGATTAGAATTCAAGCAGTTAATGTAAGGCACAACAAGATGCTCAAAATCTTCGTTTATTTCATTGATAGGAAAAACAGCATTGAGAACCTCATCAAAAGAGGTCTCTATTACATTTGATCAAGGATAGGAACCATAAGAAGAAATAGGGTAAACATTGGGATTAGGGGATATTTCAAGGGGTAGAACTAGCACAGCATGGCAGTTGAGGAGAGGAGTATCAGTAGCTTTAATCAGACGGGATGGGTCCATTGATGTAGTGCCTGAATGAACCATGCAGAGTGCCAACCCCAGTATCTATAAGTTGAAGGAATCTTCGGAATCTCTTTCCTCAGTCTCTTTGGTATCTTTAATGAGCGATTGTACTTGGTGTGGGAAACTTTCGGCCCATGGGTAGCTGTCTTGGAAAAATATCTCCATTCCAGGCTTCATCTTCTTGTCTGTGTGGTCATACCATGGTTCTGAAAAACCGTAAAAGGGGAAGTCTTCACCTTCTTTGATGAATCGTCCATTCAAGGAGTCTCCTGAGATAGTTTAGATACAGTCTAATCTTCTCTTTGGTCGAGATTGGCGGATTATTCTGAGCTCTTGTTCTGATGGTTGATACCCCAAGCCGCAAGGAGGGAAAGCTTTCTTTAGTTCGATGGGATCAAGTATCCTTTGCTACCGTTGTCCTAGCCCCAGTCCGGGCATGAAGTGCATGTTTCTGAACATCTGAATCACATTGACATTGCTATGAGGGTCATATTCTGGACAAACCCTTTCTTTGAAACCGTCCCCTGCCGGGAGTAGGAGTGGCTCAACCCGGAATCCTGATAGGAGCATATCATTTGACCCGTGCTGTATCTCAAGAATTGGACTGCTGGTGCTTTCGTCGTTGCCCAAAATGGTGATGACTCGCCCGTCGACAAAGAACTTCAATTTCTGATGGAGTGAGGAAGACACACCCTTGATACTGTGGAGCCAGGGGCGTGCGAGCAACAGGTTGAAACAAGCTGGGATGTCTATGACTTGGAATTCAACGACAGGGTTTATAGGGCCAACCCCTATTACAAGTTTTATGGAGCCCATCACCTCTCGGCGGGTATTATCGTAGGCACGTATAACGGAAGAGGTTGGAGCGAGGTCACTTTCTTTCAGGCCTAAACACTTGAAGGTTCTCAGAGGGCAAACGTTCAAGGCGGATCCGTTATCAATAAGGGAGAGTGGCACGGCCTTTCCCATAACTTCGACGGAGATATTGAGTGCATGATTGTGATTCGGCCCAATTCTGGAGATTTCTTCTTCAGAAAATGATAGCATTCGGGTAGAGGTTAAGGATCCGACCAGATTTACCGCTTCTTCTGGTGAGGTAGAGGGAGGAACTGTGGGTCCGGTGAGTAATTTGATTAAAGCATTTCTTTGCAGCTGGGAAGACATGAAAAGCCCCCATAGAGTGATGTTAGCTTGGGTTTTCTTCAGCTGATCGAGGATCTTGCTCTCCTCGATGGTCATCTCTGGCATAGGAAGGTTTTCAACGCCCTTCCCCTTGTCATTTGCTGGTAGTGAGCTTGGAACCTGGTAATGTCTCCCTTTTCTGGTCATGTGATTTATTGAAGAAAGAAAGAACATGAATTCCGTTTCTTCATCAATCCAGGTTGTTCTGCCACCCTGTTTATTTCTCCGAGGAGCTCTTCAAATGAGATCATCCCACATATGTTGGCCACTAGGCCAGCTCTTCCTGAAGCTTGTTCTTCGCTCGAATCTTCGAATTCTTCCCCCCATCCGGTGGCAATAATTCTGTCTTTCCATGTAAAGTCAATGCATTCCACAACTTCAATGGCTTCTTCATACAGATCCTCCCATTCTGTGGGGATATGCGTAGTTGAAGGGACTAAACGCCCTTGTAGCTTCAAAGCGTCAAGTAACCCGGTGATACTACAAATGCTGTTGGTTTGCTCGAGTAATTCTGCCATAGTCTGGACAACATCATCTAGGCTGACTTCGTTGATTGGTATCACCCACTTATCTGAATCTCAGGCCCATTTCTGTGCTTCTAAGAACAGTGTGCTGAACTTCTGGCAATCGATGACCATCTGTGAGGGCAATTTCAGCCCAAACTCTAGGAGTTTGTTTAACACCTCTGATAATTCCATACTTCCATTTTCAGAACGGATACGGACAACGATGCATGCTCTGGTAAGGAGTGATAGTGCCTGATCAGCGAGGCTAGTAGGATGTAGGAGGAAATATGGGCAAATCTGAAGAGGTTTAGGAGAGTATATGGGTGTGATTTGAGTTGAGGGATCGAAACCTGGGTTTTCTTCCAAGAAGATGGCATTGGTGTGATTTAGGAGTGGGTTGTGAGTAGTGCTTGACTTAGGATTGGCTAGTGGGGCGATGGTACCCCGGTCAATGAGATCTTGGATTATGTTCCGGAGGTGAAAGCATTGGTCGGTGGTATGAACGGCAGTTTGGTAAAAGGTGCAATGATTACCGGTCTTGGAGTTTCTTGGGAGTGGGTTTGGCAATGGATGTGAATCTAAGGGTTTGATGAGGTTTCGGCTTAATAATTGATAAACTTTGGAGAGGGGAGCATAGAGCTCAGTGTATTCCCTTCGGATGGGGGCATGGCGGCATCTGTTGCCCATGATGTGGTTGGTTGAGAGATGTTGTTGATGGTCGAGACGGTAGTACTGGCAGGCTTGCCATACTTTCTAGGGGTGAATTGTCCGTACACCTTCTTTGGTTAAATCTCTGTTTTAACGAGGCTTTCCTCGATTTCCACTCCATCCTCTCTGAGATTTCGAAAGTGAGGATAGTATTGTCCTCCCATCATCGCTCGGACATGGGGTAAGAAGTTTTTCTTCACTATGTTGACCTGTTCTTCCTCGGATGGCCGATTAGTCATGGTAGCCACTTGCTCCCTCCACCGAGTTATGAAGTTACTGACTGATTCTCCAGGATTTTGTTTGAGCAACTCTAAATCACGACGGGTGACCTGAAGCTCTTCATTGTATTTGTACTGCGATATGAATTCTCGGGCTACATCCTCCCAGCTACGGATTCTGGATTCCTTAAGAGATAAAAACCATCGGAGGGCACTATCCTTCAAAGTTTGCTGAAACAATTGGGCCATCACTTCTTCACAAGCCACTAGTAGAGTCATGGTACGATGATAACTGCGAAGATGAACAATTGGGGGTCCACTCCCTCCGAACTTCTCGATATTTGGCATCTTGAACTTCTCGGGTAACCTTGCTTTAGGATAAGGAGACATGTGGGTGTAGTCCATGTAATTTCTAGAGATCCTGACTTGGTCAAACTTCTTGGTGAGCATATTGAGATCCTCTTTGACTTTATTCAACTCCTCCTCCTTTGGATCAACGACCACAGGCAGGTTAGCCATAGGTTGGGAAATATTTGGTATTGGAAGCTGGGCAGGCGGCGGCCCATTGGCAGGAGGGGCATGTGGAGCGTGCTGATATTCTTTCGGAACCCAGATAGGATTGTGTGGACCCATAGCACGAGGGAACAGGGCCTCGGGCTCTTGAGTAAGAGGAACCTAATTTCGTTGCATCTCTCGGACCTCAGTTTGGAGGTTGTCAATCTTGGACACGAGCTGAGCTAGGACTGTCGTCAGATTCGGTTGTATGACGGGTGATTGATCTGTATTCTCCATGGAAGATGGATGGATTTCAGACTCGGAAGAAATAGTAGAGGAACGGACGAAACTCCGGGGTGATTTGACTGAAGATCGAAGCCAATAGGGAGCCAGGCCAAGGGCTTGCGATCGACCTGAGAAGGCGTAGAGTGAGATTTATTTTTGAGATGTTTTTGGATTTTTGATAAAGAAGCGAAAAATGTTTTTGAATTTTTGATAAAGAAGGGAGAAACGTTTTTGGATTTTTGATAAAGAAGGGATAAATGTTTTTGGATTTTTTATAAAGAAGGGAGAAATGTTTTTGGAGACGGAACTCAGCATGATTATTATGATTATTATGTTTTCACTTGTATTTAATTCTCCTAAATGCAATGCCGGACGGGACCTGAGCCTGGAAAAGTGGGGGTCTTAATATATGCAAAGCTACGTTTGGACTTGTAACCAGGATCATGGACAGGGCCCCGTTTTAAAAATGCCCAAAAATTTGGGCGGCAGATCGACCCGGAATTTCGACAGAGTTTCGGGTTGAAACCGACAATCTAAAGTGTGTGTCCTAGGTTTGACACCTATATGCAGGTATGCAGTTGGTTGGGTGAATCGTCACGGGTTCCCCCCTTTGGCGTGACTTCCACGATATACATCTTGCGGGCAATCGGTACGTGTGGACAAGACATTTGATATACCTGAGTGTACGTGAATTGCCTCACCATACACCTCGTGGGGAAGGTACATGTGAGAGCGAATTCGATATACTCAACGTACGTGAACGAATTCCCTGCGATATACCTACCGTCATGACTTCAGTCAAGCGGTATGATACAGGGGAACCGTTCGATATACGTCGAAGGTACTTAGCCAATGGAAGGTGAGAGTCATATCGCTTAGGCTAACTGCGCCCTGCCGGACCAACGCCCATCACGAAGTGACCCTCCAGTTACTGGGTAAAATTTTGGTCAATAGCAATACTCTTTGGTGATGTCGTGTGAATAATGAATGATTCTCTTATTAGTATCTTATGATGAGAATGCCTTTCTTGATTATGCCAAACAGGGAGCAAAGTACAAGTACCCCAAAAGGTACACCAAGTATGGATGGGTGATGCGTGCAACATGGGGATATACATGTGATCCTAGGTGCACGTGGTGTGAAGTGTACATGGAGAATTTTTTACAAGTGTGTGAACATAAGCATAAGCATGGGATATATATGAGAAAGGGGAACATGCAAATATGGGGGGGGGGGGGGGGGGGAACATAAACAAACATAGCATCCTTGTAAATAGAGTCAAGCCCTCAAAACGCATATCCCCAGCAGAGTCGCCACTGTGGCCATCCCCGATCCTCGTCCGTGCGAGCGGGCGCATGGAGGAAAGGATCCTTCGGGTCCCACGCGTCCCTCTTGGGAGCACTTCGGCCGGCGTCGTTGGTGGTGTAAAAATGTATAGAGATTCAGAGTCTCCAGTCTATTTTACTCAAAACAGACAAAAGAAAAAGGGGAAGCCACCCCGAAGGATGGCATCCAAAGACATACTGGTGCGTGCGAAACCAAAATGATTCGAGAAGGGTTAGGAGGCTTAGTTACGAAATGGGAAGGTGTTAGGCACCCATTACGCTTTTTGGGTCTCTCATGAATATTTGCTATTTTCCTTTTGTTTCCCCCCGTGATATGTGTGCATGTGTATATATATAGAGTGGAGGTTGGAATCCTCGACTTGTATCATGGAAAAGATAAAGCGAGTCGTCCATAGGAAGATATAAGAATAGTATTAGAAAAATAAGATTTACGCGATTAACCCTACGTTGATCGTTATAATAAAACGATAACGCATATGGAGCAATACGTCACTAAGGGCAAGTATATAGAATATAAGAGGATTAGGTTTAGAGAAAATAGGAAAATAAGAGAAAAAAAAGTGAGAAAAGGACTCGAGTCTCGGGTTTTACCCCGAGACGCCTACGTAGCCTATAAAAGCATCAAAGTCCACGTAGTTCGCATATAAAATGAGGGGTGGGGTTTATCCCATAAATCCAAATGGGGGATCTCTTATTTGTAAGTGTGTGTGTGAGTGTAGAAAAAGTGTTTCAGTTGTGAGGAAAGTGTGCGAAAAGTATGAGAATCCCTATTTGGAATTTATGAGCAAACCCTCTTTTTCTTGTTTTTTGGGTTTTATTTATATGAAAATAGGAGATGTGCAATAATAATAAATAAAAAAGTATATTTGGATTTGGGAGATGAGATAATAAAAGCGCTAAGTAAGAAAACAAGTTATTGAGAGTTTAAGAGAATTTAAGAGAGAGTTTGAGAAAGTTCGACCTTATTGAAGATCTTGAGCTTGATCTTGAATGTTGGAGAGAAGCCCTTGAACTTAGATGATGATGGAGAGCGGCTAATTCACCAAGTTTGATGAAAAGGGTGATGAAAAGTGGAAGTAAAAAGGGGATTTGGATGTTGAAATCACGCTGCCTTCGAGAGAGGTTTCTGGGATTTGTTGAGAGAAATTTTTATCAGATCTAGGCTCTCCTTGTAAATGAGGTGAATGCCTCCTTTTATAGGCCCAGGTGAGTGCCGATCGACATAGACCTGTTCCTGCCTATCGGCAGGTGCCGATAGGCAGGGTCTGGAACCTGACATTTGGCAGTGCGCTTCAGGATTTTTCGGAAAATTGGTCGTCGAGGGCAAACCATTGGTCAGAATCATGCACGGGTCATATCGTTGGAAAGATAATTCAGATACCTTTGAAAGTCCTTTGGACCGCTCCCGGGTTCGGGAGTTGACTTTGGGTCAAATATGGCTCGGAAGCGTTTGTCGGTCCATTGGACGGGGAATCGCTCGTACGCAAACGGATCTTTCGTCCGCATGGTAAGTCCGAATCATGCACGAGATGGACCGTTGGAAAGTTTAGGATATGTAATTCGACATTCTAAAGATTTTAACCCGGTTTGGAGAGTTGACTTTGGTCAACCGGGCCCGGGAAGCATTCGGTGGCCTCCCGGAGTCAAACGGATCGTTCGTCCGCATGGAAAGTCAGAATTGCGCATGGGATGGACCGTTGGAAAGGGTATTTAGTGACCTTCCAAGATTCATTCATCCTCGGTTGAGCTGAAGAGTTGACATAGGTCAAACAGAGCCTAGGAGCACCCAGTGGCCTCTGGGTCAGGTTTCGGACACAAACGGATCGTTCGTCCGCATGGTAAGTCAGAATCGCGCACGGGGTGGACCGTTGGAAAGGGTATTCAGTGCCCTTCAAAGATTCATTTAGTCTCGGTCGAGACAAAGAGTTTGACTTTTGGGTCAAACTGAGTCGGGGAGTGCCCGATGGCCTCCAGGTCAGTACTCGGGACATGACCTGGGTTTACGGTGATGAAGGGAGGTACTAGGGACCTAAGGAGAGTTAGGGGGTAACGGAATGGGGTGTCTACACTAACCGCCACCTAGAACTCATAATTTGGGCCGGGCACCTTTTATTCTCATTTGGGTCTGGTCGACTACTCTTATGGGCCTAGTTGATGAAAAGGTACCCACATGATCATTTGGATCAATTTAAACCCTTTTCATCTAATAAATGATTAATGAGGTTATTGCAATGATTGAATCAGTTCACCTATGCACGTATGTGCTAATTGTCTTTGTTATAAGCATCAATATTGACTAGGGAGTAGACTATCATGTTATCCCAAGAAACTTTTCTGCTTGGCCTAAGGTCTCAAATATTTAAGAGCCTAGATTTATCGCTACATACATATGAGTGCCACTCTAATTAGTGTGCCTAACTATTTACTTTTCCCCAAAGGTTTGTTGTTGATATTATTACTGTTTATAGTGATCATGCTTAATTATTTCTATACCCATTAGTAAATTGGTAAGAATGGGATTATCGGTTTAAAAATCCTTGATCTTTTTTATGAAAATTATTGTTTATGCTTCATTTAGTAAACATTTAACTCCATACACACTCTAACTTCTATATACATATAATTGTTACAAAATTAGTTAGAATCTATTTTGCATATTCATGCTAATTCCTTTTTCCTTCAGATGTTCTAGGATAAGGAAGTTGTACCACTCCCTTTTTATGATACGCACGGATCATATGTATGCATATATAACTATATGGAGGGATATTAATTAATATGGAAGTAAAGAGTGGTGTTTCTCGATGACCTACGTCATTTTTCAATTTTTGGAATAAAATGTAATATGAATAATTCACCAATGTGGTGGTAGTACAATATATGTAGTACTGTATTAATAAACAAAGTTATATTTTTTGTCTTAACTTTAGTTTCATTTCTTTGTAACTATCTTGTACATTTATACCAAAAATCAGGTGTGATAGTAACCCACCAGAGTTTATGAGGACCATGGATATTATAGTGGCACATTAGTGTAGGAAAGATATTTTGAGGAATTTGAGGATGCTAAAGTACACATAAATTCATAGGCAGATGCTCAACAATTTCAATCTAGTTGGTGAGATGCTATAGTGGTGAGATTCTATTAAATACTTTGAACATTAATGAGTTATGGAATTTAAGGACAAGTATATTTTGCCAATATTTAGGGCTGTAAAGAAGAATGACTTTCTAGACTTGCTTCAGGGGAATCACACAGTGGATGAATAAGATAAATATTTCACATCTCTCTTTTTGTGTGCATAATATGAGGTGTATACCGAGGAGAAATGAATGGATTACTTCATTATTGGACTGAACTGTAGGGTTAAGCCAGTATTTCTAGGAAACTTAACATATACCAGGTATACTTAGGTGGTAAATGCCAAACTTTTGCACTGTCGGGAACATTCAAACTTTCAAAAGACTGAAAAAGTGTGTACAATGAACATGAGAGATGACTCTACTCAAGAGAAGAAGTGCGGGGCTAATGCAGTGAAGCATTATCATTATCGCGAGGTCAAACAGTCACATCGTGAGGATTGACAGGGAGACTACCAGCCGTGGAAGACATAGATAAAGAAAATAGTGGGCTATCATTCAGGGGTCCATAATCTTGTCTTTAGAGGACATTTCTATGGTTATGAGGAAGAGGGTCATTTGTCCAAGAGATTCCAGAAAGAAAACTTTAAGGAGTTCGATGACCAAGGTAATAAAATCCTTCTGCTTCAGGTGATATATCCGACATTGCAGTTTCCAGCACTAGATGATGTTTTGATAGTTCATCCAGGACATTAGGGGATTGGGAGTCAACAACTAGCACACTAGGAGTACGTACATCTGTGACACCCCGCCTAATTAATCCCGGGTGATCAGTCCTAAATCAAGTTAGAACAGGTTTCTCATTTGGTCCATTCTTAGCATCACTGTCGTTTTATTTAAATTACTAACCACCTAAGTGAGAAAAACCAGACTAGTGCCAATTTTATCTTTCATTAATTAAACTAAAACCCATACGGAAATTAAAGCAATAAAACCATCACAGATAATTGAACTAATCATTCCACAAGTAAAAAAAATAATTAACCGAATAAACCATCGGTCCAAATAATAAATCCCATAAAGACAAGAATAGAAATCCCAACAAGTCTAAAACAAATAAATGGAAAGTGAGCGACATGCTCGAATAACTAATAATGAGTCTCTACATTATGAATGAAAGAAGGAGGCGTCTATCAAATGTCCCGCAACATCCACATATGCTGCAGCAACGGATTTCCTGGAATCGAGTCAAGTCTGGCGTCCCTGTGGCTGGACACCTAAAAGGTTTTTAAAAATTTTTATAGCAAGGGTTAGCACCCAAAACATTTGAAAACATTTAGCGAATGAATAACTTGCAGTAATAATAAATATGCATGCTCTTCATATTTTAGTTAGTGTCGCACTCTCTTGAGAACTTTCCTTGCCCCTCCTCTAATGTGCACCACTAACGCTTTAATCATCACCTAGTTATCTATCTCATGACTAGATAATTATTAAAGTCTCCTTGAATCCCTTCTACTCTAATTTGAGTAACTGTGATTATGACTTTTAAGTCATTAGTAACATCAACTTAATTAAATCATTTTCCCTTTTTAATTCATATAACTACTCCTCTCGTTATACATATACAACGACTCATGCTTGTATTTATTTAGCCCGTATATAATAATCACCTAATTATATACTTAGAAAAATATTGCAGCATTCACACACATACTGAAATACATAAAACACTAACATCCACCCGAGTAAAAGTACTCCCCGGATATAATTTCTCTAAAGTGCTAGTACACTAGGTATATTCACATATCCTAGTTATCCAAGTTAGAATCGCTCACTAACTTGGTTTAGTATACGATTGGAGGCGGTCATATTCCTTCCCGGAAAGTGAGATGCCCCTCACCCCCTGTAACGGACGCTATGACCTGGGAATCTACTCGCCCTACTCCTCAAGCTAGGGGATTCATCCACTGCGCGTAACCTCCCCCTATAGCACTAAAGTATAATAATATCTAACCACTGATATTAAGGCATACACTATATATATATACTATCACACACCGTATATATATATACATACATAAAAATGTTCCGGCTACACCGTGTACTAAACCCGTGACACAAGCCTATTCCATTTTTATTAAGAGGTTATTACCCAACTCGAATTATTAATTAACTTACACATTAATAAATTCAGTTACTTTTGATGTTGCCCTCACCATTTAATTGGACTCGATCTCCTAGCCCGAATTAATCTCACCCGAGTCTAAATCCCGACTCTAAATTTCTTAGTCCATTACTACGTAATATAATTCACCTCGATGTCACTCAACCAATTTTGACGTGTCATCCAAATTTCCCTTCCCATCTCCTAATTAATTCACTCACATTTAATTAGGTATACCCCATGCATTAATTTCTCAACAATAATTAATTGCATAACATCTTTTTATATAAATCTCATCCTATATAAATAAAACTGGGCGAACTGTCCGTGTCTGCCGACCGTCGATCGATCGACTTCATGGCGTCGATCGATCGATCGAACAGGTACTCGTCTTCTTCGCGAAGACGGACAACCATGGGCGAAAATCTGCAAACCCTAATTTCCTTCTACACTGAAACTAAGTCTCTTTTTGCATTTGTACATATTAGGAAACCCATTAGGGATCTCCAGAATACTCATCCACATCAATAATTCGTCCATTAACTCCAATTTCTAAATTTGGGGAAAGTTTCATCATTAACCCTAGGTCCATTTATACCCCAAATTTCATCATCAAATTCGTTTCCAAATATGCAGATAACATTCTATCAGATATGCAATAATTCACCATTATCAGATTTTACAAGAATTATCACCCAAATTTCGTAAATCAGAATTGTGGTTTTCAAAATCCCATGTTCATTCCATTAACCCCCCAAAACGGATTTCTACATAATCACTACACATGAATATGAATCGAAAACAGATTTAATGCTATTGCAAGTTATCCACTTGCCTTAAGGTTCGTAGAGTCTGAATTGGAGCTAAATCCCAAGGTTGAAGATGACCTTTGATGGCTCTCTTTGATCCCCAATTTGGCTTTGGCTGCTGTTAGGGTTTCCTAACCCTTTAGTGCCTCTTCTTAATTAAGCACAGCCATCCTAAATCTTCCTTTTATTAACTTAATAATCCAATTCACGTTTTTTTGACTAATGGGCCAAGCCCAAGTGACCAAAATGTCCCCGAGTGGGCCCGGCTATGTCTAAAAACGTCCCGTGACCCGTTCACTACCCCCGGGTACACTTTTCCGACTATCTCGGTCCATCCGGACTCAACTGTACCCTCAGAATTTGCATCCGAATTAATTTATAAAAATACTTATCCCCCACCCCATATAGTCTTATACCGACTTCCGAATGTGATAAGTACCTCCTCGTCACTAATACTCGAGACGACGTAATTACATTATTACTATTCACTTAGTAAATAAGTTTTCCCTAAATATTAACCATTCAATCCCAGATTAATATTTATATATATTATTCTGTTCTAATTAATTCATTAAATTACAACACACTAAGTAATTTAAAATCTCCGAATTAATTAAATTTTAAATGTACCAAAAATACGGGGTGTTACAGTCCCCTTCTTATGAGTAGGTTACATTGTATTTATAGCCTTGAGGCTGTACATATGAAAGGATAATGCGCTGTTATCTAGTAGACATATACATCTGTACGATAATAATGCGCATTTAATGTATAGTTGTCTTTTGATTCTCTTGATTTGGATGCTTTGTATGCTAAGTAGCTCGGACCGCTTAAGTTGCTCGGGGCGCCTGAGCTGCTCGGTATGCTTAAGTTGCTCATCTAAAGTATTTGTATTTGCCATGTAGGTTGACACGTGTCTTAAAGTGATTGGTCCATGTCAACAGACTAAATTTGGTATCAACAGAAGCCCCCAATGTTTCACAATTGAGGTTGAAGGAGAGTGTGGAATATTTTGCTTGAAATTGCTTGGATTACTGTTGTCCTTGAATTTTAGGAGGACTTTTATTGTATATAATTCCTTTTTGAACGCATAATATCAGGCTTCATAAATATTTTGAATTTTTACGATCACTTCGATATTTGTGCCTTTTTCTTCTTTTAGCCGTCGGAAACGCAAACGTCTTCCCTTGTAATCATTACTTTTCTCTATTCCCGAGGTAAAGTATTTAAGTGCGGCAGAAATCCTATCGTCTTTCACTTTTCAAATCTTTAGCTCTGAACTCTTCATCTTCTCTCTATCTTGTGCCTTCGTTCTTTCCATCGTTCATTGACAACTGATCTCTCTTTCTTCTGTAAGATTTTCTTCCCTCTTCTTTATTTACTTTATTCACCATGGTTTATCTTGTTGAATCGTTAGACAAATTTCGGTTTGAGTTTTCAATCCCTTCATGGGTTATTTTGGAAGAACTTTCTTATCCTTGTGATTTACTTTCTTTGGCGGAGGGACACTGGTTCCCAAGTCTTTTTGTAACTGAGTGCAATTTTTCTTTCCCGCTAAATCCCCTGTGTTTGGAGTTTTGCCAATATTTTGATATTGTACCTGCAAGAGTAGCTCCAAATACATGGAGGGTAGTTAATGGCTTACATAGGTTGAATCAACTTCATGGAACTCGTTTGGGAATTCCAGAAATTATGTATTGCTATAGATGGGTCATTAGCGACAATACTTTCTATTTAAAAACTAGATTTTCGAATAGAGCGTTAGTTGTCAATCTTCCCAATGCTAGTAGGGATTATTTTGATCATGGGGATGTGATGAAAAATTGGCAGCACCCTCCATTAAATGGAGATGACGTGTACCAAGGTCCCATGTGTCCTCTTTATGGCAATGGGATAGGTTGTTTTTATTTTGGAAATCTTGTTTTCTTTGTATTCGATGAAATGCACCACTGACATTTGATTTTGTTTGTTACAGTTGACAGTAAAAGAAAACCTCCAAAAGAAAGCGAGGTTAATATAAAGCATTTAAAACTTATCTGGGGGCTTGCATCAATCTGTTGCTGGGGAGCACATTAGATCTGCTTCTTATTTGTTGTAATACAAAAGCTACACCTCATCTTTCATTGCTCATCCTCGGCCTGTGGTAGTTGATCTTGATCAGGTACCAACCTCTGAGACCAGTGTGGAAGGTTCTTCTTCTGACTTGAGTATTCCTATTACTAATCTAATGAAGAAGAGGAAAGCTCCTGCCTTTTTTGACAAGTCTGTCTTTTCCACCGATGAGGCAAAGAAGAATAAACAAGATGTCCCAGATGAAGGGACAAAGAATATCGATGTACCCCCTTCTATTGTTGTCAAGGAAGCTGGAAAGAAGTCCCCTGTGCCTCCGAGTAAGACTGTTGTCATCTCACCTTCGAGTGAGTCTGTTATCATTCCACCAATAGAGACATCACCTTTAATAAAAAATGCTCCTGCTCCTCTGCGGAGATTAAAAAGAAGTTCTTCTGAGAGACCTGTTGAACCTATCTCTCAACCTTAAAATGTTGAAGGTAGTGTTCCAGCTCTTGTTCCTCCGAGCTCTGCTGTGGGATTGATAAGATTCTGGACTGTTCCAGAACCCCAAGGAGTTGAAGACACCTTTTCTCGTGAGAGACTTACTACATTAGCTGCTCAACACATTACTTCAGTAAGTACCTTTAGTCTGAGTCCTTTATTTCTAGTACTATGTTAATATATTGACTCAAAATTCTTCCTTTTTTCAGCTTGTGACTTGCTTCAATAGTATTTTGAAGAAGGATGAAGCCATCAGGGCTTCCAGCTCCTCTGGTGGAGTAGAGGAAGCTTTTGCTGGACTAACTCAATCTTTGAGGGAATCTCGTCAGAAGTACGAGGAAGATAAAGATGCTTGGGAGAAGAAATTCAAGTCCGTTGAACTAGATAGAGATCAAGCTGTGACCACCTCCAAAGAGTTGGAGAAGAAATTAAAGGAAGCTGGACAGAGTAACAAGGAGCTTGAGGTCAAGCTTAAATCTGCTGAGGAAAATGTTGCTAAGCTTCAAGATGTTAAGCAACACAAGACAGAGGTAGAAGAAAAGTTGAAGTCTGTCGAAGAGCTCCTTAGGGAAAGGACCTCCTCGGAGAGAGTAAAAAGGAAAACTGCAGTTAAAAAATCCATTAGTGCTGGTTGGGACAAGGGTTGGAACAAGGGCCTGGCTGTTATGTCTTCTCAAATAGAGTATGCCAGTGTTAAATATTTTAGGGATGGATGGGTAGCATCCTTGAAGGAGTTGAAGGTTGCTGAGAATTCTGAGTTGTTCCAGCAGCATACTCATGGCCCTCCTCCCTCTCATGGAGAAGAAGAAGAAGATAAAGCAGCTTCAGATGAGTCTTCCTTGATGACAGGAGAATAGGTCCTTGTTATTGCTGTTGCCCAACCCTCAGAGCAAATCCAACAAGCTAGCATATCTACCGAGCAACTGCCATTACTCTCCGAGCAACCAACTCCTTTATCAAACCGTCCGAAGAAGTCATAGGAAATAAGGAGAAGGTTTAAAGTTGTTCGGATCTTTTGTTTTGTTATTTTTCTGAATGTAACCTTGAACCATGTTTTCTTTCATCATGATGAATAAAAATTTGAACTTTTGTTGTTCGTCTGGAATTTGTCTCTTACTTGCTCTGTTCGCATCATTATTGATTTTATTTTTCATTTTTTCTTTGCTAGTTTGTGGCTAGGATGGAACTCTTATCAGCTCATGATACGAAGTTGATGAAGAAATGCAATGACTATTTTAAGGCTGGTCATGCAGAGTTTACTGAGGCTCAAATCATTGATATCCTCGGATCAGATGCTTCTGAGCGGGCCATTGATGCCTATCAGTACTTGAAGTGCCTACTTGATCGTGCTGTGGCCAACAATGTGGCCTACTATGAGATGATTGAAGATCTTCAAGGAACGATCGGAGAGCTTTAACAGCAGTACAAAGAATCTTCTACACTTTTACATCAAAGCTATGAGAAAAAGTACCAACAATTGAGTGCTGATAAGGGATATGAAAAGTTCATTTCTGCTCATGAGAAAAAGGAGAGTTTGTTAAATCTTGAAATTAAAGAGCATAAACATATTGCCAAGCTGCTGGAGCAGGAGAACATCGCTTTGCAAGAGGAAATAAAATAACTCAAATTTGCTGCATCTTCTTCTTCGGGAGCCTTGGTCCCCGTTAATGATGATGGTTTTTCTTTTTTGAAAGTAGAAAATGATGACTTACGGGATGAGTTAGAAACTTTGAAATGAGCAGGATCTTCCACACGTGCTCGTGGTAGAGCAAGATCTTCTTCTCGGGGACGAGCAAGGGCTGGTCAGGTTATTATTAAAGAAATGAGAACTCAGTCAGCCTTAGAGAATCAAGCCGTTCAGTTGATGGTGAAGAACCAAGCCTTGGCAGAAATGTCTAAGAAGATTCAGAGTTTCAACGACCAACTCTCCAATCAGAGTTCTACTCTGGAAAGTAAAGAAATTCTTGTGAAAAAGCTCCACGAGCAACTTGAGAGATTAACTTATCAATTCCATAAGCAGCCCAGGGAATTTTGGATGGCTGGGTATAATGAAGCTCTGTATCATCTTGATGCTCGCTTGCAGCAGTCGAACAATGAAGGATATAAGCAGGGGTGGTTGAATGACTTATGTGTCCTGAAATTGGATCAAGGTCATTTCTTGTGGGATTATTATAAACCTGGAGTTCTTGATTTGCCAGTGCCTCCCTTCAAAATTACCTTAATTAGATCCCAGCCCGTGCTATTCCTCGGATTTTGATCTCCAAGTATCTCGGTGACTACAACCTTCATTCAAATTTTGAGATATCTTGTCCAGAACACTTGCTCGATCGTCCATCCATAATGAATGTCAGAATGCTGCGAGATCTAAACTTTATAAATTCTCCTTATGCATTAGATAATCCTCCAGTTGGGATGGACCCTCTTTCAAAAGCAGAGGGAAAGAAACCCATAGAATAGAATATGTTTATGTAATGAATCAAACTTCATATCATATGGAATCTACTTGATTTTAATGAAGAAATTTTTAGTCTTTGATAATTTTATTTTTCTTCGAAATAATTTATAGAATGTCCTTGTTTGTTGGTTTGTTGGTTGGTGAATATGTATATATATATATATATATATATATATACCATACTTATCCCATTTGTTGTTTGATTATAATGACTTGTCACTCTCTGGACCTAAGCAATGGAATTATTTTCATCCCATGTTCCTGCTTAGTTGTAGTAATCTCGTATGGATTACCTAGTTGCCTAGACAGTGGACACCCGGGGAGGTCGTCCAGCTTCTTGCCTAGTTTGGTACCAACCAATCGGAGTTGGTGGTTATTGATTTACCGACCAACCGGAGTTAGTGGTAATGATATGCCGACCAATCGGAGTTGTTGATATTGAGTTACTAACCAACCGAAGTTGGTGGTAATGAGATGCCGACCAATCGGAGTTGGTGGTATTGAGTTACCGACCAACTGAAGTTGGTGTTAATGAGATGCCGACCAACCGGAGTTGGTGGTATTGAGTTACCGACCAACCAGAGTTGGGGGTAATGAGATGCTGACCAACCGGAGTTGGTGGTATTGAGTTACCGACCAATCGAAGTTGGGGGTAATGAGTTCCCGACCAATTGGAGTTGGTGGTAATTGAATTGCCGACCAACCGGAGTTGGTGGTGTTTGAATTACCGACCAACCGAAGTTGGTGGTTATGATATGCCGACCAACCGGAGTTGGTGGTGTTTGCTTTGATTTCTTATGCAGGTGTTCCGCATTCCATGCATTCTTGAATTCTTCTCCCTCCAAGTTTCAATTATGTATGTCCCTGGACGAACAACTTCAGTTACTCTGTAAGGTCCATGCCAGTTGACTTCCAGTTTGTTATGCTTTTGGATAACTTTCTTCAGTACATAATCCCCTTCTTTCAAATCACACTTCTTTACTCTTTTGTTGTAGAACAAAGCTGTTCATTATTGAAATGCTGCATTCCTGATTGCTGCTTCTTCTCTAACTTCTTCGAGCATATCCAGGTCTAATCGTCTCATCAAGTCACTGACAGGAGCACTGAAATTAAGCACCCTATGTATGGGTAGACCCAATTCAGCAGGTATGATAACCTCACTTCCAAATGTCAACATGTATGGAGACTCCCCAATTACTGCTCGTGGTGTAGTGCAATAAGCCCATAACACAGAATGTAGATCGTTAATCCAATTTCCCTTTGTATTATCCAGCCATTTTTTCAAACCAGTCAGTAGGGTTCTTTTCGTCACTTCAGTTTTCCCATTACTCTGGGGATGACCTGGCGCGGAGTGGATTTTTTGCACATTGAATTGATGACAATATGCAGCGAATTCCTCGTTATCAAACTGGGTTCCGTGGTCAGTACTGAATGCATGTGGGAGACCATATCTGCAAATAATACTCTTCCAAATATATTGATAGACCTTGTCATACGTCATATCAGTAAGGGGTTCAGCCTCCACCCATTTGGTAAAATAATCTACAGCAACCACGAGGTATTTAAACCTTCCTTTGGTCGTCATAAGTGGTCCGACCAAGTCTATCCCCCACATGGAGAATGGCCAAGGGGAGGTGATGGGTGTTAATAATGCCTGGGGAGTTCTTCGAATGGAAGAGAAACGTTGGCATTTATCGCACTTTTTAGCGTAAGCTGCGCAGTCAGCTCTCATCATTCGCCAATAATACCCCTGCGTTGTTACTCTCTGCAAAAGCATCCGACCTGCTACATGGTCTCTACAGGACCCTTCATGAACCTCTTCAATCAAGTCCTTAACTTCGGAGCGATGGACACATCTCTGTAGTGCTGCTATAACTCCTCTTCTGTACAAAATGCTATTGGTCAATACGTAACGAGCAACTTTGAACTTCAGTTTTTTGGCTGCGAGTTTATCAGTGGGCAAATCCCCCTCTTCGATATAGGCACTGATGGGGTCCATCCAAGATGGTCCCAATTCAAGGGTAATGAAGTACATTATCAAATCTTCTTCTATGCTCCGACCATCCAGGATTTTTATTGGGATTGTTCTTCGTAGCTCGGTGCGTGTTGCTGATGCCAGCCGATCTAGGGCATCGACTCTTGCATTCTCCAGTCTCAGTATTCTGATTAACTGTACTGTGGTAAAATTCGAGACAACCTCCATAGCCTTTGCATGATACTTGACCATTAGTTCTCCTTTTTCTGCATACAATCCGAGAATTTGATTTACAATTAACTGTGAATCACTGAACACCACGACTTGCTCTGCCTTCATGGTTTTGGCCAAACTTAGACCCACGATCATAGCCTCATATTCAGCTTCATTATTGGAGGCTTTAAACTGAAAACGTAGAGCATATTCTATATCAATCTCATCAGGACTATTTAAAATAATTCCTGCTCCACTACTTGTGGCACACGAAGAGCCATCCACATACAGATTCCATACAGGTACTTTATTATTAAATTTTTGATCAGATAGAGTTCCTCGGTGGAATATTTGATACTTCCTTTTGTCCTCCACCGACCCTTCTCGCTTCTCGTTGATTATCTTCTCTTGCTCGTCCATGAATGGAAGTTGGTCGGGTGTTAAATTCGATGATCCCGTAACATCCACGGGTTGGTGTGTATTAAGCCCCTGCTCTTCAGAGGCATCAGAGTGAGTAAACTCTGCAATAAAATCTGCCACTGCCTGCCCCTTAAGTGACGACCTAGGCTCAGAAACTATGTCATATTCACCAAATTCTATTGCCCAGTACATCAATCTTCCTGATTTCTCCAGTTTATGCAGAGGTTGCCTTAATGGCATGTCAGTATACACCACTATAGTATGGTCTTGGAAGTATGGCCTCATCCTTCTGCTCGCTTCGATTAGTGCTAGTGCTAACTTTTCCAGTCTTGGATATCTGATCTCTGCTCCTCAGAAGGCCTTGCTGGTGTAGTAGACTGATTTTTATACTCCGTCTTCCACTCTTATCAACGCCGAGCTAACTGCATTCTCTGAAACTGCCAGATACAAGTATAATCTTTCTCCCATCACTGGTCTAGATAATAATGGAGGTGTTCCCAGATATTTCTTCAACCCTTGAAAGGCTTCCTCACATTCATCATTCCACTCAAAAGTTTTTCGAAATGTTTTGAAGAATGGGAGACATCTGTCTGTTGCTCGTGACACAAACCTGTTGAGTGCTGCGACTCGTTCTGTGAGGCTTTGCACTTCCTTCTTCGTAGTTGGAGATCGTAGCTCCAATAGGGCCTTGATCTTTTCAGGGTTCGCCTCGATACCTCGTTGGTTAACAATATATCCGAGAAATATGCCTTCTCGCACCCTAAATATACATTTGGTGGGATTCAACTTCATTTGATATTTCTCTAGTTGATCAAAGGTCTGACCTAGGTTGACTAGATGATCAGCAGCTTTCTTGCTATTCGTTAGTATATCGTCGACATAAACCTCCATGTTATGACTGATTTGCTCTGCAAACACCTTATTCATCAGCAGCTGATATGTTGCACCTGTATTTTTAAGTCCAAAAGGCATAACATTATAGCAATAAGTTCCCTTTGGGGTGATAAAAGAGGTACTTTCCCTATCCTCAGGCTTCATTTTAATCTGGTTGTAGCCAGAGTAAGCATCCATGAAACTCAACAATTCATGCCCTGAGATAGCATCCACCAGCTGATCGATTCGAGGCAAGGGAAAATGATCCTTTAGGCATGCTTTATTAAGATCAGTGAAGTCCACAAACATCCTCCACTTATTATTTTTCTTCTTTACCATCACCACATTTGCTAGCCAATCAGGATATTTGACATCCTCAATAAAAAAGGCTTTTTGCAGTTTCTCCACTTCTTCCTGTATAGCTTGGTTCTTTTCAGGGCTGAACACCCTCCTTCGCTGTTTCACCGGCTTGACCTCCTTGTTCACGTTGAGCTCGTGGCACAGGAAACTCGGGTCTATCCCTGGCACGTCTTCATGACTCTATGCATCAGTTATTTTTTTATTGATTCATCCAATGACGCACCAATTTGGGTTGTTCGTTCTGGGTGCTCGTCGTCCAAAATGATACTTTTGGTAGCTTCCATGACCTGGCCCTTCATGAGCTGAGACTCGTCTCTAGGGTCTAATGTTTCAATCTCTGCATCTTCTATTTCATCCACTTTATAGGTAGTAGTCTTCCTTCTGTATTCTTCGCATTCCTCTTGTTCAGCACATGAATAGTAGCATTCTCGAGCTACTTTCTGGTCGCCTTTCACCACTCCCACCCCAAAGTTGGTTGGGAATTTTAAACAATGATGTACAGTAAATGGTACTGCTTCGAACTTCTTCAGACCTACCCTTCCCATGATGATATTATAAGCTGATTGGACATTTTTATCCATTACAAAAAAGCGTACTCTTTCTATTCGACAAGCAGGCCATGTACCAATAAGCATATCCAACTTGATCGTCCCAAGTGGAAAAACCTTTTCGCCAGTAAAATCGAGGAGAGGCCTATAATAGGGTTCCAACTGGGCTAACTTCAAATTCAAACTGTCGAAGCATGGGTAGAACATGATGTCTGCAGAGCTATCATTGTCCACGAGCACCCGTGAAATCACTACTTCCTTTATTCTCATCTTGATCACCAATGGATCATCATGAGGATATTGTACACCTTCCAGGTCATTTTTAGAGAAACCAATGACCATTTTGTCCTTATTCACCTTCCTCGGGCAATCATCTTTAGCCAAGTTTATTCGCTGTATATACGAGCAAGCTTGAGCCTCATTGAGGTAAGCTTTCCTCTCCGCAGTAAGATCTCCACCTCCTGCATCTCCACATGTAATAACATTACATTCAAATGATCCAAAATGGATTGAAAATACCTCACGCTCTGGCTGTCTTAGTCTTTTAGGAAGGTCGGGATCATTTTCTGGATCATCTTCGTGATCTCTCTTCTTGTCTTCTTTTGCTCGACGAGGAGATTTAGATCTTTGCCTTCCTCGGTCGCTGGTCTTTCCACCATTTTGGCGATTAACATACTTAGCCAATTTTCCTCGCATGATGAGTGCTTCAATTTCATTTCGAAGAGCTATGTAACATTTGGTCGTGTGACCATGGTCATTGTGGAACTCACAATATTTAGACTTCCCCCTTTTGTCAGGATCCGCCTTTATTTTCCCTAGCCAGGCTAACTCCTCGCTGTTCTTAATTTCTTCCAGAATGTGATTTATATCTACCTTCAAGGGAGTATAATTTCCAAATTTCCTCATCTGCTCCAGTGCTTGCTTTCCTTTTGACGGCCTGTTACCACCATTGTTCTTCTGATCCTTCTTCTCGGTTTTACCAGCTTCAACCTTGGTCTCCTTAGTTTTTGTATTCTTCTTCGCAGCCATGACTTCCTCAGCGTTCATGATTTTGGCTGCCTTTGCCATCATTTCTGCCATGGTCCTAGGTGGATCTTTGGCCAGAGTATAGTACAACTTATCTGGTAACAGTCCACTCATCAGAGCAATAATTGATGTCTTTTCCTCGTAATCAATTACTTCAAGCTTCTCATTATTGAAATGAGTAATGTAGTCCCTAGTACTTTCTTCTTGCTTCTGTCTAACACTCAGTAAGTGTTCTACTCGTTTAACTGGTTTTGCTCCAAAACAGAAATTCCCTATGAATAGCTCTGCTAGTTGAAGAAAAATCGCAATCTTCCCCCGAGGAAGGTTGTTGTACCATATCTGGGCTGACCTGGTGAGAGTTCTTGAAAATGCCCTACATCTCATATCATCTAGAATTGCATAGATGTCGGCAGCAGGTTAGTATTGTTCTATATGAAGGACAGGGTAAGTTTTTCCATCGTATTTAGGCGTCACCATAGGAGCTTTGAATTTTGATGGTGTGGGAAAATCCACAATTGCCTGTACGAATGGTGTCCCTTAGATAAAAGTTCTTTGTAGAGGATTCTTGGTCTTAGCCATTTCCCCTAATCTGTGCTCCAACCTTTGGATAGAGCCTTTCCATGCATCGTTTCCCACCTCGAGCCTATTTGTTCGAGCAACTGATCGCGTTGAGTTTTACTCTTGGGACCTTTCATTACGGGCTGCCGGGCATGATTGGGCAGAGCCTTCCCTTAGGTCGGATGGTCGTTGAGAGTTTCTCGATGCAATTCGAACTTCTATTCCTCCTAGGGCCCAATCGATCAAAAGGAGATACTCTACTCAACCTCTCTAGAGCACTAGTCCTTTCTGGAGTGAGAGTGACATTTCGATGGGAATCAGTAGCTCGTACTGATGAAGTCTGGCCTGGTTGATACGAAGGATCACTAGATCTTTCAGTAAGATATGAGTCAGTACCTCTAGATTGAGAGGCCTCTGGGAATAACGTTCTTCTAGTTCTTGAAGATGGAAAATGGGTATTTCTTTGAACACTTCGTTGTCCTGATTGGGCCGACACTCCACCTTGAACAGTTTGTATAAGTTGATGCATTGTTTCTTGCATGGCCGTTTGGCCTTGGGCTAGATTAGCCATTATGCCAACCAGATCTTGAATATTTGGGGGAGTAGAAGGGTTTAGAGGGACTCTAGTGTTTCGATTACTAGATTATGAATTCTTAACCATAGATGATGAATTATTTTAGTGAAAAACGCTAAGTACATTCGCTTCCCATAGACAACGCCATTCTGTTGATGTAAAAAACTAGATTATCTCTAATTAATCAATCACAGATAAACAAATTAATAAGACAAAGGATTTTTAAAGTGGTTCAGCCTGAAGAAAATGGCCTACGTCCACTGTTTTTGTATTGCTGACTGTTTATTTGGAATCTCGATAATAGGTTTACCAAGAGATCCAAAAGCCCCCTTCTTATGAGGAGGTTACATTGTATTTATAGCCTTGAGGCCATACATATGAAAGGATAATGCGCTGTTATCTAGTAGACATATACATCTGTACGATAATAATGCGTATTTAATTCATAGTTATCTTTTGATTCTCTTGATTTGGATGCTTTGTACACTAAGTAGCTCGGACCGCTTAAGTTGCTCGGTAGGCTTAAGTTGCTCGGGGTGCCTGAGCTTCTCGGTACGCTTAAGTTGCTCGTCTAAAGTATTTGTATTTGCCATGTAGGTTGACACGTGTCTTCAAGTGATTGGTTCGTGTCAGCAGACTAAATTTGGTATCAACATGTGTATACTTTGATTTAAAGAAAGGATTAATGATAATCGCATGTTATTTGAACTTAATTGCATGAAAAAGAAGAACTAATGCTTGCATGTCAAGATATTGATATTGAACCTTTAGTTGATTTGAAATCATGTTTTTATTTGTTGAAAATTTGATATATGCATTAATATATGATTTTAATGCATAAAATATCTCATTTTAAGTGATTTACAAACTATAGGTTGAGTTAGGATTAATTGGAGGCCGCAATGTATATTTTGTGGACGATGGGCTATAACTGGCCCGAACCGAATCGATTTGGCCTCGATAGAGCAGAATGGTTGGGCTACTTGAGTTATTTTGGTTTTTTCGTGGGCCGGTTAGTTAGGGGTGTGTATATATATATATATATATATATATATATATATATATATATATATATATATATATATATAAGATAGAGAGAGAGGGGGAGAGAGAGAGAGAGAGGCAAGCTCTCTTGCACATCAAGTTTGCACACTGATTTTTTAAAATAGTAAAAAATAAAATTTTTAGTTGAATTTTTTTATATGGAATTTAAACATTTCAAGGGGCACATATAAAAAATATCAGCTCAAAATAACGTCTTTTGCTATTTTTAAAAAATTGGTCAAATTTTTGCACCTTTTAAAGCACTCTAAATGCTGTGAAAGTTTGACCGATTTTTTGAAACAAGCAAAATAGTTATTTTGAGTTGATTTTTTAATGTGGGTCCATTGAAATGTTTAAATGCCATATAAAAAAATTCAACTTAAAATTATTTTTTTAATATTTTTAAAAAATAGGTAAAAAATATATTAAAATACTTTGGATTGCAAGAGTGGAGTTTATTTTGGGTTTTGGGAGTGTATGAAACCTATTATTTATTAATATAATCCGAGGTAGAGGATTTGGATGGGTAATGGTATAATCGTGTATGTTATATGCTTTGTGTAAATTATATTATGTATAATATATATCATGCATTTTGGACTTATATACTCAAGGGGGCCATATAGTAAGGTGGGGTAAGTTTCATGTATGGTGTGGTGCATTGGGGTATTGTACCTTACGCCTTAGTTTTTTATATATATATATATGTGTGTGTGTGTGTGTGTGTGTGTGTGTGCGCGCGCGCATGTGTGTTCAAATATTTTGTCCAATTGTGAGAATAATGCATGGATGTTAAATACCAAAGCGTCGGGTCTATGGATAGTTTGACACGCATTGAATATTGTGTATTTCAATAGTTGTGATTAATTGTTGTAGTTATTATATGCATATTGGAATACTTTGGAATTTATCATACCTATGAGGCTAATTTGGAATTTCATTGGGTTATGTAAAATGTGATCAATGGAAGTGTAACTAACTAGTGACATGTTAAAATACATTAGGTTTGGATTAATCATAATGAGTGATAAATGATTAACAACGTGAGAATTTGGTATATCCTTAGTGATGAAATTTGTTGGACGGGTTAAAAGATCATCACCCTCAATTAGAGATAAACCTCCATATTAAGAGACTAATGACATATCAAGACAAAGTGGAGCGTAATTGAAGACTAAGGAAGCCTTCTAGAAAAATATAGTTAATCCACCATGTATTTTATTTATTTTCATGTAATTATGAGCTATGTTGTCATATTTGTGAGGTTACTTGGTACAAGCAATGAACTAGGTCTAATAGAACCAGAAATTACTTTCATGCTCTATCATGGAAACTCATTTCAGGGAAATTTTGAGGGGATTGGCTTGGAGGAAAGAAATAAAGTCATCATTAATACATGACTTAACATTTTAGATACACTGGGTCAACACCCAACTTAACTCAAATGAGCATTTCTTGAGTAATCACAAACGTACAACCTGACCCGAATAAGCATTACCCGAGCAAATTTGGTGTTGGGGTTTTACTATTTTTTAAGTATTTATGTGTAATTTCACTTTGAAATAAGAATCAAGGTTACGATAATTCTTTATATTTGGTTTGAATATATTGCTTCATATTAATGTCGTTCAATAGAGCTCAATAGAAATTCCAGTGATGCGACTTCAGAATGATCATTAGGAGATTGAAATTTGGATTCCTACATTATTGAAATGTTCTAAACCTAGATAGGGACTTGACATCCGATCAGAATGATTACGATACAATCCTAGTAGTTTATCTCATAATATAGGTAATCGAAAATAGTTCGAGAATTTGTGAGATAGCTCAACAAAGAATTGTGATCAATACATTTAAGTAATGTATTGAACAAGATCATCTGTGAGATTTAAGTCTTAGGCTTGTCTAGAATATAATTAGTAAATCTCAGACCATTTACAAAGGATGCATAGATACTTAATCCCGATAATGATGAGGATTGAGATGATTATGTAGTTATCACTTTTATTGCTATGGGTGCGATTCAGTATTGGATTGAATCAATTGATCCTCACATATTGGGTGATAATTATGTAAGTAGGTCTAATATCTTAATTCAGAGGAATCCACAATCGCGGATACCTAGGATTGCGATACCCTTTTGATTAACTAATAAGATTTTATTTTTACCAGTAGACCTGATTAGTGGATTGTTCATAATCGGACTGAAGTAGAAAAATAAGTTAAGCCTGAGAATCAAGCAAATTTATTAGGTGTTGATTAAATTTGATTATTAATAAATTTATTTGATGAATAAGGTATTGGAAGATTAATGTGGGGAATCATATTATGTACCACAATTAACTTTGCAATTAAAACCTCAGTATATCTGAGTGATTTCTGAGATAATTAAATCGAAGGGTTGTCGTAATTATTTAGTGGAATTAATTATGATTAAATAAAGAAAAGAAATAAATTACAGTAATTGTAATTGGATATTTACGAGCATTTATTTGAAGACAATTTAATTATTTTGTCTTGGGTCTCTAATGTAGTCCACATACCCAAGTAGTTAGGAGTATACTCTCAAGAAACCAAGTTTGACCCAAGCCCACCTTTTGTACTTGCATATAAAGGTGTGGGAAGTTTTAAGGTTAGTGGTGATCATTAGGGTTTGAGAGGGTGAGAGAAAATAATATTCACATTTTTGTGAAGAGAGCTATAGAGAGAGGACCATGTATCACTCATAAGGAAGAGTTTTCATCTCAAAAAGTGGCCACGCACCTACTTATCTTTGGGGAGGATCATACTCTAGAATATCCAATATTTACATAAGATTTTTTAAGGTTTTTGGAAACATTGGATGTGCAACAACATCATTTTCATCATCAAAAAATTTCCCCTCACACGAATCACATTGAGATTCACTATGTTATGAACTCTTGAAACCCTAGGTTTAATCTTTAAACTTAGCTCATGTTGTTTTCTTTTCAATGCATGATTAATCAAATATCTTTAGGGATGATTATTCTAGGTTTAAATGTCAATCCCAAGGTGTTTTTCCCAATAATTTATATCAAAGACTTTGTTTTAGATTTATAATCCATTGGAGATGTTTTCCATATATAGAAAACCCCAATTTTAATGTTGTGGAATGGTGTATGTTTTGTAATAACATGGTTTTGCAGAGATTCTTCATATATAACCATTCCATCACGATCACATATTTATCTGTGTGAATGGATCCTATAGTGGTTTATCCATAGTTATTTTTCGTCTCATGGCTTGATATTGTAGTATTTTATTTGTTATTATTTCTATTTCGATGTATTTGGAGGCATTAGAGGGGTTGTAATGTTTTATTCACTTAAAATCTTATATTAGGGTTAGTATAAGCATTTGGAAATGTTTCATGGACTTTCATGAAGGTTTTGATGGGCTATGGAGGTTCTTGCATGGAAAAATGAGAGAAAGAAGAAGTTGTCCCCTACAGGTTATCCGGAGGGATCTGATCAGGAGACTATATTGATCTAAAAAAGAGCCCAGATCGATCCAATATGTCATTGTAAAAATGGAGTTTTGTACCTCTGTGGTGTTTTTTGCTGGTTTAATGCGGTGGTTCTTCCCCATACTATTTATGGAGGATCATTTTACAGTGTTCAAAACCCTCAAGAACTCTTGGATTTGATGAAGTCTAGTCTTCCACAAGTTCTCTTGAGAATGGAGAGTTATACTTTATGTTGAAGTCTAGGCCATGATGGAAGAGGGCTTTTATGTCTTTTATTTTTTGTATTTATTTATTTAATTGCTTGCATGTTTCTTTATTATATTATGTTTCATAATTCGTGTGTTGATTATTAGGAACATCCATTTTATGGATAACATGGATTATTATTTTAGTTTTCTTGGGTTTTGTCCCAATTCCAAAGTTTTGCTTGGCTCCCCTCCAATGTATTTTTTAAATTGTATTATGTCCCATAATCACCCAAAAGCACCCCCAATCTCCTTGTAATTGCCCATCTTCCTTTCAATAGAGAATGACACTTGTCGTGTAGTTGTTAAAATAGAACCAACAACTAAAAAAATAAATATATGGGAGTGATTACAAATAATTTTTAAAATGGGACTAAAAACTTAAGATTCCTTATTATTTGAGACAGATATAGATAATTGATTATCTCAAAAAATTATATATTTTTTTCTTCTTATCTACATTGAATTAAAATTGGGGTAATTAAATTATAAGTTGTGATTTAAAATGATTTATACAATTTAATTTTTTGGAAATTTTAAATTATATTTTTATTTTAAGAAAAATTAAAATGTGAGATCAATATATTTATTTCACACAAGTAAATTTGGAAATTACCAAGGATTTTAATTTGGTCGTTTACAATTAAATAAATGTTTTGTCAAAACCCTCAAAATTTTAAAATACTAAGTGGGAGAGGGGTTTTAGCTAAACCCCACAATCTCCATCGGGGGTTTCATGAACCAAAGATGTGATTGATTACTCGAGTAAGTTATGCTGCCCTCCACAAATGGAACATCAGGGATTCATTAAAAGTTTTAAGTGATATATCTGAGAATTAGATTGTGAGTAAGTTCGATCCCCTCCATGGAGAAATCCTTCATGAGCTCTAATGTGAGTAATGAACCGATGGTGTACACTTAGAAAGAACTTTTGATATCCTCCCCTATGGAGTAGTTGTTATTAAGAGTGGGACCAAAAGTCATCGACTATTCGATATGTTGAACAAATATTTCTAAACTATTCGGATAGCATAATGAAAGATGAAAGTATATCTAGTTCAAGGTGGGGTGATTTAATATCCCCAAGATAAATCTTAACTCATAAGGGAACAAGATGTCCGACGTATTAGTTTTAAATTGGAGATTAGGGGATGACACTTTAAAATGTAATCGAATTAATTCTCGTGTTTAGTTAGAAATTAATTTTTTCAATTTGATGGTCATAAGATTTAAAAAATGATTTCAATTTTTCCTCACTAGTTATTAGAAGGTTTTAATTACAATGAGTTTTAAGGACTGAAAAAACAAGTGGACATTGTTCTAACTTAAGGGGCTAATAAGTTGGGTTAACACACAATTCCTATCAATATTTTGAAACTTTGAAGTGATTGACTCCTCGTGTCAGTTAGGCTGCGCCCACCACATATGGTTTTAATCACGGAATCATAATATTTTGAAATATAAGGTAATTTAAATTAAGTGTTACATGTATTCGACCCCCTCATGGGGAAGTTCTATATGTACATCTTTGATTTGATAGAATTTATTGATGAGAATTTATATACACCTATGATTGGCTGATGACACTCAAGTGAGAATCAAGTTCTTAGAATGAATTTATCATTGATTGAACTGATGATTCTGTATTATAAATGCTAGGGAAACCCACTGCCGTTTTGTAATCTGGGAGTGAGGATTATCGATAGCGAAAGGTTGGAGTTGGTTGTTTGAGAAAGAGATTTAATTCTTTCCTAAAAGGGAGTTAGGAAAATAAGGTTAAGTCTTAGTTACAACGGTTTGGGTTAAGGAATGTTTATATTATTTGGTAGTAGTGAAATATCCAAAAGGTATGTATTCTCATTACAAGTAGTAAAAACTTTAATAGCATCAATGATTGATTTTTCCTTGTTTTGTAAGGAAAAGAACACGGTGATAGTCCAATCTACGATAACTTGGTATGTAATTTTGGGAACCACAAATAAGAAATGAAACTTGCTACAGAGGTTCCATGTAACCTGGAAATTACTTAAAAGAATGATGTTCCTTGTTATGGGCAATTAGAATAAGGCATCTGTATTAGCGGTGGAACATTCTTATGAATATTGGTGTAAACATAAACTTAATGAAGGTAAATTATTTAATGTACCTGGATTTTAGAAAAGGTAGTTTCAATTTTATAAATTGATTTTGAATATATATTCTATTGATTTTTATAAAATTATTTTATCAAAATTGGATATCTTTTATATGTTCAAGTACATTGGAAAGTAATTTATAAATTTTAATGTTTGTCTCACCAATATTATTGAATAATTTTTTGGACATGATCACTAAAGCAAAAGTTTCCTTGTATAACCAAACATAATATTGGCACTAATGCTTAGGTTGTCTTGTTCTAAAATGAATTCAAAGACTAGATTAAAATGGAAAATTGAGTTCATTATAAGGGGGGCAAAACTAGTCTTAAATTTTGTTTAAAAGTTAAAATAACTAAGGTCTCCTCCTGGACAAGAGCTAAAGAACCTAAGATGTGTTGGAGATGGTTCACTTTGTTATGTATGATTCCCTAATTGTTCGTTCAAGAGGTGTTTTGGAATGCTTCATTGATTTCAATGATTCTCACTTAAAGGTATGGATATGTTTACCTTATGCCCCATAAGTCTGAAGCTTTTGATTTTTTCAAAATGTGAAAGGCTAAGGTGGAACATGGGTGAGGTAAACTAATCCAAACTCTATGATATGATTGTAGAGGAGTTTACCTCTTGGGAGAGTCAAGAAATCACTAATCTAAGGTTGGGATTCCATCCCATTTATCTACATCGAGCATTCCACTTCGGAATGGTATAGAGAAAGAGAAAAGAATAAGAATCTTTAAGACATGATATAGTCCACGGTTAGTTATTTATAACTGCAATATTTCTCATTGGATTTTATATAAGCAGTGGGCATATACATTATGAATTTAAGTTCTTCTTAATCAATTTCTTTAACTCTCATGGAACATTGGAGTGGGCGCAAACTCATTCTAGGGTATGTTCGAATTTAGAGGTGCATAACACTTGTGCTGCGGAAGGAGGGAAGTTAAAATTAGGGATAAAGATATGTCTCTTTGTTGGTCATCACAAAGGATATGAAAGTTGTTTATATAATTTTACTAAGAACAAGAAAGTCATCAATTGCATCAATGACAAGTTCTTGGAAAAGGATTATGTAATAAACCACGTGCTTAAGTGTAAGTTGGTTTTGCAAGATATAACGAAACATCCTATAACTAATGTTGCTAGACCACCTGTATAGGATGAAGTATTATTTAATATTGATAATACACTACCTTGTCGCTGTGGGAGAATAATCGATGGTTAGGATACATGTGCCACTTATTTTAGATAACAAGTGATGGCACATCATAGTGGGAGGATCATGAATCATCGTGACTAGTTAATATTTTGGGTGATTATTTTGATAAGATGCTAGGAAAACATTAATCGAGTCCCAGGTACAACAACGAGGAATTCTAAGACAATATTTTTTCTTTGACTTATGACTATGGGTACCAAAAGGGATTGGATATATTCGAATCAAGTTTTGGTACTTTTAGACTTGTTAATGGTGTGAAACCCATCGAGGATAAGTGAACCTAAAATAAGTTAAAAGATTGATGGATGGGAAAGTGAAAACCTTGAAGGCACGCGAAAGGGTTTACTAAAAAAGATAGGGATTGACTATGAGAAAGCCTTCTCACGATATCGAAGATAAAGTCTTACGTGATTCTTTTAACGTCAAGACTGCGTTCATGAACAATCATCTTGACAAGTACGTAGTAGAAGTTTAGAAATCAAAGTGATGTAAGGTTATAAAATTAATTTATTGATTTAAGATGACATCATGAACTTAGGTTATTTGGCTATATCAGGCAATTAAATATTGATTTCAATCAAATCTCAAAAAGTACTAGTTAGTATAAGAAACATGGCGTAAACATAGTGGTATGTTTAAGTACAATTTTTCGGATAAAATTTGCCTAATTGGTAACTAGATAGGAGTGTTGTCTTACATAAGAGTGTGGTTTTTCGAATATTCTATATAAAGTACTCAGGAAAAGCCAAACACATCTTTTTGATCAAAACTTTCGCCCGATCGTTTACAAAGGATGTTAGCAATATCCTAAGTTCATTATATGAAAGTTGTATACACATGATTATCATTAGGATTCCATAAACATATATTATGTCCAAGTATGGAATCATTCTATCTGGGAATCAATGTCTGACGACATATGATTAGAATGGAAGGAATGAGGAATATACCTAATGCTTCTGCAGTGAGCAACCTCAAGTATGCTATGTCATGTACTAGACCAAAGTTTGTTATGTCTACAACATGATGAGTGTATTTCACTCTAATAGTCTTATACATTTATTGCCCAAAGACCCACATTTTCTACCTCGGAATATGTGTTTATCCTAGAAGGTTGAGTTATAAATTGAAGGAGTGTGAAACAAACTTGGATTACCGATTCCACCTGGGAGGCCCAAGTTGTTGTCACTTCAGCGACGACTAAAGAGGCAATTGTAATACCCCGTCTTTTTACTGATTTTAATTATAGGATTAATTGAATTAAAAATGGAAAATTAATTGATAATTAATCTGGATTTAAATACTAGCGAGACGAGAGTTAGTAATTGATTACGATAATTATGTTGAATATTACTGAGCGAGTATAGTAATATATGGTTATGAACTTATTAAAATTGTCCCGTGTGAAAAATATGACAGTTTTGAAAATTAAGTCGTGTCAGTCGTGTCGGGACCAATTTAATGGATTATAAAGTAATTTATTTTTATGTCATACTTATGGTCATTTTGAGTGCGACAACGTGTCCGAAAGTATCGAGATAGTCAGAAAAGTCTACTCGGAGGTTTAGTTTGGGTCCCAGGGCATTTTTAGGCCAAACCGGCAACCCGAGAGGGTATTCTAGTCATTTTACTATTTGATGAATAGTGACCTACGAAATTTAGGTTAATTATATCAGCTAACCCTTAGGATCATTAGAGTTATTGGCTGCTACAAACTTGAGAGAGAAGTAGAAAGAAAGGAAGGGTTTCCAAAGGTGCTAGGGCCAAACAACCACCTTACACCACCACCACCGCTGGATTTGTGATCGGAAAGAGAGAATCGCCCCTATATCATCTTCTCCAAAGGATCATAACTTCCATTTAAGTCAAGTGATTTATTCATGCAAATATTCAATACATATTTTAGCCATGGTAGTTTAGAATTGAAGATATACCATAAATATTGAAGATTTTATATAATAGATGAATTAAATCTTGATCTTTGGGTAGGGTTGCATGTAGATAACTTCTGGAAAGATTAGAGAATTGAATCAAATCATAAATGATATAAATCATGGATCAAATCTGAGCATTTGGCTATTTTGAATTGAGAAAAGTTCCCCTAGGTTTTAAACACGAGAACTTGATGAACAATTAAATTTGTATGCAATTTTCGTGATGATTCTGGAACGTTACAAATCATGTGTTTAGGTTGTTATAACATCAAGTATGTTTACTTTGGAGAATGGGATCATGTAATGAATTTTGGAGACAAAACGATGGCAAAAAATGCTAGAATTCTGGGTTGTAACTGGTCGATCGATCGATCGACTGGTTCAATCGATCGATTGACTCCCCTTGTATTTGTGATAGAGTTTACTTTTAAGGTTTAACCAATCCATGCTTTTAAGAATTATTGGTGTGTACTATTTGAACTTATTGGGACTTAGGGAAGGTCATTATGGGTGCATTTGAGGCCCGGAAAATATTAGTTTGGTTTGGGATTAAATGATAAACTTATGAGTGTCCGACGAGTGAGTTACGATTGGAAATTTTAGGAACTTGAATTTAATTCGGATAAACAATAACTTAAGGTTGGAGACAGTAGTAGGGGACTTTAAATTACTGAAATAGCCTTAGAGACAAGTGGGAGAATTAGTAACCTTTTGGGATATGTTTAAGTACTCGTATTTATACGATGAGAGTTATCGCGCTAAACATATTACGTAGAATAATTGGGATGAAACTATACTACGTATGAGACTTATAATATATGACAAGATTATACCTATATTGAAATAATGATTACTTAGGTTGTGTGATTACCTAGTATATGGATTATTATGTGTATGACATACCTACCATACTTGCTATCACGGGAGGTTGTAGGAAGAGGACAATCTTGTCTTGTGTGCCTCGGGGGGATTTAGATTTGGTACCTCAAGAACATAGGACTATGAAGACTTATTTGTCAGTTGATAAGTCAGCTAACTATGGGAGCGTAGGTATGTGCGTGATCCATAGGTGTGTGAACTATGTTCGCCTCCAATATGTGTGATTTGTATTGATACAGTTTCTCAGTGATTCGAAACTTGAAATCCTTACGTGCGTGATGTACCGAGATTTGATAGCAGATTATGCACCGGAGCTCAGCCTAGGGGTGCCATATTTGTATATATGTACTGAGAGTGATATAAATATACCCTTGTGATTATTCACTGTTGCTTAGTATATGAGAATGGCGGCTAAGATATTTAAATGACTTAAAGATGTGGGAATTTAAATAATACATAAGATAATTGATTCAATTAATGAGTATTTGAAATGTAATTTTGTATTAATTGGGTAATACGGGTGGGCATCGTAAAGAAGTCCGTGTAGATAGATTTGGTACAGGCTAGTTAGGTTATGGCATAATTAGAATGGGTTAAAATAATGCGTTAGGTGTGCACATTAGTTGAGGGGTGAGAGTCTTAAGTGAGAGCACGCGACTAACATGTTTATTACTTGTGTTGTTTAATATGAAATTTAAACACGTGCTATTTTTAAACTATTTTCACATCGGGTGATGATCCGTTTGCTTCCAAATCTATTTTGTCTTGTTAAAACCTTTTAGGTGCCCAGCCACAGGGACAACCACAAGGACGCCAAACATAGGAGTTCCATTTTATTGACATGCTGTAGCTGTTATGGAAGTTACAAGATCTTGGTATTAGATGCCTCCAACATCTATCTTTGATTCTTACAGAGTTATCTACATCAGTTAGGGAATGTCGCCCCTTTTCATTTAGATATAGCAGTTTCAGACTTTCATTTTCATTTCAGTTGTTGGATTTATTTAGATATTCAGACTTTTGCATTGGGATTACTTGGCATTGAGACTATATTTGGAGTGTTACTCCAGACTCCGTTATTTCTTTCTATTATTATTATTATTATTATTATTATTATTATTATTATTATTATTATTATTATTATTATTATTATTATTATTATTATTATTATTATTATTATTATTATTATTATTATTCCTCCTATGAGACTGTTTATGTGAATGTTGAATGGTTGGTTATTCATTATTTGGTTGTAAGTTAATTTAATTAATAAAATTTGGCATCTCACTTTTTAAATATTAGGTGGCTAGTAACTAATTAAATGTTTTTCAACAGTGATGCTAAGACTGAACTAACTTGATATTCTGTATTAATTTAATAGAGGAGTAGCTACCCGATATTTAATTAGACGGGGTGTCACAGGTGGTATCAGAGCATCAGGTTCTAGAGTCTTTAGGATTTGTACGGCCTGTTATGCTTTTCGTGTAGCGTTCTTAGATTTAGAACCCTATATTTTAGGACTGTCGTATTCTTCAATTGTGCATTTTACATCTTCAGCCATTTTGTGACATTAACTATAGACTTATAAAACTTCTCTCTCATTTCAGATGCCTCCTCGACGTGCACAACGAGTTCCTAGGGGTGCCCAACTCGAGTCTCAGCCAACACCAGTTCAGGGTATTATGAATGCCACTGAAGTTGCCGCTATAGTTACACAGGTGGTAAATGCAGCTTTAGCAGTAGTGCAGCAGGTGCAACCTGAGGCACCGGTGGTGGCCCCAGTTTAGGCTCATGCATTCCCGTCTGCTTGGGAACGTGTCAAAGATGCCTTTCAGAAGGCACATCCTCCGGAGTTTGCAGGGAGATCCGATGTTGTAGTGGCAAGCCAATGGAAGAAGACATCTAGAGTCACTTGAGGATGTATGAATGCACAGATGTACATATACTAGCTACATTTAAGCTAGTTGGAGCAGTGCTGCAGTGGTGGGAGTCTATTACCACTGCTGAGGAGAGAGATGCCTTTACTATTCAGGATTTCTGGGTGTGGTTTGATTTCAAATATTTCCCTTCTGCCATTCAGACTGAGATGAGGAGGAAATTACTAAAGAAAACCCAGGAGGGGAAGAGTATAGCTGAGTACGAGGAAGTGTTTACCAGGCTAGTTAATCTGGTACAATAGAGGTACATACCTAGGAGAAGAAAATTCAAATGTTCATGGATTGCCTTACCTAGAGGATTCGATAACATCTTCTGGGTAACCTCTCCTTGCAGACCTATACTGATGTGCTTAATGCAACACTACTTCACTCTCAGGACCACCGCTTCCATCTGATAGGAAGCAAGCGAGTAGGGGAGTCTAGCCAGTAGGGCAGGACAGGAGGTAGTGGTGCCTGTGTCATTTCATTAATCATGGTTACAAGAATGATTTATATTTAGTTTAAATATATTGCTTCATATTAATGCCAGTTAATAGAGATCAGTAGGAATTCCAGTGATGAAACTTCGAGTGATCACGAGGAGATTAGAATTCCGGTTCTAGCACCATTGAAATGTTCATAACCTAGATAGGTACTTGACATCCTATCAAAACGGTTACGATACAATCCTTGTAGTTTATATCAAATTACGGGAAACCGGTGATGGTTCGGGAACTTGTGAGATAGTTCAACATAGGATTGTGATCAATACATCCCAGGAATAGGACCATCCATGAGATTTGTCTAAGGGATGTCAAAATTATACTCGGGAAATATCACACCATTTTCAAAGCATAAATTCTTAATCTAAAGAATTATGAGGATTGGGATGTTAATGCTGTTGTCACTTTGATTAATATAGGTGTGATTCAACATTAGATTGAATCAAATGATTCTCGCATATTGGGTGATAATTATATATATAGGTCTGAGATCTTAACTAAGAGGAATCTGTACCCGAGGATACCTAGGATTTTTATATACCCTTGATTGACTTATAAAATTTTATTTCCAACGTAAACTTGATCAGTAGATTATTTATAGTTCGATTGAAGTGGCAAAATAATTTAAGATTGAGAATCAAGCAAATTGATTAGATGTTGGTTAAAGTCAATCAATAACATATTTATTTTACAAAGTGGGTATTAGAAGCTTATCACGGGGAATCATATAATGTACCATAATGAACTTTAAAAATAAGAACTCATTATATCCTAGTGATTTTCAAGATAATTAAATTGGAGTGCAATCATAATTATTTAGTGGAATTAATTATGATTATATAAAAAGAAAATAAATGACGATAATTTTAATTGTGTATTTTTGAGTATTTATTTGAAAACAATTTAATTATTTGTCTTGGGTCCCTAGTATAGTCCACATACTTAAGTAGTTAGGACCACACTCTTAAGAAACCCACTTTGACCCAAGACCACCTTTTTTACTTATATATAAAGGTGTGGGAAGAGGTTTTAAGGTTAATGGTCATAATTAGGGTTTGGGAGGGTTGGGAGAAAACAATATTCATATTTTTTTGAAGACGCCTAGAGAGAGGACCACATCTCACGCATAAGGAAGGGTTTTTATCTCAATAGTTTTCGACATGCCTATCTAGATTTGGGGAGGATCATACACTAGAAGATCCAAGCTTTACACAAGGGTTTGCAAGGGTTTTTAGAGACCTTGTATGGTATGAATTCTTAAAAGCCTAGGTTTAATATTTAAACCAAATTCTTTTTTTATTTTTATTTTCAATTTAGGATTAATCAAAGATCTTTAAGGATGATTTTTTTTGTGTTTAAATGTCAACCCCAAGTTGTTTTTCCCAACACTTGGCTTTACTTATTTCTCACCCATGAAGTTTTGGCTCAAAATATAGTATCTCTCCATAAAAGATTTGTATGATGTCATACCATACTTAACACATGTCAAATCAAACTTACCTTAGTATAATGTTGAGTTGGTGAGAAGTTGGCTAAAAAGGTAATGACACACCCGTTATGCCACCTAACACAATGGCTGGTCACGCAAAAATTTCAATCAATATTTACTGCTAATGACATGTTAGGTATGGTAGTCCGACCCAACATTTAAAGCACTTGCGGTTCCTTGCTTGCAACTTGAGCCTGTATATACCTCCTTTATTCTTTGATAAATTATTAAAATTTTGAGTCGTAAGGTCATTTTGTGATATTTTTTGCAAACCAAAGCTTTTACTCTCCCCCATTAATACATTTTCCCAGTTCTTATCAAGAACTCAATCATTTATTAAGGTTTAAACACGATTCTACCCATATTTTGGTTTTTTCCTACATATCTTGGGTCTATTTAGAGTGCTTGATTATCTCTCCCTCAATAACATCCATTAGAGGTTAATTTATTATTTAATAATTTATATTTATTACCCATCATTGTAATACATACATCAGTTTATTCCTTATTATTTAGAGTACACATATTAGTGTTTTATAATAATTAAAAACGAGTTACACCTCAGTCTAGTCATAAACACACTAGCACAAAATATTCTGCTACATTTGGCGATTTGGCGGGGAGGTATTCTCTATGAAAATGGTGAATGAGAACATTAACAGTAATCTCTTTGATGATAATCTACTTGAAGGAGAACATCAGACTCCTGTTGCTAAGCTTCCTCTAAACACTGCTATCATAAGAAACATTCATATCGGACAAAATTCCACGAGTGTTATGATGGAGCCCAAAAAATGACAAACATCATGGCTCAGTTCATGGATTTTTTCCAAACTCATACAAGGATAATGATGTTTGGTTTAATAATGGAATTAAGTTATTTTTCTACATCTATAACCCCACCGTAAGCTCTTTTAACAGGGATTCCTATTAAACCTGCCAAACCAGTTGGTCTTTCAACAACTAACCTTGCCACTAATTCATCACTAGTCGTAAAAACATTTGTGGATGTGAACACCTCACCTAAGGTTACTCCTCGAAAATCTAAGATAGCGGAGGCAGATGCCTTGCCAACTTTGACCATTGAAGAGGTTAAGAGATAAATGAAGAACATGATGGAACTTTACTCACAATCTCTAAGTACGGAAGTGTGCATCTACGATGATTTTTATACTCCTTACCTAGGGGAGTTAAACAAAGAACCATATCCCGAGGAGTATGTCCCCCCAATCTTATAGAAATTTAATTGGGAAGGGCGGAACCTGAAGGAACATATAAAGAATTTTATTGATTAAGAGCTCACTACAATAAGAAAATGCTTCATCCAAGTGAGTTTCCCAAGTCTTCTACGAACTACGTTTACACTTAGTATTATCATCCAGTCCCAAGGAATTTGGTGGCATGGGATAACATGGATATCTTGTTTATGTAGAAATTTTTTCTTATAGAGGATGAGTTTCTATTATCCCAACTCTCTCATTAAAGACAAAGGCTAGGGGAGGAGGTGATGAGTTACATTCAGAGGTTTACAAAGATATTTTTAGATGTTATATTAGATTCTATGGAGATCAATCTCCTTGAGATCCGTGCTTAGGGAATTTAATCGAATTGCATTTATCATCAGATAAATGAGACCATATAAGTCATATTAAAAACCTTTACAAGGTATGCCTGCAATATCTCCATGGTTGTTTTCCCTAGCCCCATTATTCCTAATATAACATGGAAATAATAGGAAGGCTAAGCAAGTAGAGAAGGCCAACCACCACGAGTGAACTATACAAAGGGGGTGAGGAAGCAAAGGATGATGGAGAAGGAAATAGGAAGAACAACATGAGAAAGTTTGATCTTGAGGATCCACACCCATTGTTTTGCTTTATTGAAGAGGAAATAAGTTGTTACAATACCATGGTGGATAATGGTAAAGTTTTTCCACCAAAGAAATCTCCTCTTTATGCTCTCGTGGTAGAGGTGCAAGTTGACCACAAATATTTACATATACATCGACATGTTAGTCTCATTCTTTACTTTGAAGAGTATTTCTAACAAATATGTTTTAGTTAGAAACTTGCAAATTCCTCAAGGCAATGTCAACAGTAACCCTGTCAGCTCATGGGGCACATATGGTGGTTGCTCATAATGAGGAGGCAGAAGCCCAAATAAGAAAGGAAAGGAGAGTGGATGAAAAATTCCAGTTTATGTATGACAGATGTTTGGTTGGAATGGACAACGTAGTCATTACCTACGATGAACCAAGTGCTAGAGACAATGAACAAGCTTATCATATGGAGTAATATGGCGTAAATCCTATCATACAAATGTGTCAAAGTCACCAAAGTTTCATGGTTCTTTAATAAAGTTATTATGCCCCAGGACACCAATTGGATATTACACATAAGATCCTAGAGATAGTAAGGAAAAATGTTACCCCTTCTCCTAAATGCAAAAGTCCCATAAGTAGGTTGATTCTTCAATTTGTGTTGTAAATAACATTGAGAAATGTATACAACAAATTTAGTTACTGATATACCCGTTTATATTCTAGGAGGGTCGCCTCCACAACGGACGACCCTAAGAGGGGCCGACCCCCACCAGGCCCCAACTGGCCTTCACCAGGCTCCAGACGACCCTACGAGGGGCCGACCCTTCACCAGGCTCCAGACGACCCTACGAGGGGCCGACCCTTCACCAGGCTCCAGACGACCCTACGAGGGGCCGACCCCTCACCAGGCTCCGACCGACCCTACGAGGGTACGACAGTACGAGGCTTAAATTGGACCATACTCACTACCAGGGGGAACTTTGCCCTCGGCCTCATATCATAGGCCGAGGGTGACATCATCTCAGCGCGTGGTTTGGGAGACGCGTGGAACAGTGCGCGTGAGGCTCATATGACACGTGGAAGACCGTTACAACCGAATCACCCCCTCACGTGAGGGAATATTATGTCATCATTTGGCATCTACAGGTGTCAATAGGGGATTGGCTAGATCATTATTCACATGCACCTTGCTTACCTGGGGGGTACACTACACCCCCCAAGACCTATATATACTTGTCACCCCTAACCCTACAGGGGATCGATCCAGGAACAGTAGCCCTAGCTAAAACTCTGCTTGTACACACACAATAGAGAGAGAAGGAGAGGGTTATGTGCATTGTATCCAAGGCCATTAGTGCCCATACTTAGTGGATCACACACTCACAGTGGATGTAGGCCAAATTGGCTGAACCACTATACATCATTGTCTTATTCCCTCTTATACTCATCCCCTTCTATACACTTACATACTTACATACCTGCATCTCTATGGCTGCCATGGCTGCCATGGCTGCTATTGTTTGAGCTCACTAACACTTATCTGGTGGTGCTAAATCTCAGCATCATCAGTTTGGCGCCGTCTGTGGGAACGAGAAGACATCTCTTCCTTTGTACAGCTTGACCTCACTGGGCACTCTGGTGGTGAACCAACACTCCCCCTGAGAGGAGGTGTTTCACCATTGAAAGAGACCTACTAAGGTTCCCAAGCTAACCAGTATTTTCTTCAGTTCAGCTCTTCATAGCTCAAACACATGGCACCTGAGATGCCACCGCCACCACTTCCCCCGCCGGATGATGGGGGAAGACCCAGTTCCAGTCAGCCACCACCTCAGTCTGAGATGGCTGATGTGGCAGCAGCCCTAAAGTCTCTGGCAGCCAGCCAGCGGATGATGCAGGAGCAGTTTACAGCTCTAAGTCAGAATATACTGAGACCACCAGGGGTCTCACCTGAGATGATTACTCCGGCAGCAGCTCCAGGACATCATGAGGCCAGGGGACCACCCCAGGCACCACATAAAGACCTGCCACCCCCTCAGCGGCGTAGGGATGTTGCTGACCCCCGGCGTTTACGCCTGGGGAGGCAAGGAAACCCTTGCCCCGAGGACAGGTATGATGATCTGGAGGAAGAAGAGGCTCCAGTAGAATGCTGGGAGCCATATGAGGTCTCCAACAATACAGTACGACCCCTCCAGGACAGTAGAGGAAAGTGCGGGAGACCAAACCCTGATGATCGCCCAAGAGGCTCTGCTTTTGACCGCCTGAGCAGGGGGTCGGCCTTCGAGAGGCTGGGCCCAGTGAATGACCTGCGAGACAAGTTGTCCAAGTCAAGAAGCGCAGCGAGATCTAGGAAAGAAGCAGAAGGCCGACCCCAAAGACGGGATGACGGCCAAAGGGAAGTAAATAGCCGACACGGGCCTGCCGTAGCGGAGCCCTCCATCCACCTCCGAGAGGCAGCAGGGGATAACATCGGCCAGGCCGACCCTGTGAGGCCCTGGAATGACTCAATCCAGAGGTTAGAGGATAAGATCGGCGACATACTGAAGAGCCGGGACCCTCTTCAGAGGGGATACACCATAGGCTCACCCTTTGTGGCAAAGATAGTCAACTTCCCCACGCCATCAAAGTTCAGGCCTCCTGTGGTCACCCCAAGATACGATGGGAGCACCAACCCTGTCCACCACGTGGAGATGTATCAATCCGCAGCAGACATATACTCTATCTCAGATGAGATGAGATGTCGTGCCTTCTCTGGTACCTTGACAGGGGCTGCGCATGTCTGGTACACATCCCTTCCAAAAAATTCTATTGGAAGCTTTAAGCAGTTGGCAGACCTGTTCATCCATAATTTCTGCTTTGGGGTGAGGCCACAGAAGAAGACCACACACCTGCTCTATGTTAAGCAGGGAAAGCACGAGACTCTGAGAGACTACATAGCCAGATTCAATAAAGAAAAGCTGGAGGTGGAAGACTATGAGGAGAGCATAGCTATGACAGCCCTGATTGGAGGGCTCCAGAAGGGGAAGCTATTATGGAAGCTTGCCGAAGACCCTCCGAGGACGATGGCTGAGCTGTTGTCAACAGCAGGGAAGGTGATGAACGCCGAAGAGGCGATGGCCGCAAGACATGAAGACGAAAAAGGAGGTGCAAGTGGGAATAAATACCCCAAGAAGAACAAAGAGGGGAAGAAGAGGACCATGGATGATAAGTTCGCGGGGTACACCCCTCTGACGGTCAGCTGTGAACAGATCCTCAATGAGATAAAGAGTGACCGGACACTGAAGTGGCCTGAGAAGCTGAGGGCAGCCCCCGGCAAGAGAAATAGGAACCTGTGGTGTGAATTTCACCAAGATCACGGCCACGTAACAGACAAATGCTTTGCTCTGAAAGATGAGATTGAGAAGATGCTGAAGGAAGGGAAGCTCAGAAAGTACGTCGACAAAGCCGACTTCAAGAGGGGCCGAGGGGACGACCCCAGAAAGAAGCGAGGCGACGCCTGCAGAGAAGGTCCTCAAAAAAGAGGGGACGACCCCTCTGATGATGAGGACGACCCTGACCTCCCGCCGAGAGACGACCAAGGCCCTGTCAAGAGGCTCAATATGATCTCGCTCGGGGTGGGAATGATCTCCGGGGGACTTGCAGGAGGAGGGTCTGAGGTCGCCGACAGGAAGGCCCATGTCGCTGAGGCTAAGGCAGTGACGAAGACGGTGCACTCGACCTCCCTAGAGGTCAAGTTAGAAAAAAGGAAGAAGGTTGATATGGACACTTTGGTTGTGGGATTTTCAAGAATGGACTTCAAGGGCCTATTGGCCCCGCATGATGACCCTCTCGTCATCACCACCAGGGTGCACGGGTGCGAAGTGCCGAGGATCCTGGTGGATGGGGGCTCATCCGCAGATGTGATGTTCTGGCCATGCTTCAAGGCCTTGGGCCTCAGTCGTGCCAGACTTGTCCCCTACCATCATCCATTGATTGGGTTCAGTGGGGAGAAGGTTCACCCCCTAGGAATATATGAGGCTGATGTCAGGATGGGGGACGAGTGGCCGAGATGGCTCACTAAGAGGGTCAGTTTCTTTGTGCTGGATGAGCATGTGTTTTCGGCATACAACATCATACTGGGACGTTTGGCCCTCAAGGGGTTTGAAGCTGTGCCGTCCACGGTCCACCAGATGGTTAAGTTCCCTACCCCTTATGGGGTGGGGGAAGTTCAGGGAGACCAGACGACAGCGAGAGAGTGCTACTACAACTCCGCTGAAGAAAGGGAGGCACACAAGAGGGCTACAGCCACTTACAACATTGATACCCTAGACCCCAGGGACGAGACGAAGCTCAAAAAAGGAGAGGCCGCTGAGGAGGTAGAACCCATCACCCTCGATGAGGATGACCCGGGAAAAACCGTCCAAGTTGGCAAATCTCTGAAGCCCAGTATCAAGGAAGACCTCATCAGACTGTTGAGGAGAAGGCGAAGCGTCTTCGCGTGGAGTCATGTAGATATGCCAGGGATCGACCCTGAAATCATGTGCCACAAACTCAATGTGGTAGAGGGAGTGAAGCCGGTAAAGCAGAAGAGGAGGATTTACTCTAGAGAAAAGTATGAGGTCATCAGGGATGAGGTTAAAAAATTAGAAGACGCTGAATTTATCAGAGAGGTCATCTACCCTGAGTGGCTGTCCAATGCAGTCATCGTCCCAAAGGCCAACGGCAAGTGGAGAATGTGCGTGGACTTCACAGACCTCAACAAGCATTGTCCCAAAGACAGCTTCCCTCTCCCCCGCATCGACCAGATGGTAGACGCTACCGCAGGCCATGAGCTCATGAGTTTCATGGATGCCTACTCAGGGTATAACCAGATTTTCATGAACCCTGAGGACTCGGAGAGGACCGCCTTCATCACTGACAAGGGGACATACTGTTACAGGGTCATGCCCTTTGGCCTAAAAAATGCGGGGGCAACGTACCAGCGCCTCGTAAACAAAATGTTTGAAGACCAAATTGGTAAGTCTATGGAGGTTTACGTAGATGACATGCTGACTAAGAGTCTGAAGGCAGAGGATCATGTAGCAGACCTGGAAAGGACCTTTAATACAATGGACAAATACAAGATGAAGCTTAACCCGGCCAAATGTGTCTTCGGGGTCGGAGCGGGGAAGTTCTTGGGGTTCATTGTCAATCAAAGAGGCATCGAGGCCAATCCTGAAAAGATAAAGGCCCTTATTGAGATGAAGACCCCCAAGTCCATTAAAGACGTTCAGAGGCTCACAGGGAGAGTGGCTGCCTTGAACAGATTTGTGTCAAGGGCTACAGACAGGTGTCTACCATTCTTCAAGATCCTCAGGAAAGCTTTTGAATGGAGCGAAGAGTGTGATGAGGCTTTCAAGCAGCTGAAATCATACTTAGGGTCTCCCTTGCTGCTGTCACGACCCGTGCAGGGTGAACGACTGTACGTGTACCTTGCTGTCTCAGAATCCGCTATCAGTGCAGCAATCGTAAGAGACGAAGATGGGATACAAAAGCCCGTATATTTCAACAGCAAGGCACTCCAGGGGGCAGAGCAGAGATACCCGAGGATGGAGAAGTTGGCCTATGCCTTGATTCATGCCTCAAGGAAGATGAAACCGTACTTCCAGTCCCATACTATGGTCATCCTTACTGACTCTCCTCTTAGGCAGGTCCTACACAAGCCTGAAAAATCAGGAAGGCTAATGACCTGGGCTATAGAGCTGGGGGAGTTTGACATTGTGTATCAGCCTAAGACAGCCATTAAGGGGCAAGCCTTGGCAGACTTCGTGGCTGAGTTCACATGGGAAGAAGATGAGGCCGAGGGTGAGACCCTCGGGAAGGCAGATACAGAAGACAGACCCGCAGACACACCTGCAGAAATGGCTGAGACGAGCACCGCTAGAAGGAAAGTGACTGAAAACGAAGAGGGAAGATACATCTTTAGACAGGGGTCCCTCTCTGAGGGAAGTTTTTCTTAAAGAAAGACTCCGTGGAGCCTCTTCGTTGACGGGTCCTCCTGTGATAGCGGAAGTGGTGCTGGACTGATACTATCAGCACCCGATGGCACAGACGTCGAGTACGCCCTGAGGTTCAATTTCAAAGCCTCCAACAATGAGGCTGAGTATGAGGCCTTGATAGCTGGCCTCTCCTTAGCCAAATCCCTTAGTGTCAGCCAAATTTTGGTTCACAGTGATTCAAGGCTGGTGGTGAATCAGATACTAGGAGCCTATGAGGCCAAAGACGAGAGGATGGTTAGGTATCTTGATAAGGTGAGGTCATTGCTGAAAAACTTCAAAGAAGTGAAATTCAAGAGGATACCTAGGCTCGACAATGGCCGTGCTGACGCCCTTGCAAGGTTGGCCTCAGCTACTAGGACAGACATAAGGAGGACAGTCCCGGTAGAAATTTTGCTTCGACCAACTATCGAGGACAACGAGGGAACACTTGGCATTTGCATGAATGTTTCTCAAGAACCTTCATGGATGGACCCCCTGATCAGATACATTAGAGGGGGAGAGATGCCAGAAGCAAGCCAAGAGAGGAAGAAGCTGAGATACAGGGCTGCAAAGTTCGCCGTCATCGGAGACACGCTGTACAAAAAGGGGTTTCTGCTCCCCTTACTTAGGTGTGTGCATCCCTCAGAGGTCCCTTCCATTTTGCAAGACGTGCATGAAGGGTCGTGCTCAAGCCATATTGGGGGTAGATCCTTGGCAAAGAGGGTGATCACCCAAGGCTACTGGTGGCCGACCTTGGGGAAAGATGCTGCCGCATATGTTAAAAAGTGTGATAAATGCCAAAGATTTGCTACTATCCCTCATCAACCTCATCAGCCTCTCACCTCCATTACATCCCCATGGCCGTTCGCAGTATGGGGTATTGATCTGGTAGGACCCTTACCAAGAGCAGTCAATAACTATCGGTTCCTCATCGTAGCAATTGACTACTTTTCAAAGTGGGTAGAGGCCGAACCGATGGTCACGATCACGGAGCAGAAGACCTTCCAGTTCATCTGGAAGAATGTGATATGCAGATATGGTCTACCCAACACCCTCATCTCGGATAACGGGACCCAGTTCAAGAATGCCTCTTTACAGAAGTACTGTGAGAGGGTAAGTATCAAACAATTTTTCTCCACCCCAGGCTGACCTCAGGCCAATGGGCAAACCGAAGTTACGAACAGGACAATCCTAGATTGGATTAAGAAGAGGCTTGAGGAGGCAAAAGGAAGATGGGTCGAGGAGTTATATGCAGTGTTGTGGGCGTACAGGACGACAGTAAGGACCTCTACTGGGGAGACCCCATTCATGTTAGCTTATAGATCATAAGCAGTCATCCCCACCGAAGTCGAGTTTCCCACTCATAGGGTCCAAGTGTATGACCCCCAGGGAAATACAGAAGAGAGGAGACTTGACCTGGACTTGATTGAGGAAAGAAGGGAGGATGCTGAGATAAGGCAGGCTTCCTACCAACAGAGGACCGCAAGGTTCTACAATCAGAGGGTGAAACATAGGCCCATCGCAGTGGGGGACTTGGTCCTCAAGAAGACTTGGCAAAAGCCCAACAAGCTTCACCCTAATTGGCATGGCCCATATAGGGTCATCGATGAAGTCATCCCTGGGACCTACAGGCTAGAAAACCTGGAGGGGGAACCTTTCTCAAACCCCTGGAATGCAGATCATTTGAAAAAATACTACCAGTAGTGTTGCAAGGTCTTGATAAGCCATAGTTGTAATAAGCATTGTTTCGACAGAACACATTGAAGATTAATGAGAAGTATCAGTGTTTCCCTCATCCAGTGGTTATCAGTTCTAGTATACATGCAAAGAAGTTGAACCCTCGGCTATAATGAGGATCAGTGGAGGGGACGACCCCACCACAGTCCTCAAGAAAGACGAGGGAAGATTTCATATATATCATTAATCTTATAAGTTGATCCCTCGGCTATAATGGGGACCAGTGGAGGGGACGACCCCACCACTGTCCTCAAGAAGACGAGGGAAGACTTCAAAATCCATTAAATTGGTGAGTTGATCCCTCGGCTATAATGGGGACCAGTGGAGGGGACGACCCCACCACTGTCCTCAAGAAGACGAGGGAAGACTTTGAAATCCATTAAATTGGAAAGTTGATCCCTCGGCTATAATGGGGACCAGTGGAGGGGACGACCCCACCACTGTCCTCAAGAAAGACGAGGGAAGACTTCAAAGTCCATTAAATTGGAAAGTTGATCCCTCGGCTATAATGGGGACCAGTGGAGGGGACGACCCCACCACAGTCCTCAAGAAAGACGAGGGAAGACTTCAAAATCCATTAAATTGGAAAGTTGATCCCTCGGCTATAATGGGGACCAGTGGAGGGGACGACCCCACCACTGTCCTCAAGAAGACGAGGGAAGACTTCAAAATCCATTAAATTGGTGAGTTGATCCCTCGGCTATAATGGGGACCAGTGGAGGGGACGACCCCACCACTGTCCTCAAGAAGACGAGGGAAGACTTTGAAATCCATTAAATTGGAAAGTTGATCCCTCGGCTATAATGGGGACCAGTGGAGGGGACGACCCCACCACTGTCCTCAAGAAAGACGAGGGAAGACTTCAAAATCCATTAAATTGGAAAGTTGATCCCTCGGCTATAATGGGGACCAGTGGAGGGGACGACCCCACCACAGTCCTCAAGAAAGACGAGGGAAGACTTCAAAATCCATTAAATTGGAAAGTTGATCCCTCGGCTATAATGGGGACCAGTGGAGGGGACGACCCCACCACTGTCCTCAAGAAAGACGAGGGAAGACTTCAAAATCCATTAAATTGGAAAGTTGATCCCTCGGCTATAATGGGGACCAGTGGAGGGGACGACCCCACCACTGTCCTCAAGAAGACGAGGGAAGACTTTGAAATCCATTAAATTGGAAAGTTGATCCCTCGGCTATAATGGGGATCAGTGGAGGGGACGACCCCACCACTGTCCTCAAAAAAGACGAGGGAAGACTTTAAAATCCATTAAATTGGAAAGTTGATCCCTCGGCTATAATGGGGACCAGTGGAGGGGACGACCCCACCACTGTCCTCAAGAAAGACGAGGGAAGACTTCAAAATCCATTAAATTGGAAAGTTGATCCCTCGGCTATAATGGGGACCAGTGGAGGGGACGACCCCACCACAGTCCTCAAGAAAGACGAGGGAAGACTTCAAAATCCATTAAATTGGAAAGTTGATCCCTCGGCTATAATGGGGACCAGTGGAGGGGACGACCCCACCACTGTCCTCAAGAAAGACGAGGGAAGACTTTAAACCATTAAATTGGAAAGTTGATCCCTCGGCTATAATGGGAACCAGTGGAGGGGACGACCCCACCACTGTCCTCAAGAAAGACGAGGGAAGACTACATAAAAATCATTAATTTGATCATTTGAACCCTCGGCTATAATGAGGCCTGATGAGGGGACGACCCCACATTGGTCCTCAAAAAGACGAGGGAAGGGTTAGTATCATCATCATCAACGAAGAAGCAAATTTGCAAGGAACAAACCATAACAGAATTAAATATGGGAGACAGTTGTGGAAGGAAGAGACGATGGTATTAATATAAAGCATCAAGTGTTTTACAATATACAGAACAAAAATACAAAAACAAGGGTGTGGGCTACAGGCAGCCACCCTAGGGGACGACATCAGAGGGCAGGGCCTCAACATCAATGGGAATGGTCTCCTCAGTTACCAGCACCGGATCATCTTCAGATGTGCCAACCCCCTCGATCTGGGCTTGGGCCTCCACCTGATTGAGGGCCTCGGCAATTAGGGGGTCGTCCAGTTGAACGCCCTCCAATGATGGGCGAACAGAGGAGACGACATCGCCAAATCTGAGGACTACCCACCGACAGGCCGTCCTAATCCCCCTTTCAAGATATTCAAGGCCGAAGCCCTGAAATTCGTCTGAAATCTTGTATGCCTCCACAGCGTCAGCCTCAGCTTTCTTGATGGCTGCCTCCAGATCAGTCTTATGACGGGCCTCCAGGTTGATCAGAGCCTCATCCTTGTCCTTGATCAACAAGTCCTTGTCCTTGATCAACAAGTCCTTGGCCTGCATATCGGCATCATGCTGCCTCGTCAGCTCATCAAGGACTCTAGCATGCTCAGCCCTTGTGCTCTCCAGCTCGGCCCTCGCAGTGCCCAGCTCTGTCCGTAGGTCAGCCTCTTGTTGGATGGCCCTCTCAGCCTCATGGAATTTCTGTTAATTCTCGGCCATCCACTTGGTGGCAGAGGTGAAGGCACAGACAGACTGCAAGAAAAATGAAGATGCGTCAAGGGGAGCCGAGGAAACACAATGAAATTAAAGGTCAGGACCAATACCTGAGCAAGGGAGTGCAGACCGTAGTCATACACTTTGGCTGGAGGCATTTGCGCCAAGAACTCGAAGTCGGAGGCCGACGGTGCAGAGAACATAGAGGCCTTTGCTGCCCTCAGGTTGGCGATAAGAGATGAGGGGTCGGCCCTCAGATGGGACAGATTTTGAGACCAGAAGGCCCCCATGCTTGATGAAGAGGCTGCTCCTTCAGAGGCCTCGGCCCTGGCCCTCGTCTTAGGGTCAGGACGAGGCTCGACAGGAGCCTCAGGCTCCTTCCTTTTGTGACTAACAGCTGTCGGCTCCACAACTGTCGGCCCTGAGGCCCTTGTCTTCTTAGGAGCTTGCTGAGGCTCCTTCCCCTTCTTCTTTGACAGACCAGCAAGAAGGCTTGGAGCAGTCATATCCCAGAGATAATCTGACACGCCTGCAGGACGACCTGAAAAGGATACGATGAATCAGAAAAGTTCAGAGATAAAGAGAGAACACTTCAAAAATAAGTAAAGATGGGAAAATGTTCAGTATAACTCACATAGTTCAGTCAGAGGGCCGACCCTCAGACCAGCTTCTTTAAGGAAGCGAGGGGTCATCAAATCTTCGAACTTTGGGATCTCACCCTCTCTCCCTCGTCCCCTCAGATACTCAACGATATCCCTCTCCTCCAAGCTAAGTCCGGGGTCTGACCTAGCTTTCATGGAAGGGTTAGACCATCTGTTAGGAACCCTCGGAGCATCGGCAAAAGGGGACGCCTCGGTGGAGCTCTCCCATGCCCCAGATATGAAGAAGAACCTTTTTTTCCAATCATGATTGGAAGTTTGAGCCACGTGGAGCAGCTTCTTCTCAGACCTTCTCGCACCCAGATGATAGTATCCGGGCTGTTTAGATGAAGAGGTGATATTGTAGCAGGCCAAGAACACGTCGGACGAGGGCTCGTCAGTGAAAGCGTTTTTCCACAGAGAGATGTACCCCAGAATCGTCCTCCAAGAATTGGGTGGAAGTTGCGAGGGGGAGACGCCCAGAGCCGACAGAATATCTATAATGGCAGGGTGAAAGGGAAGTCTGACACCTACTTTGAACATTTGCTCGTAGACTGCAACTTCTCCCTCTTCACCCTCAAAGACCCTCTCGTCCTCGGAGGGAACCCTCATAGTCACCCCAGGTGGCACTCCGTAAATATGCCTCCATATCAGAAGATCCCTATCCCTGACAGAGGAGATAAAAGACGAGGCATGGGAGGTATCAACCTCATCATCTATATCATCGTCCTCATCCCCCTCATCACCTGCAGGAGGACCCTGAGGAAATGCTACTTGGAAGGCGTTGGGGGATAGGGTTGTCACAGGGACAGCCTCAGAGGGGATCGTACCCTCGGCCTCTCGGGGAGGGCTAAGGTCAGGAGAGTCCCTTCTACCAGAAGTTCCAGCACCAGTTGGAGAGGAGGTTCTCTCATCCATCTCACTTAGGTTGGGTGTCTCGGCCGGACGAGACGACGACCCACAAGACTCAGAGGGTTCAGATGGTCTAATGGTGGCAAGAGGAATGGGAAAAATGGGTCGTACCCAATTAGGGTCGGCCCCTCGTCTCCTCTCTTCCTCTTCCTCTATTCGTCTGATCTCGGTAAATAGTTTCTCTCTCTCAGGGACGGGAATTCAGACACCAGGTTGTAAAGCCTCCTAAGCATTAAGGGGAAGACCCAACACTTAAAGAAATTATACTAGACTTGGGTAATTTTACTACAAACAAGTGGGGGGTGGACCAGATTTGACTTTTGGATTAAACAAAGAACTCAAAAGGTTTTCACTCAAGAACACTCAAGAACATCCAAGAGCCAGTTACCGGAGAAGACACCGGAAAATACACCGGAAAAGGTTATGGCACAACTTAAGGAAAATGGCTGCCTACGAGCCTAAAAAACGAACGAAAATGAAAGAAAAAGAGAGCACTGGATGAAAGAGGTTACCTGATGAGGAGAGAATAAGAACGCTGCTAGGCCTGGAAGAATCGAAGGCTGCAAATGGCGATGTAGGCTGAAAATTCTAGAGAGAGAGAGTGCTTAGGCGCGAAGAAGAAGAAGGAAGAGAAAGGGTTTGAAAATACCTTAAATACCTTAGCAATGAGTGGGCCCATTGACCAAGGCAGGACACAGCCCACGAGGAAGGCATCATTAGGGTACAAGGACCCAAGCGCGGTGTGCAGCCGTCATGCCTTGGAAACTGGAACAACAATGAGTACCTAACCAGGTGTCACTCACCTAACTGATCATACCTGCATCTCATTTAAGACACTATCCCTCAGCCATCTCAACAGCACCTATGGCTAAGGGCTGGGGGGTGATTGATATACCCGTTTATATTCTAGGAGGGTCGCCTCCACAACGGACGACCCTAAGAGGGGCCGACCCCCACCAGGCCCCAACTGGCCTTCACCAGGCTCCAGACGACCCTACGAGGGGCCGACCCTTCACCAGGCTCCAGACGACCCTACGAGGGGCCGACCCTTCACCAGGCTCCAGACGACCCTACGAGGGGCCGACCCCTCACCAGGCTCCGGCCGACCCTACGAGGGTACGACAGTACGAGGCTTAAATTGGACCATACTCACTACCAGGGGGAACTTTGCCCTCGGCCTCATATCATAGGCCGAGGGTGACATCATCTCAGCGCGTGGTTTGGGAGACGCGTGGAACAGTGCGCGTGAGGCTCATATGACACGTGGAAGACCGTTACAACCGAATCACCCCCTCACGTGAGGGAATATTATGTCATCATTTGGCATCTACAGGTGTCAATAGGGGATTGGCTAGATCATTATTCACATGCACCTTGCTTACCTGGGGGGTACACTACACCCCCCAAGACCTATATATACTTGTCACCCCTAACCCTACAGGGGATCGATCCAGGAACAGTAGCCCTAGCTAAAACTCTGCTTGTACACACACAATAGAGAGAGAAGGAGAGGGTTATGTGCATTGTATCCAAGGCCATTAGTGCCCATACTTAGTGGATCACACACTCACAGTGGATGTAGGCCAAATTGGCTGAACCACTATACATCATTGTCTTATTCCCTCTTATACTCATCCCCTTCTATACACTTACATACTTACATACCTGCATCTCTATGGCTGCCATGGCTGCCATGGCTGCTATTGTTTGAGCTCACTAACACTTATCTGGTGGTGCTAAATCTCAGCATCATCAGTTACCTCATAGTAGGCCTTTATACATGGCAATGATCATAAACATAACCAACTTTTCTAGGATGCTGATGGATGGAGGTGCGTCGGTTAAAATTATGCTAATTTTCTCTTTTTATTAGGCTAACATCTCTAAGAGTAGGTCTATCGCGATGCCTCTTTCAATCTCAGGCTATGATAACCAAACTTCTAAATCCATTGGATATGCTAATTTTGGGATAGTGATGGGCAATATCACATCATATATAAAATTCGATGTGATTGCATCATCCACTTTATGCCATCTTTTTATTGAAAGAGTTTGGATGCATAACCATGGTTTGGTCCCTTCAACCTACCACCAATGTTTCAAAGCCAACATTAAGGGAACTGAGATTGTGCTTCTAGCAATAAAGAATCCGGTTTTAAAGGATCAAACATACTCGGTGGACAATACTTTTTACACAAAGCTAAATGAGGATACACACATTTTGATAATGCATATCGAAGGTGTAAGGGTGCCTATTATCAATGACAGGTTAGGACCTATAGTGGATCAAGATGAAGAGATAATGGAAATTGATCAAGTGAATGAGTCTTTTACAAAAACCCATGTTCTCTGTAACAACTGAGAGATAAAATGAGTCCAAGGATTGACCTAGTTAAGGAGGAAGTGAGATGCCAAAGTGCGTTAAGTAGGATTACAAGATTAAAATATGAATAGGTGGAGAGATCCAAGAATAGGAAGACACCTACAACTCATGAGCAAAAATGAAAAAGTTTTACTTAGTGATGGAAGGGTTGTTTATCTCATTTGAACGTGTGAGCAGGGAACTGATTTTGTTGAGGAAGTTGACCTTGAGTATGAGTATTTTTAGTGGAAAACCAAGTGCAATGCCTTGTCATTGATAACTATAACATCCTTGAGTTTGTTGAAGATATAGAAGATTACCCGAAATGTATGCAAGATCACCTAAAGCCCCAAATATAAGAGTTGGAACAGATTTATCTGACAGAGGGAGGAGAAGAACTAAGGCCAATACTCATTTCGAAAGACCTGGAGTAAGCGAAGAAGCTGGAGTTGAGAAAGATCATTAAATAATAGAAGGATGTCTTCACATGAAAGTACACTGAGATGACAGGGTTAGAGCATGATGTGATCTGATACAAGTTCAACGGTATACCCTCAACAATCTCGTTTAAGATGGTATACTAAACATATAAGCCTGAGATGGATGTCAAGATAAAGACCGAGGTGTAAAGATTATGGGTAACTGTATTTATCTAGATGATTCAACATCCAATCTATTTTTCTAGAATTGTTCCTATGGGAAAGAAAGATAAAACATAAATATGCATTTGTGTTCACGTTAGAGATTTTAATTGAGATTGCACAAAAGACGAGTTCCCTCTACCGTCCATTAACAGCTTGATCGATTCAACATCTGGTCACGAGATTTATACCTTCATGGATGGTTGTGTAGGCTAAAACTAGATCAAAATGGATCCATCTGATGTAGATAAGAAAACTTTTAGTATCCCCTTAAAAAAATTCATTTATACTATTATGCCTCTTGGTGTGAAAAATGCAGGGGAAACCTACCAAAGAATAACGATGTCTATATTTCATGACCTCTTTCATAACATTTTGGAGTTCTATATGGATGATTTCATCATTAATTCGAAGAATAAAAATCACATTTAGGTGATTTGAGAAGAGTCTTTAAAAAGTGTAGAAAATATAAGCTAAAGATGAACCCACTCAAGTACACCTTTGGTGTAATGAGTGTAAAATTCTTAGAGTTTATGGTGGATCGACAAGGGGTCTAGATGGACCAAGGTAAGAAAAATATTCATCCTTGACATTCCATACCCACAAATACAAGTCATCAAGTTTGAATGGGAGGAACTACGCCAAAATGCCTTTGACAAGGTCAAAATATTTTTCACTTGTCCCCAAATGATGATTCCACCTAAAGCTAGAATACATTTGATGCTATAACTTACCTCAGCTATGAATTCCATGGTGCACTGTTGACAAAAGAGTTTAATGGATAAGAGAGACTCGTCTATTATCTAACTAAAATCATCCATGGTCTTAAGGCAAGGTATACCAGCATAGAAAGACACTATTTTGCATTAGTTTTTGTATCTCAAAATCTAAGGAACTACATGATATCTTTCACTATGCATATAATGACAAGATGTGATCCAATCAAGTTTTTGCTTGTGTGAGAAATTTTAATTGAGAGAGTAACAAGTTGGTTCCTTATTCTCTTTGGGTATGATCTAAAGTTATTGGTCCCTCGCGGCGACCAAGAGCTAAGCCTACGCAAATACCTTGTCCATTTTCCCTTCAGGATTATTTGAGCCACGTCACGAAGATATACTAGATGCTGATTTAAAACCAATCTTTATGAGGCAGATATAAAAGAGTGGTCTATGGAGTTTGATGGTTCATCAGCTAAAAGCAAATGATGCGCATGAGTTATCTTGTCGAGAGGGAAAGAATATATTAATCTATCTCTTAAGTTGGACTTTCATTGTTTAAATAATGAGGTATAGTACGATGAATTGATTTTTTAGGTTTCTCGAAGCACTACAAAATGTCATCCGTTCCCTCTGTATAAAAAAAGATTCCAATCTCAAGCGATTGCATTGAGCATATGCAATAAGCCTTTAAACCCTTAGGTTACCCTAGTAGGACGAGTGTTGTCTCGTGAGGGTTTGCAGTGAATACACCCACAAAATTCTTTATTGACTCAAATAAATATCAAAATACTTAAAAATTGTACAATTTAAACTTTTCAAAAAATAATCACTATAAATTCATATTAAAATGTCTCAAACCATACTGTGTGTGTGCAAAGCCAAAAATTAAAACTCAAATTTCTACCGATTGAGCATTACGTGGACTTACTTGATGAATTTCCAATTTTTCACAATTCCGGGCTATTTGGGCTTTTCGAGTTATCAAACGAAAGGGAAATATTTTATTAGGCTCAAAGTGGGTTGCAAAGGGATAATTTTTTCACAACTTTATTATGGCTAATATTTTTGGGTTAAACAAAAGAGGGCCTACTTCATTGTCCAAATTGCTAATCACATTACCATACGCATCTCGAGATTAATTAAGTTTAGAGATATATTTAGCATGAATTTCGAGACAACATTTCACACATTTCCCATAACCGATCAAAACAAAGGATTGAGATCATCAACGAATTATTAAAATGCTAAAAATAACTTTGAGTTAATCATAAACTCGGATTGATTTAAAAACTCATAACAAATTAAAAGGCTCGAAATCTCACCGGGTTTTACTAATCTCCACACTTATTCGTTAAGTCGTCAATTTTCTTTCAATTTCCATCTTCGGTCAATTTTGGCTTAGTGCATTTAATTTTTACAATTTGAGACTTTAAATAGAATAAAGGTGACATTTTTGAAGCTTTTAAATTCCAATTTTTATTTATTTTGAACAAATAATATTTATGGCTTTTTTTCTAAAGTTTTTCTTTTTTTTTTGGAATTTTTTTGAAATTAAAAAAATAAAGTAAAATAAAATAAAAAATATACTTGGAACAAACATCTGATCAAATCAATGAATCTAAATAATAATGAATCGAAACAATAATGGGAAGAATATCCTACACCCCTTAACTTAAATGCTGCATTGTCCTCAATGCAAATCAAGAACACAACAAAAAGTGAGGAAAAGAAAGATATTACCCAAATAGAGTGATTCCCGATAAGTACGAATCCATTGAATCTGCAAAACAAGTTAGAGCCAAGCATAACAAAGAGAATAACTAAAACTCTACCATCGAAACTAGACTATAATAAAATAGAAAAAGTAATAATAAAAAAAATTAAATATTTACAACCTAAAATTTGAACGGCTAATAAATCATACACTAGAAGTTGAAAAATTTGATGGTCCACCCAAAATACAATTTGACTTTGAGGGATTAATGGTTTGCCCCCACTAGAAAGCATGCCGCCCGGACAATAAGAATTCCATTGGAAAAATGGAAGGCATGTGCAACGCGGAAGAAATGAACCATCAACTATTAAAAACTTTAGGGGGATAATGAAGGATTTGGGTGCATAGGGGACAAGTACCATTGGAATCCAAGAAAAATAGAATCACCTCCAATAGATTTTTCGATTAGTGTGAGAAGCGGAGCACACAAATAGAAAGAGTCCATCTTGAAAAATAATTTAAGCATATAGTTCTTGTCCTCAAAATCTTCTCCCCCAAAATTTTCAACTGGATCTGGTGGAGTGACACGTCTAAGTGTATGGCCCGTAAGATGAAGCATCTAAAAAAACATTCCCCTACAAGAAGCGGATCAACATCCTCAAGACATTCATCCAGTTCTTGTAATGGATTTAATGGTTCGATAATAGTGGGGACACAAGGAGACAAATGATCTATAACCTCAGTAGATTTTGCAATATTTATAAGAGGTTGATATTCAAAAGAACTTGTATCACTCTCAATGATTTCATCCTCAAAAGTGTTAGGTGAAGCGCAAGTCTCTACCTTCTCTAAGCTGTCCAAATAATCATTAAACTCCTTGCAAGTTGCTATAATTTTCAACTCTGTAGCAGCAAGGTCATCAGATTGATTTTTGATAATAATTAAGAGTTCTTCCAAAGTAGGCTTCCTTGATTCTAGCACATCGGATTCCTCATTTGGTTGAAACATTCTTCAACTTCAAAAATATCAGAAGAAAAATCCTCATTAGGTTCAAATAATGCATCTAACTTTTGCTCCCAATAACGATTTTTTTCCCGATATTCTTTTTCAAATCTTTTTTCTTTCGGAAATTCATTTTGATAAATTTGGATGGCCTTAGCACTGGGCTTGTATTTATGAGACTCGTCTTTAGTGATATTGATCCAATGCTCATAAGTCTTGAGTGCCTCCTCCTCACTATTATCATAACAATTAAACCCACCAAAGGAGTTAAAGTAAGACATTTCAAATTGGGCAATTAAAAAACGTGACACCCATATTTTTGAATTTTTATTTTTATTTTATTTTATTTTATTTTATAAAGGTCAAATTCGGGATTAACCAACCTAACCTAAAGTCTACCTAATTCTCCGGCAACAGCGCCATTTTGATCGAGTGGAAAAACCGAGCGTCCGTGTAAATACGCTAGTCGTTGTTATCGACTTCCAACCGCAATACAAAAACCTAAACTTTAACTACACTCTTGCGAAGTATAGTGGTGAGTCTGGGTATCGAATCCATAGGGAGTTAGGACGTCTGAACATCACAACAAAGGTAAGGTAGTTTAATCCTAAAGTTGATGTTGAAAGAAAAGAAAAGAAAAAGATGAATGATTTTTTGATCTTATCTATGAATTAACTAAATTCAATTAAATTGACCTACGCATGAAAAATTAACTAACTAAGAAGGAATTAATATGAATGAAGAAATGGGTTAAGAATACACTCCCCCAACCCTAGTGTGTATGCCAGTACAAAATTAGTCATAAATGAGATAATTGATCAGACCCAGTCTTTAGTACTCCAAAGGATTACATATATGAGGTTCAAGCCCGCATTATACATAATCAAAGAATGATTAAAGCAGTGTCGCAATAGTTCACGCGCGTTGCATCCTTAAGCACCTCGGTTACCTAGGGCAAACGAGGTCAAAAGGTCTACAATGGTTGTGAAACTATACAACACGATCTAATCACTTATTTAATTTAGAGGACAAATTTTATATCTATGCATACCACATCGGATTGGATTCATGCATCCCCACCCTTAAAAAAACTTAGCTTAACATGATTAAAATAAAAGAAAACTTAAAACTGAAAGTGCAGGAATCCATAACTAAATCTAGAAAATTGAGAACATGACTTGAATTAGGATTGAAAAACTAGAGAGCAATAATTAATTAAACTAACTATGAAAGCAGTAAAAACAATAAATTAAAATTACTTGCAATGGATGAATAATGAATCTTGAATAGATCTTTAAATCTTGAATAGTAGCCAAACTTCAAAACAAGGGTTCTTAGATACAAGAATCCTTTTAAAAACTAACTACTAGCCTCCTACAACGTGAAGTAACAAACCTTTTTTCTTCCTACTAGGGTTTTCCCTTTTATATATCTAAAAAATTACTCTTACCATGCCTCTCCGCGTTTTACAACTAATAAAAAGGAGTTATACAAGAAATTTCAAGAGTTGAAACTCTTCAGCTTCCAAAATTAATTTCAACTTTGACTTTCTGTCTCCAACTTTAAATTGGCGTAACTTCTTCACCGTAGCTCGGATTGGGGTGCCGTTTTTTCTAATGTTCTTGTAATTTAGAGATATTCAACTTTATAGTTTTCCCCACCATCGTAATATATATAAAATTACAAAAATGCCCTTGAACTCCCCATTTCTTGCTTTCTTTCACTGGTTTGCATTCTCTTTTGCACTAATTTGCATGAAATACTTGTAAAACACATAAGAGATATACAAAATACGAAATACTTGCCAAAAAGGGTTAGTAGCATAAATATAAGACAAATTAAAGGTATTTACAATGCACGGGATCTTAAAAATACCAAAATTAAGGGGATAAATGTGAAGAATTTATGCCTAATCATTAAGCAAGTAAATGGTTAATATGTATTGAAGCATCTCAGTTTGCCACCACACAAAACGATTATCCATAGGTTGATAGGGAAATTCATGAGGTTAAGGTCGATAGACACCCATGGATGATAAATCACCATACTTATACCTATGCCACAATTGCATAAAAAGTGGATAGGGATAGTGAATATATAATAGTGGTGATCCATCAAATAATTACTCCATCATGCATGATATAATTATTCCTTAGTGATAATGACTCATATTGGAGGGGAGAGATAAGGAAGCAGTTAGAAACTAGACATGGCAAGATAAATCGTACAAAGTTAAAACAATATTTCCTTCTTTAATAATGCTTGTACTATAAAAACCCCGAGGGCATGTTGTCTAGATGTACGGGTCCAAGAAAAACAAAAAAAATGGCTGACTAAAACTCATGATGAGCATTGTGAAACAAATAATATTCCCCTCTATCTAAGTATTGAAAGAGAGGGGCATTTTTTTCCAACAAGGAAGTAAGATGCAACAATAATTCAAATAGAATGTGCTAAGTGTCAAAATTTCTTTCAAGGATCTAAGTTTAATTTCGTGGAAGCTCAAATAGATTGGAGGCAGCACTTCGTTGATTTCATTAGAGATGGAGTTTCCCCTAGTGAGAAAAAAGATGCCATAGGAATAAGGAAAAGGTCCCTAGGATTTAACTTGTTGATATAGAAACTCAAGCATAAAGGATATTTTAATAGGCCATTGCGATGCATCACTATAGAGGAAGAAGAGTAAGTCCTCAAGTAAGCTCACGATCGAACTCATATTATAGGGGCCAAGTTGTATGACTGACTCATGACACTAGGATATTATTAGCCAATGATGGAAAAATATTCGTCTGAGTTTTTTTTTATAAATTAAAGGCTTTCCAACTTCATGGTAACCTAATTCATGCTCTGTCAGTAGATCTCCATTCTTTATCAATGTCTTATCCTTTTCATTCTTAGGCATTTGACCTTGGGTGAGCAATAGGGGGAAAATATGGATTTTAGTGGCAATCTAGTCCATTAAAAAGTAGGCATAGATAGTACCTTTGAAAAGGGAAATAATAGGTATAGTAGAATAGGTCATTTAAAAGTAAATCACTTGTTGTTTGGCATTCCCAAGGCCATTCTATTAGGTAATAGAACTCCATTTATCAACGAGGAAGTGAAAATTATAAGTGACAAATATTGAATCACCCACCACACTTCAACAATGGTTTACCCTAAAGGCAGTGGTTAAGCTGAGGCCATAAACAAGACCTTGGTTAACATTTTAGCCAATATGATGGAGGATTTTCTTACTGCGTGTGATGATAAACTCCCAATGGTTATTTGGGACTACCCAATAACTAAGAGTAAACCAATAAGATAAAAACCATTTTCCTTAGTCTATAGAGCTCAATTTTTTGAGTAAAGTTAGAAGTACCTTCTTCCAAATTTTACTTACGAAGTAGCATGCTTTACAAAGTAGGAGAGTTGAACTAGAATACATAGATGAACATAGAGACAATGTGAGAAGGCACTTCCATATCTTTGCAAAATGATTCTCCAAAGAACTTAGTTTTTAAAATTATTGTCAACCGCATTAGATGACTTCCTTTGCTAAAATTTACAACAAATTGGGATGGACCATATGTTGTTAAGGATGCACAAGATTCAAGTTATTACTTGATCTCAAGGATCAAGGATGCCAGACTGTTCAAGATTAATAAAAAATGATTAAAGGTTTATCATGTATGAAATGCATGCAAGTTTTTTACTTTATCTTGTTCTTGGAATTTGCAAAGAAGCACATTTAAATGATGGATTATAGTTTATAATATATAATATATAAAAAAGTGTTGAAGCAAACAAAATGAGCAAAATATACATATGATTAAGGACAAACACTATTTGTATTTCACTTTTAAAAAGTTACAATACAAAAATGAGATCACTTCCAAAAAAACACATGTCCAAAAAAAGGAAGATAAAGCCCTATACTAAGAGTAACCATAAATTAGGATAAGTGAAGAAGACTTCCCCAATCGAAACAATAATGTCAATGCAACTTTTCTTTGGTAATCATATGTAACAGGAGTTTTATATTCAACTTATCTCTTTATCTTCAGTTTGTCTTCATGTTTCCTTTTGGCATTGGCTAAAGATTCTTCCGTCACCTTCATTTCTTGGGCACTCACTTCAATTTGGAGGAAAATCTCCCTCAACCTTCCTTTTTTCTATATTAAAATCATCTACATTTTTGAGACATTGAGTGCAATAAGTCATCATGTGGGGATCTTTGAGGTATTTCAAACTGTTAATGAGCCATGAAAAATCAAACCCATCATTTTTTTTTTATCTTTAAAGGTGCCTAAATGATGATTAAGGATGGACCTTTCAAGATAAGAAGTTGAGATGTTCAGAATTTCAGATATGATGGATGCTACACCATGTAATCTATAAGCCATTATCAACACTTGGGACCTCACACATTCGATACGAAATATCTCATGGTGAGATGAAAGTAGTTGATCCAACACAATGCGAAGAGAGCCTTAAATTAAGGCATTACTTTAAAGTACTTGCCAATAATAGTCAGATGGTGGAACATTTGGCATAGGGGCATCATAAGAATACTCACTATCATCCCTATTTACACTAATCCTCGAACCATGATCACTTTAGCTGGATGACTCAACTTCATCGGGTTCAACTATGTCATGATCAACTTCCGTTACTTTATAATGCACATCAACAATAGGATGTTCCACTCGAGGCGCTTCTGGAGGGTTATAAGGCTTCATAATAGAAATAGAAAAAGAGTTATCCAAAAATTCATGTATTTTTACCAAGCAGGTAAAACTACAAAATCTTAGCAAGCGTTGAGCTAAGTCACCAAGAATGTGTTTTTTTTAGTGTAACTATACCTAAACAGGTGTCATAATTTAAGTTTTTGTAAACATTACGTAATGAAAGTGAGTAAATCACCATGAAGGTGAAGTTTTTTGCGAATTTGTATCCAAACAAGGTATAACACTAAGAAAATCATTCATACATTTTTTTTTATCAGAAATAATAAGTTATAAAAAAAAATATAAGTGTAGAATTCTACCCTTTCAACAGCTACAACGTTGTCCAAAGGCGTGAGAATGTCGATATTATCAGATTCAGTTTTAGTTTGAGCCACTACAGCATCCTCAAGAACCAAAATAATATGCTTTGATAGAGGAGGATAAACCTCCATCTAATAAGGAACAACATTTAGTGAGGTTAGATTAACCTCATCCAGAGGAGCTATCTGCTCCCATTCTTCACCAACGGCAGGCTAAAGTAAGACAATAGATAACACTTAGAATAAATGTTAATAAGAAAAAAAATATAGAAATTTTATTTTTAAAAATAATTACCTTAATCTTGGTTTGGCGAACGTGAGCAAAAACATCAAGAGGCACCATCGATGCTTGTACCACCATTGGGAAGTCCAAATTTATAAGTGGTTTCACAAAGTTGCAAGGAAGGATTTCTTAATTAATGAACCTTATGAGGGCAAGTAAATAAATAGATGGAGAAAGGTGAAGAATATCTTTAGTACTCTATATAAAACAAAAGAAACAACAAAGTGTTGAGAATCACAAATATTGAGAGGGCGCCTATAGTGTGTTCTTTAGGTAAAGTCAATATATTTTAATTTTTTCTCAATTATAATTTGCAAAAAATTTAAACAAATCTTGTAGGAATCTTAATTGGCCAAATTTTATATTTTTTTAACCCTATAGCATGCATCTACGGTGATTAAGAAGATAAAATTAAATAAAGAACAACCCCAAGACGTCGATGTATGAGGAAAACCACAAAGGCAAAATCTTAGACGACATGACCAACAGATCACTAGATATGGTTTTACAAAGAATAGATAGCAGACTTACATGATTCGATCCTCCACAAGTCTTAATGCTCTTCTATCTTCAATAACTCCTCTACAGTGAAATGCATGACTCCACGCACACAATCTGTCACAACACACGAGTCCACGCGCGCCTCTGTATCCACCAATGAGGCTCAACAATCGTTAAACACCGCAATCAACACGTATGAAGTCCACCCCACAAAACAAGTTCTTTTAAGACGAAGGAATAAAACTTTGGTTCCCAGATAAGATCTCAAAGCATATGAATTATGAATTTTGGATCTTGAAATGTAAAGAGTGAAACTTAGGGCTTGGAACTTCTGTAAAGAGGTTCAAAAACATTTTTCATCAAAAGTTCTTAAAAATTTTGAGTCCAAAACGCCTTAAATACAAAAAATACAAATTTTGAGGTGGTGAAATAATTTGAATGAAAACCAAGCTCATTCGAACGAGAATCATATCTCGTTTGATCGAAAAACCAACTCGTTCAAACGAGATTGCATTACCAGCTTCAAACGAGCTTCTAATGAATTCCAACAGCATGACATCGTTTGGTGTTCATTCGAACCATGCTTTGAACGAAAAGCTAATGGCATTGTAATGACTTATAAGTTCGTTTGAACAAAAATTCCATTTTGTTCTAACGACTTTATATGTCGTTCTAACAAAACTAATCTCAGAGAAAATATTTATTTAAAAAATATTATAAAAATGTTCCAAGAGAATTTAAAATAAAACATAACACCCTTAATAAAAATTCATGGGACTCATAAATTATATGCATGCATATCTACAAGATCCTCTGTAAATGAGAAGATAAACAAGGCATTAAAATCGTCATGCAATACCCAATCTTTGAAGCTTGGTTGCAACGTCTTCATCAAACATCATCATAGGCTTATGGGATCACTAACACAAAGTCTATCCTATGACTCAAACGTTTTGTTCAGAATTAAGCCAATTACATACAAATTGACTCGATTGGAAATTTGTCCTTACAAATCTCCCCCTTTGGCTATTCGGGGACAAAACCAAAACGAAAAGCCTCTGGGCCGCCAAGCTCTCTTAAAAGACTCATTCCCCAACCCCAAAAAGGAAAAAGAGTACAGACGCTCAACAGACACACAAACATGAGTATCTTTGTTTTGCTAGAAAACTTTACCGCATTAATCTTAACCTATAATCCTGAACACTTAAACATCTTCAAATGCAAAGAGAATATAACAACTGTAAATCCTCAAATGAATAAACATCTAACAATGTCTGAATAATCTCAACCTTTGTAAGACGTCTCCCCCTAAGATAAAGATATTCTAATCATGAAAAGATAATATACCATTTTCCCCTTTTTGTTCAGGAATAGACAAAGAAAGATAGCATAAACAAATACCCCCTAAAACCAAATCTCCCCCTAAATATGTGATCTTGAGATACCAAGATGAGAAAATTTGATACCATAATTTTAAACATAGGGAGAAGGGAATAAATCATGCAACGGTATAAAGTGTAGCAAACACACAATATGGGAAGTCAAGCACAAATAATTCAAATGATCAAGAATATGATAAACATGGACTAAATGTAAACCGTAAAGACTCAAAACGCGATACCATATATAATATATGCAAAATATATCAATGAAAATCCGGCACACATATATAGGTACAAATGACCAAAAAACTCGACACAAAACACATAAGGTTTACACACTAGCATAGTATCGACGTGTCTAAACATGTGGGATGGAATGAATGGGCGTGGATTAGATACAAATGAATTATAACCTAAACACTCAAATATGTTCAATAAGTTATAATTGATCTTAAAACTTTATCAAACTGAGCTTTAGACTCAAGTGACAAGATAAAGTGAACTTAATGAAAAAATAAGCACAATGCACACAAGCTTAGAATATTGATGATTCCACAGATAAATAGCTTCATGACAAAATAGGCATAACTAGGATTCATTGTGCAAACCCGTTGATCTTCAACTAAGTTCCCTCAAAAGATAAACATATATCATATTTTCTATTATTTTCTTTTCCCTTTTCAATTCTTTTGAAGGGATTTCTTTGAATGATCAAACATTAAACTAAGTTGGCCTCTTTTTTGCAATTTTTTTTGTTTTAATTGCCTTTAATGTTTTTATTGGGCCCTTGCCAACAGTGTTTTTTTTTCGTAAATGAGATTTTCTCCTTTCGTAGCCCTTTCTCGAACACACTTATATTTTTTTAATACTAATCAAACATCCCCACGGGCAATGGTTCTTACATGCACAAATCTCCCATAGTTACGTAAGCATGTAGATGACAAAATTGATGGGAGAACATCTCACCAAGCTCAAATGTACATGTGAAATTAACTTTCAAAAATCTCGTGCATGTGTGTGCGAAGGCATATATAAAGTCGAATCCATCAAGCTAATCAAATTCGAAACAACTCTATAAAAACATGATTAAGTTAAGTATCTACAATTATAACATAATGTCCTAGCCACATAGAAAGTACAAAGTGAATTGGATTCAAACACACTAATATGCCATAACAAATATGTAAAACTAAAATACCCAAACCAAAAACATTTTTGAGTTTTCTAAAATTTTTCAAACAACAAGACAAATTTTTTCAATTTTTAAAAAGAAACTTTAACTTAAAATACAAACAAAATCTTTTTGTATGTTTAAAAAATTAATCAAAAAAATCTTTTTGTGTTTTTCCAATATGACTCATTAAAAGAAAAATATAATATAAAAATACACATGTCATAACTCTAGTAAAAATATATCATGAAGCATAACTAGAGTAGGACAAACAATGCTAACACAATCAACCATTATATATAGCATGAGAAGTATCATGTGCAAGAAAATGAGAATCAACAAGTCTAATACATAAAGCCTCCAAATCCGATTTCCTAACCCAAGTAGGTGTAAAATGATGCTTAGGGTTTTTTTTTTGGGAACCGTAGTGACTCTATTCTTAGACATCCTAGGACCGTTCTTAAGATCATAGCAAAAATGCCTAAGGTGACCCTTGCTGTCGCAATGAGTGCAAGTGTAAACACGATGAGGAGTGTTACATAAAGGTTGACCTTTCGTAATGTTTTTAGTCGACTCTCTCAAACATATGGCCTTGGCTTTAAAAATGGTAACAATACGATCGTCGAAGCCAATTCCACACTTGCTATATTTAATTTGGACGGTGCCTAATATTCTATACAACTTTTTGGACCTAGATTCCAAATCAAATTTGACATGGCCGAATCTCTCAATCTCTCCTCAAACTCAACTATCCTAGATTCAAGTAAACACTTAAACTCCTCAAACTCTAGAATCTCATTTTTCATAGTCTCCATCAAACCATGAAGACTATTTCTCTCACCCTTAATATACTCTAGCTTCTCTCGAAGAGTCCTCTCACGTACCCTAAGATTCTCAATTAAAATACTATCATCATTTCATATGGCACGTTATTTTAACCTAGCTTCCAACTCCAAGTTAGCATTATTCACCTTCAATGTTTCCCCATATAATCATGGATGGCAACTTTTAGCTACTATCCTCCACTTTTTCTTCATCCTCACTATCATCTCCAGTCTCTCGACCTACAATCACTAGGGATTCATAAATTATGGCCTTAGAAGTGTCATGCAAAGGAATGTTTTCATGGGAAGATTTCTCGTCAACACTCATATGACTATCCATGAATGCGTTAAAGTTGCGCTCAATAGGGGAATCATTTCCCTCCATCGGATCACTATCACTAAGAGTGGCATTACAAGCTACCGGTTTCTTGCCCCCTTCCTTAATTTAGTGGGGCACTCAGCTATCCTATGGCCACATACCTCATAACCAGTACATCTTTTCGACTTATCCCTCTTAACACCCTCACTTCGGTTCTTAGGGAAGTGATCAACCTTCTTATTCTTGTCCTTATTAGAACTTTATGCATGTTTTGATTACTTTCATAATTTGAGAAATTTCTTGAACTACTTTGCCAACATGGCCACATTCTCGAACTCGATGTTAGACTCATCATCTAAAATAATTATTTTCCCCTCTGGGATTTTAAGGCTATGCCATTTTATTTCTTCGTCACATTCTTGGAGGAAAACATGTCAAGCTCATAATTTTATAGGTCACCTACAAGCTCTTCAAGTTTCGTCGAGTCAAGTGTACCCAAATAATTCAAAATAGTCACCTTTGGATTAAATCGTTTAGGCAACGGCGTTAAGATTTTCTTTATCACTCGATTGTCGGGTATTTTCTCTCCCAAGTTAAATGATGAGTTAACTATGTCGGACAATCTAGTGTAGAACTCATCAACGGTCTCACTCTATAACATCTTAATCGTTTCCATTTGAGTGGTGAGGTTTTAGAGTTTTGAAGCCTTAACAACACTAGTTTCTCCACGGGTGAGTTGGAGTATATACCAAGACTCGTTGGATGTCTCCCACGTCATAATATGACGAAATTCCTCCGGGGTAATAGACAGAAAAGAGCATTTAAATCATTAGAATTATATTATGATAATTTATGCTCAACTTCAATCCACGACTTTACAGGTTTTAACTGAATTTCCTCTCCATCTCTCGTGATTGATGGTGACCACCCCTTAACAACAACTAACCACACCCATTCATCTATAGCCGTAAGTGCTGACTTCATACGCATTTTTCAATAATCATAATTAGTCCTACCAAACATAGGGGTTCTAACACCATCAAACCCTCCAAGATTCATGCCTAAAAACATGGGATCACAAACACAAACACTGAGTGTTATAGTTCTAATACCAACATGAGAGTGCACCTAGAGTGTGTTCTTTAGGCAAAGTCAATATATTTAAATTTTTTCTCAATTTTAATTTCCACCAATTTAAACAAATCTTTTAGGAAATTTAATTTGCCAAATTTTATTTTTTTAACCCTATATCATGCATTTACGGTGATAAAGAAAACAAAATTAGATAAAGCATAACCACAAGACGCCGATGTACTAGGAAAACCACAAAGGGAAAAACCTCGGATGGCCCAACCAATAGATCACTGTGATAAGATTTTACAAAGCATAGACAATAAACATACACAATGGCTCAATCCCTCATAAGACTTGATGCTCTTCTATCTTCAACCACTCCTCCACATTGCAATGCACGAGTCCACTCACACAAGCTACCATAACATACGAGTCCATTCGTGCCTCGGTATCCACCGATGAGGCTCAACAATTGTCAAATACCACAATCAGTACGTATGGAGTCCACCACACGAAACAAGTTTTCTCAAGTTGAAAGAATAAAACTTTGGTGCCCAAACAATGTCTCAAAGCATATGAATTATGAATCTTGGATCTTGAAATGTAAAGGGTGAAACTTAGGACTTGGAACTTTTGTAAACAAGTGCATAAATGTTTTTCATCAAAAGTTCTTAAAAATTATGAGTTCAAAATGCCTTAAATATGAAAACACGAATTTTAAGGTGGCAAAATTGTTTAAACAAAAACTAAGCTCGTTCAAACGAGAATCACATCTTGTTTGAACAAAAAACTAACTTCGTTCGAACAAGATTGCATTCTCCTTTGAACCAGCTTCAAACGAGCTTCAAATGAATTACAATAGTGTGATATCGTTCGATGTTCATTTGAACCCTACTTCGAACGAATATCCAATGTCATTGTAATGACTTATAAGTTCGTTCGAATGAAAATTCATTTTTGTTCTAACGACCTTACATTTCTTTCTAACGAAACTAAACTCAAAAAAATATTTTCTTAAAAAATATTTAAAAGTTATTCCAAACAAATTTAAAATAAATAATAACACCCTTAATAAAAATTCCAAGGACTGATAAATTATATGCATTCATACCTGCACGATCCTCGGTAAACGATAAGACAAGCAGGGCACTAAACTCTGCACATAATACCCAATCTTTGAAGCTTGGCTGCAACGTCTTCATCAAATATCGTGATAGGCTTATGCGATCACGAACACAAAGTCTATCCTATAAATCAAACGTTTTGTTTGGAATTAAGCCAATTATATACAAATTGAATCGATCATAAATTTGACCTTAAAAATATTGAAAATAAAAAGTGATCACCTTAATTTCCAAAGTAGAAGTACCTCATCAGATTGAGCTAAGGTAATAATTACCAAAGGTGAGTAAGAAGTAACTTGGGTAATAATCGGAGTTATCACTTCTATAGTTCCACTTGATTCTCCCACATAATCTTCATTTATTAGAAATTTCCTTACCACCAAAGAAACACATCCAAAAGGAGCACGCCTGAATGAATATCACCTAGTTTTTGAAGATGATGCAATGGAGAAATTAGAAGCAGGTCTTCTTCAAAAATTAGATTCGAGGATCCTTCTACACGAGGACAATCGTCTAGAATATATCAAACTTCCACATTTATGGGAGGGGCATCCTAAAAATATTTGCAATTACATTTAATGAAAATACATAACATCTCAAACTTGAAGAAATTCCAAACTTTAAAGAGAAGTTAACAATTATCTATTGGGTCTCAGGAAAAGGCACATATGAACCAACTAGAGTGGAAATATCCACAACTCATCATTTGTTCTATCATCTTAAGTTTTCTTTGAAGTAGATGTTGGCGTGGGAATTGGAAGCACACATTGGTCGATATATTTTTTCACCAACTTCTTTTTCTGTTGATGAAGTACATTAGGGGTAGGAACCTTTTCCACTTTCTCTACTCAAGAAACCTTCCTCTTGGAAAATTGAGGGAACAAAAAATCACCAGTTGGGTGGTATCTTTTCACACAAAATATATCTTCATCTACAGCAATAGGAATGGCTTCCATCCTAGAAATAACAAAAGATACTAAGTCAACTACCTTTTTATTCAACACTGAATTTGGTAGAGGAATAGACTCCAGTTGAATACCACCAATGTTGAAGGAACCTTTGGAGGACTAAAACTTTTTTTAGGGTTTAGGGGAAGCTTCCCTCTTGGATGAAGATAAAGCTAAATAAGATTTACTTTTCATTCCACCTGTAGTCGAGGAACATTTCTTCTTCCCTTTAGTCGGCATAGGAACAACCTTAGAGGTTGGTGACAATAGAGGAAACTCTTTGTAAGACAAAATGGAAGTTCTATACCTTTGGTATAAAGGTTTTTTAGTCTAATTTCAAGGGGACCAAATCTATCTATAGAAGGGTATCTAGGCTCAATTTTTATAAAGTCCTAAAGACTTTTGGTTGCATCGGCCAATGATGGCAATAACAGCCCAAAGAAGCATCTATTATGTTATCCTCGGCAGGAAGCACCAGATTTTAATGCTCTGTGTATATAATAACTAAGTTTCACCTCGTGAAGGTAAGGTCGAGAGATAAAAATAATTCATCCACTCTATTTTATCCACAAATAGGTTTGGGTATTCCTTAGTTGTAATCAAACAGTATGGCACTTTTATGAGGGTTATAAGCTTTACTTCCAACCTCGTATTCAGTATAAGTTATAAAATGACTACCAAAATTAGAAAAACCACATCTATTATGGGATCTTCTATAAGGAAAAATTTTCACCGATAAAGATTCTTTTTTGAAGAATGACCAGATTTAACAATTGGCTTCTCTTACATATGGACGAAACTCAAAGAAATTACTATAATCTATCGAAGTCAATAATGGTTTTTTACTTTAACTTTTGTTCCACTATGTTATGAATGAAAATTTTAGAGGAAGGGAGATTATAGTACAAGATTTAGGGGAAAGCCGGGGGTACCCAGCATAAAGGAACCCCGTTAAACAAATGGTGTTAGAAAAATTGAACAAATCAAAATGGCCTACTAAGTGAGCCATATAAATAAATCACCTATCCATCCAAGTCTAAAATGATCTAAGATAAATATGTGCCAAATTAATGTTGACTCAAAGAGCTAACCTAAAAGATATTTTTGGGTTTGACAGGAATAAAAAATCGTGAGAACGGGTAAAGGATATAAGTAGCTCTCAGAGGAAGTGCCGTAACCTTCACCAAAGGGTACGTTTGGCACTTGTCCCTAGCCTTTCTTCTCATGCACGAGCTTAACATATGGCTTAAATAAATGCTTGATATATCTTTTAATAATGGCATTCGTTACATCACTCACAAACTCACGAACAAGCCTGTTTAGTTTATATCATTCTTTTATTTCAGTTTCATTGAGGGGATTGGCATCATAAGGAAAATGGAGACAAATATCTAAGCCCATCAACTCACGTATATCCTCAAGATCAATTGCAAGCTCTCCATAAGCAACCATGAATTCTTAAGAAACCACACTCTAGCATGAGATCAATAGTTGAAGGGCCGGGGTGGTATTGGACAAATTTAAATCTCCAAATAAATAACCTGCACGTCCTAGACCAACATGGATCAACTTTTCCTTATAGTTTCAACATATATAAATGGACCAGGCAATAAATCCATAGGGGAACCACTGGAACCTCAAACTAAATGTTGGATTAAGGAAAATCTCCTCGATCTAGACTGAATCTCATAATAGTAAAGGAAGACAAATACACCTCTTTGGTGTGGTCTAAGGGTTCCTCCACCACCAACATGGGTTAATAAACACCATGAAGATTATTTTTGAAAGTATTGGCTATCTCAGCAAATTTATTGCCTTTGCCAAAGAAGGAATCAAGGCAGTAGACTCATCAGTGACATCCATATCGAAAACCTTATCGAACTTATTGGTAGAGGCATTTATTTTAATTTGGAAGTGTTTTAGCATTGAAAACTAAAGAGAACGGTGTAGAAATGATGCCAATAGAAAATAATCGATGAAAATGAGATCAAAATATATTTTGAAGGAGTTTTGGAGTAATAATGTACATTTTGTCTCTAGACAACATAAGCTCTGAGTTCTTTTATGGTGAAAGTTATCACAGGTTTAAAATGAAGATACGAATTGATATTTAAAGGGTTGGGATAAATAGTCATTAAGTCTTATCAATGGTTCATTATCCTAGGTAAATTCTGAAGATTAGGGGAAAATGATTATTACATGAACCGAGGTAGTTTAGAGTTCCCCCCAAGGTGCCATGTGTCAAAAGGGAACATAGATATCCGTTGATGGGACCCCAACATTAAATTCTAGAGATATCCAAATTATTTGGCTAACATGCTTAGAAATAAGATGGTTAGGATTTAGATGTTTCGGTTGAGGGTGTTTCGAAGTATGGTGTGTCGGTAGAAGGTGTTTTGTACAAAAACTTCTTATTTAGACAAAAGATTTTTTTATGAGGGGGAAAATGTAGGAGGGCTTAAAGATAATTGATAAGCACCCAAAACTGTACAATTTATACCCCGAATAGATGTATTTTAGTTGCTATTTCTCGACAATATGGGTCTTATGCGCGTAAATGTTTATTATGCAGGTTTAATGTACGTTGCGGTGTTCAAACGCGTATTTCAAGGCAATTGTGCATTTTACGGAGCTAAATACCTCTCCCGTACCCTAACCCAAGCCTAAAACCTAGCCTAAACCTACCCTAAACCATGTGTGTGTTTTGTTTGTGCTCTTTTATTAATTTTTAGATTTTTAGTTTGAGTCAGTTTTATTTTTATGATTTATTTTAGATTTATTTAGAATTTTTAGGATTTAATTACTATTTTTATATATTTCTTTCTTTTATTTTTAGTTTTTATTTTATTTTATCTTTGTTTTTATTACTTTTTATTTTATTAGGATTAGTTTTTTTTAGTTTTATTAGATTATTTTTAGAACTTTAGTTTTCATTTTGATTTTAAGTTTATTTCTTCTTTTGGGTTATTTTAGTTTTCTATATATAAGCTTTAGGATTTTATTTTTTTTAGTTTGTTTTATTTTTTAGTTAGATTTAATTTTTATTTTTAGTTTTATATTAGTTAAGTTTTAATTTTATTTTTTTAGGGACAAATTAACACACACATTAACAAACACACTTATCCTACACCCTAAACTAATCCTACACCCTCACCCACTCAATCCCCCTATCATCTTCAACCTTTCACCCTCTCTTTCCTCTAAAACCACCAAACTCCATTACCCATATTACCACCCATCTTCCATTCTCTCTCACCTCCCTCAATCAAACACCAAAAACACACAACCTCGCCAGCCCCTGCGCCGTTAAACCTTCTCCGGCGACCCTATTCGACCCTTAACCCGCCGCCGGAACTCGCCGCCCTCCTGCCGGCGATGAAGCCTCCGACCGCAACCTCTCCCTCACGCCTGCTACCTGCTACCCTCTACCCAAACCCGATTCCTCCTTACCCCCCTCTCTCTCGCCTATGCCATACCCCTTGTCCCGGCGACCTCAACCCCTTGTTCCGGCAGCGCCACGACCCAAACCACTCTAACCTTGCCAACTCCGACCTCTACCCGGGTCCATCCCCAAACCAGCATCTACTCCATACCCATTTTCGGGTTGGCTCCATTCACAACCCGACCCTACCCGGTCCAACCCGACCTCCCAACCCAAATGAAAAGCCACGATTTTAAACCTCCTGCCAAAATACAACCAAAAGCCAATACACATAATTAACCCCACATGCCATTAAACCCATTTAACCTATTTACCCAATTACCCCCCAACAACCTTCTTTACCTATTACCCAAAATAACCCTTTCCCAAATCAGATTTTTTCCAATTATTCCCTCACCTCACACCCCCATGCACATGTGACCTCACCCAAAACACATGCACCTCTAGCCAATTCCCACATATGCCCATTTGCTCCATTGCATATAAAATGAAGAAGAAGACCCATTTGGTGGAGAATTCTAGATTAGAGAGAGGAAATTGTAGAGAGAAATTTTAGGGTTAGAAATAAATAGTAGATTAGAATTAGTTTTTTTTATTTTCTTCTTTTCAATTTAAATTGAGTGAAAGTAATTCTAGTGAGAATCAATTTTTGTGTTAGTGCTTCATGTGTATTTGTTGATCATTCAAATTGAGAGGTGTATGCTTCAAATTGGAAGACTAGAGTTCAACTTTCTCAAAGAGATTTGGTTTGCTTGTTCTATTCTCTTCTCTTTTATTTTAATAGCCTTGATTATTAATTTGTCATATTTCATATCATGTTAGGCTAAAACCCCTTTCAAGGGGTGGGGTGAAACCCTTATTTGATATTATTTTAGTTTAATTAGTTTGTTTACTTGAATTATCCCTTTGAATGTTAATTTTGATCCCTCACCCTTAGATTTACGCCTCGAGAGAGGGTAAATGATTTTCGAGAGAAAATCGAAATTCTAGTGATAATACCCATTTTAGATTCGAACTAGAGATAGGGGTTTCTTAAGTGGGGTATTATCATTTGAATTTCAACTCTAAATTTAATTTCTAAGATTGACATAAATTCTAATTGATCGATCCTAGCGGGTGATTAATTAAAAGGAGTGTAGATCTAATTTTCTAGAGTTGTGAGGTGTTAATTTTAACTTTCTAAAGATTACTATTCTAATTACACTTGCAACGAGAGTTGGTTTGTAATTTTAATATTAATTTGGGAGAATTCAAATAATTGAATTAATTAATTAGAATAATTAAAATTTGTGGTGTAATCCCACTCCTTGATTGTTCTCACAATTATTTTCCTCACTTTATCTCTTATTTTTAGTTTAGACTTTAATTTTCATTTTAGTAAATTTCTAGTTAGTTTTCATCTCACACTTTAGTTTATTTTAGTTTAGACCTCACCTCACCCTTTTGTTTTAATATTGAAAAAGTTAAAAAAAAAAATAGAAAAGTGAAAAAGCACAAAAAGAAAATAAAAAGTGAATTATAATTGAATTTGTCTCTAGCTTACTCCCTAGAAAGTGGATTGATACCCTTACTTACCTCTACACTTGAGTTTATTATATTTGTAGGTATGTGAGGTTTTGATTAGAAGGACTTTTCAAGCAACGACAAGATACCCATACAAAAGTCTTTATATCAAATGGCGCCGTTGCCATTCTTGGGATTGTGAAGCTCGGAGCGGATTCCATTTTGTAATTCACTTGTATTGTATTTTTTTTTTTTAGTACCATTTTTTTTTACTTTAGAAGGATTGTATTAGGACTTTCTTATTATCTTGGCTTGTATTGCGGTGCTTAGAGACACCATTTATTTTTCATTTAAATTTGTAATAATTCAAGACAAGCGTGATAGGGAAACCGGACAAGGTAGAGAGAGGGCGTCCATTGGCGAGAATTTAGAAGCCTCTCTACCTTGGGTCGGTAGGACTCCCGGGGACGACTGAGATTGGCGTGATCTCCCCCCGGTCGACTCAACTTTTTCGGCACCCCACGGCCTAAAAACCGTGGGAGGTATATTTCTTACACCCTCGCGCCTCTCCTGTTAGCGAGTCATTTATTGTGTGTGATTTGTGTGCTCTTATGTGATTTTATTCTCGCATTTATTTTCGAATGGTGTGATGAATTAATTGACTAAGACCTACACCCGGTCACTCACGAGAAGGGATTTCATCACCCGACTCACTCGCTTACCATTGTGTGCTACCCTAGCCATCACTAAATTTAAAATCAATCAACTAGGTAGCCCACTAGGAGAACATTTTGCAAAGGCGATCACTCAGATAATTTCGTGATTTTTATCGCCCACGAACTTAATTAAAATTTGACTACCCTTTCACTAAATTTAAAGATAAAAATTGGCTATGTGCTAGTTAGGAAATTTTCTTGACTTGTGTGTGTGTCCAATTCATTTTTTTGGTAGTCGGTTTTAGTTAGTCCGTCCAATTCAAGAGTCCATATTTTCCCCACCTTTTCTTCCAAAAAAAAAAAAAAAAAAAAAAATCCAAAAATCCAAAAATATTTTTCTTCCTTTATTTTTCACAAAAAAATCCAAAAATATTTTCTTTCTTTCATTTTAGAAAAATCCAAAAATATTTTTCTTTCTTTAATTTTTAGAAAATCCCAAAAATATTTTCTTTCCTTTTGAAAAAATTTCAATAAATCAAAAAAATATTTCTCCCCTCATGGCCGAGGAACGTCCTTTACGGGACTACTTTGGTCATTTTCCATTGACACGTGACACGTGTGAGAGTGGTCCCGAGCGATCTCTTTATGATATTCTTCATGATTTCTCCTCTCTCACGAGTACCGTTGATACTCTTGACCCGTCCATTCATGCATCTCATTTTCCATCACCCTCGGTGTCAAGTGTCGACGTGTCGCGTACCTTGTTGTGCACCCACTGTTATTATGCCGATCACATGTCCCATGAGTGCCCTTACATTCCATATCCATCCGAACCCACCATGGAACATGTGTTTCCATATGACACTGTTTCGGAACCCACGTCGGCCTACTACCCCGCTATGCCTACTCCCGAGTTGTGTGAGTCCCCGAGTTATTCGTGGAGGCCTGATCACCCTTCCACGCAATACGTATCCCAACCCGATGTTATGGATCCTCACACGTTCCAACAGTCGTCATGGCAACTTTGTGCACCTAGTCATGATCAGTTTCCTCACTACGCACCCAATGCGTATCAACCAATTGTCCATCACGGAAGCGATCCTTTTGTGCATGATGAACTTGACCCCACCCCACACACTTCACTTGAGTATTATCCATACACTCATGATAATAGCGAGTTGTCTCCACCTCAACCACCACCACCACCCGTCACTCCACCACCACCATTATCCACCTCCACTCTCGAAACCCTCTTGCAAAAGTTCATACTTGAGCAAGAGTGTGCCACTCAAATTCAAACTCAAGCTCTCCAAAGGCTTGAACAAAGGTTAAATGAATTAGAGTGTGCGAGAGAGTCGGATATTCTCATGACCCCACCCATCGTTGCCACCGAGTGTGACGATGATGTGTCCCTTTGTGACTCAAAATTTGAGTGTGACCAACCCTACCATGTCGAGAATCTTGAAGTTGAGACCATCCCTTGGTCCGAGTCCCAAGTCGACAATTGTGTTGACATACCTTTCATTAGTGAGCCTGATTCAACCCCATCATATCCATATGAACCCCACCTTGCGGTTCCCATTCACCTTTCCACTCCCGTAATCTCCAAAATAATGCCCGAGTCTACACCTATCGAGCTTCACCCTTGTGTTCCCGAAGAACCAATTTATCCTAGGTTAGCTCCGGCTACGAGTCTTCACCATTTTCCCGAGATAGAATCCGTGATAGTTCCTAACTATCCGGATCTGGATGATGTCCCACCATGCATGGCTCCCGTTGAGCCCGATATTTTTAGTGATTCCTCTATCTCCGATCTTGGTGCCTCGTTTGATCCACCCACCCTATTTACCGATGTTATTTTTATGGAGAAGTTGACAACTCCATCTTTAGAAACCACACTCCCTTGTGAGTATTCCTTTACTCCTCCCAATGAGTGTGTGTCTCCCACACTTGAGTTGGATCATCTTCCTCCACCATTTATCCCACCCGATACACCATTTATCCCACCCGACCCACCCATTGTTCTTTCCACCCCACCACCTGGTTTGGATCTTGACTTTGCACATTTCAAGTTTCCATCTACATATTTAGATCCTAACCTAAAACCATCCACCTTCCACGAGAGTTATGGTGATACTCTCCACTTCCGTGACACAAAGTTTGTTCCTCCATGCACACCACTTCCTTGCGGTGTTGATTTTTCTCAACAGCTCCCTGGTGTGTCACGGCGCGACCATTATCATCGTCCATTCATAGAACGGTCGTGTGATTTTTATGAGGCCCACCCCATTTCAATTACCACACCATATTGCCTTCCTCACCAACTTGAGCACCATGCTTATAGGGCCCTCGTTGCCCTCACCTTTACGCTCAACAAGGCCCGTGACCGATACCTTTCCACCCTTACCTTAATACCCACCAACCCATGGTCCACCGATGCTTTGCATCGCGTGATGCACTTTGCCATACAAGTGCATTGACCCCTATAGCCCTGATCCAGCAAGACTGACGCTTCAGTCTTGTTTGGGGCTGATTTTCATCACCCATTCTTCTACCGCCCTGCGCTTTCATAGATCTTATCTTTAGGGTGAGATTTCATCGGTCTGGCTGACGACGTTAAACTTAGCGCTACCGGGAGGCAGCCCGCGTTTCTTGTACTAGTCTCATCCTGTTTGGGGGTGGTGTTTCACATCACCCTATGCTTTATCATGCTTATAGACTTGTACATCTTTTACTCAGGTTTATTCTTGGCTTCACATGTCCACTTCATTAGCGGTTCATTCTGGTAATCTCTTTCCTACCTCATGCTCTCAATTTTAAAAAAATCATTTTACCTAACATCGAGGACGATGTTCCTTTTTGTTTGGGGGTGGGGAATTTTATCAAAATCGTGCCTCTTTTGGAAAATTTTGAGTTTTAAACCTGATTTTTAAAAATTTCGTGCAGTTTCTTTCATCTCACTCATTGATGTGAATTTTCAATCATCCATCTTTCAAAAGTCCAGGAATCAAGCTAGAGAATATTTTTTCTAAATAGCTTATGTAATACATAACAAGGCATTTTGCACCATGAATTCCTAGACTCAACAAAATTTGCGCACTTATCATGTCACTACGTTTTAGAGTTGAAGAGTACTACAATTCTGAAGAGAACCTTAAGAATCACTAGTAGAGACTTTAGCCCGTGAGATTTGTGCCTTTCACCCTTTCAGAGTGTTTTACGCAATCTCCGAGTCACAAGTTGATTCAACTTCTTTTGGGTCCGCACTTAAATTGTTGCATGATCTCATTATCCCTCATTAAAATTTGGCTTGATCACTGAGAATGATATTTTTTTTCGAGTTGTAAGAAACACGTGTCTTGAAATTTGTCCCGAATACTAGATTTTCATCCATACTCCTACCACTCTTTCTATTTCGCATCCATTTTTCACCCATACACTTCACCCATTACATTTCCATTATCTTTCCATATTTTCCCCATCCATATATATTCCCCTCACTATCCATACATTCCCCTCACCATCCATTTATCATTCCATCCATATCATCTTCCATCATTTCAAATAAAAGAGTGTGATTTCAAATGTAAATGTCTTCATTGTTAATTAGAAAAGTGAGAGAAAAATAAAAAAGAAAAAAAAAGAGAAAAACAGAAAAATAGCAAAAAAAAAAAAAAATAGAAAAAAAAAGAGAAAAAGAAAAGAAAAATCGAAAAAAAAAAAAAAAAAAGAAGAGAGAAAAGAAAAAAAAGAGAGTTAGTAGTTAGTTTTGAAATAAAGACATTTGTGCCTAAAGTGTATACACTCTTCTTTCGCATCCATTTCACATCCATCTTTTACCCATAACATATCCATCATTCATCATCCTTCATATCACTATCACCATCCATTTTATCCTTCATATCATACCCTTCCCATTTCATTTTCCCTCACCCATATACATTCATGTCCCCCTAGGTGTTCGGGCAAATGAAAGTCAACGTGGTGAATAAATCGACGTTCTCACTATAGTGATTAGCATTCCTTTCATGAGATCATTTTCATTCTTATTGTTCGTTCTTTCTTATACGTGTGTGAGACGTTTGAACTTGCTTACATTTACTCACCTCCTCACACACAAGAGCGATACACTTACCCATATCTCGAGAGTTCGTTTGAGAGTGATATATCTAGTGAGATTTGAAGTTGAAGCGTTGATTCCGACAAGGCAATCTAGGAATCACTTTGATGATACTCGACCCGTTTTGACTGATTCACACTACACACGTTGAGTTCTAGGAAGGATGTGCCTTGAGTATTTACTTAGCTTAAACCTTTTACACATTCTAGCTTGTATTTCTGAAATTATTTTCCCATGTGATGGATTGTGCGATTATTCTACATCTAATAAGAGATTGACTGCCTTTCAATAAATTTTTGCAAATAAGAATTTTGTGGGTATATTCCCTGCAAACCCTCACGAGACACAACTCGTCCTATAGGGCAACCTATAGGTTTAAAGGCTTGTTGCACATGCTAAGTGCAATCGCAAGTGCCCGCGAAAGTGGTACACTTTTGGTTACTTATCTTTCTCTTTCTCTCTATCTTATTGCTCGAGGACTAGCAACGCTCTGTTTGGGGGTGGTGTGATAAGCACCCAAAACTGTACAATTTATACCCCGAATAGATGTATTTTAGTTGCTATTTCTCGACAATATGGGTCTTATGCGCGTAAATGTTTATTATGCAGGTTTAATGTACGTTGCGGTGTTCAAATGCGTATTTCAAGGCAATTGTGCATTTTACGGAGCTAAATACCTCTCCCGTACCCTAACCCAAGCCTAAAACCTAGCCTAAACCTACCCTAAACCATGTGTGTGTTTTGTTTGTGCTCTTTTATTAATTTTTAGATTTTTAGTTTGAGTCAGTTTTATTTTTATGATTTATTTTAGATTTATTTAGAATTTTTAGGATTTAATTACTATTTTTATATATTTCTTTCTTTTATTTTTAGTTTTTATTTTATTTTATCTTTGTTTTTATTACTTTTTATTTTATTAGGATTAGTTTTTTTTAGTTTTATTAGATTATTTTTAGAACTTTAGTTTTCATTTTGATTTTAAGTTTATTTCTTCTTTTGGGTTATTTTAGTTTTCTATATATAAGCTTTAGGATTTTATTTTTTTTAGTTTGTTTTATTTTTTAGTTAGATTTAATTTTTATTTTTAGTTTTATATTAGTTAAGTTTTAATTTTATTTTTTTAGGGACAAATTAACACACACATTAACAAACACACTTATCCTACACCCTAAACTAATCCTACACCCTCACCCACTCAATCCCCCTATCATCTTCAACCTTTCACCCTCTCTTTCCTCTAAAACCACCAAACTCCATTACCCATATTACCACCCATCTTCCATTCTCTCTCACCTCCCTCAATCAAACACCAAAAACACACAACCTCGCCAGCCCCTGCGCCGTTAAACCTTCTCCGGCGACCCTATTCGACCCTTAACCCGCCGCCGGAACTCGCCGCCCTCCTGCCGGCGATGAAGCCTCCGACCGCAACCTCTCCCTCACGCCTGCTACCTGCTACCCTCTACCCAAACCCGATTCCTCCTTACCCCCCTCTCTCTCGCCTATGCCATACCCCTTGTCCCGGCGACCTCAACCCCTTGTTCCGGCAGCGCCACGACCCAAACCACTCTAACCTTGCCAACTCCGACCTCTACCCGGGTCCATCCCCAAACCATCATCTACTCCATACCCATTTTCGGGTCGGCTCCATTCACAACCCGACCCTACCCGGTCCAACCCGACCTCCCAACCCAAATGAAAAGCCACGATTTTAAACCTCCTGCCAAAATACAACCAAAAGCCAATACACATAATTAACCCCACATGCCATTAAACCCATTTAACCTATTTACCCAATTACCCCCCAACAACCTTCTTTACCTATTACCCAAAATAACCCTTTCCCAAATCAGATTTTTTCCAATTATTCCCTCACCTCACACCCCCATGCACATGTGACCTCACCCAAAACACATGCACCTCTAGCCAATTCCCACATATGCCCATTTGCTCCATTGCATATAAAATGAAGAAGAAGGCCTATTTGGTGGAGAATTCTAGATTAGAGAGAGGAAATTGTAGAGAGAAATTTTAGGGTTAGAAATAAATAGTAGATTAGAATTAGTTTTTTTTATTTTCTTCTTTTCAATTTAAATTGAGTGAAAGTAATTCTAGTGAGAATCAATTTGTGTGTTAGTGCTTCATGTGTATTTGTTGATCATTCAAATTGAGAGGTGTATGCTTCAAATTGGAAGACTAGAGTTCAACTTTCTCAAAGAGATTTGGTTTGCTTGTTCTATTCTCTTCTCTTTTATTTTAATAGCCTTGATTATTAATTTGTCATATTTCATATCATGTTAGGCTAAAACCCCTTTCAAGGGGTGGGGTGAAACCCTTATTTGATATTATTTTAGTTTAATTAGTTTGTTTACTTGAATTATCCCTTTGAATGTTAATTTTGATCCCTCACCCTTAGATTTACGCCTCGAGAGAGGGTAAATGATTTTCGAGAGAAAATCGAAATTCTAGTGATAATACCCATTTTAGATTCGAACTAGAGATAGGGGTTTCTTAAGTGGGGTATTATCATTTGAATTTCAACTCTAAATTTAATTTCTAAGATTGACATAAATTATAATTGATCGATCCTAGCGGGTGATTAATTAAAAGGAGTGTAGATCTAATTTTCTAGAGTTGTGAGGTGTTAATTTTAACTTTCTAAAAGATTACTATTCTAATTACACTTGCAACGAGAGTTGGTTTGTAATTTTAATATTAATTTGGGAGAATTCAAATAATTGAATTAATTAATTAGAATAATTAAAATTTGTTGTGTAATCCCACTCCTTGATTGTTCTCACAATTATTTTCCTCACTTTATCTCTTATTTTTAGTTTAGACTTTAATTTTCATTTTAGTAAATTTCTAGTTAGTTTTCATCTCACACTTTTGTTTATTTTAGTTTAGACCTCACCTCACCCTTTTGTTTTAATATTGAAAAAGTTAAAAAAAAAAATAGAAAAGTGAAAAAGCACAAAAAGAAAATAAAAAGTGAATTACAATTGAATTTGTCTCTAGCTTACTCCCTAGAAAGTGGATTGATACCCTTACTTACCTCTACACTTGAGTTTATTATATTTGTAGGTATGTGAGGTTTTGATTAGAAGGACTTTTCAAGCAACGACAAGATACCCATACAAAAGTCTTTCTATCAATAATAATTCTTAATTAGAGACAAACATCCTTATTAATAAACTAATGACAAATCAAGATAATGTGGAGCTTAATAGAATACTAAAAAAACCTTCCAAAAGAAGCTATATGATCCACCATGTATTTTTCTATTTTATATAATTATGTGTTATATTATAGTATTTATGAAGTTACTCTGTACTAACAATAGACTGGGTTTGGCAGGACCTTGGAGATATTTCATGATTTATTAAGAAAAATCACTTTGGGGAATCTTTGTGGGAACTAGTTTAGAGGATAAAAAATAAAGCATCGTTAAGACACGACTTAGCCATTTTAGATACACCAGGTAAAACACCTAGCTTAGATGGATTGAGCATTTTTCAAGTACACATAAACATACATCCTAGCCAAAATGAGCATTACTCAAGCAACCTTAGCTTTACTTATTTTCAGCCACAAAGTTTTGACACCAAAAATAATATCTTTCCATAATAGATCTGTGTGACGTCATACCATACCTAACACATATCAAATCAAAGTCACCTTAGTATAGTGTTGAGTTGGTGAGCATTTAGCCGTAAAGGTCCTGACACACTTATTGCACCACTTGACACATCAACCAGTCATTCAAGAGTTTCATTCAACATGTAATGCTTTGTACATGTTAAGTATGGTAATCCGACCTCGAATTTAATGCACCTGATCTTTCTCGCGTGCATCCGGAGCCTATATATACCTCATTTATCCTTTGATATATGTAATACCTCATAATTTTAATGCAGTAATTAAATGGTGACATTTAGTATTTGTGATTATATGTGCTTGTAGTGACATGTGATGTCACTCACTAATTATATTTTCACATGTGTTGTTTTATGTGTATTTTATTCAAAATTAAAATATGACTTATTACACGATGAATTAATAATTATTTAATAAATAGTTTATTAATGACTTATAGGACCCGTACAAATTAAAAAATTAAGGATTTGGTTTGATGGGTTGGGTTAATGTTTGGGACAGTTAAAATGTTAGATTATGACCTAAATAATGGGTGTGGGTGTTAAGCCCCATAAGCCAGTTTATGGTTAGAGCTAGACTTTAGACTATTTAGAAATGATTTTAGGCATAATGGGTCAAGCCCCATAGGAGTGTTAACCTAAATTTTATGGTTAAGCACATAAAAAGGGAGCCTATGGTTATTATGAATCATTTAATACTTGAGAAAGGAAAAACTAGTGAGAGAATAAGGAGGCTAATTGGATAGGAAGAAAATGAGGTAACTGGAAATTGAAAAAGTAAATAATTGGGGAAAATCGAATTGGAAATTCATCTATTCAACCAATGCAAGTTTATTTAGTATATTATTATAATTGTTTTGGTGTTAAAATATGGTTACTCATTTGATTCTAAATCTAAATATAAAATCTCTTTAATTAGATAATCTAAATAACTAATTTGAAATGAATTTAATTAGTAAAAAATAGGTTTTTATCACTTAATAGAAATTTGTATGATTCTCAATGGAATTTGGGTTAGATTTAATAAATTGATAGTTTTATTATGTTCTAATTGTAAGATTTAGTAACAGTCCCTTAGTTATTACATGGATTGATTGATAATTTGGGATTTAAAGATAAATTTTCAACTTAAGGTTCTAAAGTGTTAATTATGAGACATATGCCCCAAATCTCTAGGTGAATCAATTAAAAATTGTAAGGAAACATATAGAGTTAGAATTTTGAAGGTTCCATTTCAAATTGGATGGTATGGGGGTATATACCTTAGAAATCACCAAAAATGCTGGTTCTACACATAAAAACTATTAGAAGGGCTGTTGGTTGAAGAAAATGAAATTCTGGATTATTTTATTATTTAGATATGTGAGGGGACACAATTGTGGTTCGTATGCATAGATCGTGCGAACAATCGTGTTTTAGCATAGTACGTATGGCCTAGGAAGATTTGCAAGTTTTTTTAAATTAAGAAAAAAGGAATGTGGGATGCGGATTGGGACTTAAATTATGGTGACATACTCAATTAAAACCTTATGTACAATGAACAAAAGAATTATGTTTATTTGTATTGTAACTTATGTACAACATATCAGATTACCAAGATGCATATTTAAGTTACGATAAAATTGGTTAATCGGTTTTATCACAACTTGTTTAAAATTTGTGCAATGTTTCACTTTAAGTTAATCTTTTTATGTTTAAAATTTAATTTGAGAAAATCTAAAATTGGCTTTTGTTATGTCCACCCTATCCATATTAGACCCCTTAGGGCCTATAGCGTTTCTAAAGTTGGTATTTTTGTTTTTTTACCATGTCGTATATACCCTAGCCTTCTCATATCTGACCGGGGTGATAAACGGATAAATTTGTGACTATTCGTATTAAGGTCTATTGGATTTGATGATAGACATTGTGAGTTGGGATAATACTCTTTGTTGTTGTCAGTTTGGGATAATTGAATTGTATGACTGACGTGTTATATGTATTTTGTGGGCGTATGCATATACTGAAATTTTTTGGTATTTTTCCACAGATTCTAATACAATTCTCTCAGGAAAATGATACGACTATAAAAAAGTGTATCAGGGGGTTCGTTATTTGTATTTCTCTTATGAGACACCCCACACATGGAGTTTAGTTCAGTCGGGAGTTAGGAGATATTGGGTGTGAGGTCCTTACGACTTACCTGTTATAGATGATTCAATTTGTGTGGACATTGCTTATGAGTTTTGGTGTAACGGATTTAATAACCATTTATGATAAGCATGAGTGTGTGTGTGTGTGTTGGGGGGGGGGGGGGGGTTCCTTGATTGTATTTAACTTGCGAGACATCCCATATATGGAGGTTAGTGAGGTTAGGAGTTGGGAGACGATGAGTCACTAAACTCTTAGTAATTCCTGTTGTACTTGAGGATTATTTCCAGCCTTAATGTTATTCTATTGGACTGGGTATAGGTTGTTGGAATTGTATTAGGTTAGATAATATGTGAGGTATGTATGCAGGAGTGCTAGCAGGTGACGACACGGTGGCGTAAATTTGTCACATTTTTATACTGTTTAGTAGCATACTATTTCTTGTAAATTTAGGGTGATGAATGAAATCTATAAGATCATTTACCCACACACGTATTATTACTGTTATACATGAGCAACAAGGCTGAATAGTTAGAGTTAGACAGAGCAATCAGAGTTGCAAATTTTTGGAGATCTAGTTCATCATCCTTAGTGTAGGATCTGATTTGATTTCAGTTTTTATTCCAGTAGAATTTGTTTTTAGAAGTTTCATTTATATTTCAGTTCGAGACTTTTTTGTTTTGGAAACTTGTATTAGTGGATTTAGTTTTATTGGAGATTTATTTTATTGAGTTTGGTTATTCTATTTTTCATTATCATTCTTATGTCGTGGATCGTTTTATTTATAATTATTTTATTTATCGTCGATGCTTAGAATGTTACTAAATATTTTTTATTCTAACGAGTTTTGTATTAGACCTGATCAATCTAAATATGGATTTTACGAGGTTTTATATTCTTCTAGTAAAATAATTTTTAGAGGTAAGATACTAGAGATTTAATTGGTATCATCTTTTTGGTATATTATTCTCATTTCCTCCTTGTGGTATATCTTTCACATCTCCTTATTAACTTAATATTTCATAGGATTTGATGTCCGTTATTCACCTTAGTGTACAATATTCTTAGAATTTCATATCTTATAAGGAATTCCGTATATGATTAGGAATATCTTGCCTTTATAAGTGATAATTATGTTTGGTATATCATTAATCTAGTTTAGTCTTAATTGAAATTATGCTCAATGTTGTTTAATACCATCTTAAGAGTATGTTGTATTACTTTTGACTTTGACATCACAATTGCTTTATACGTTTATATCATTTTTAACATTTGGAATAATATCCTATTATTCTATGATTACTTCTTTACTATTATTGTAAGTTTGAAAGATTTATTCTAATATTGATTTTAATTAACTTTCGTTATGATTATGTTTATTTTTAGGATGCTAGGATGATACTTCATTATATCATGTTTTGGTGTATTCTACATCCTTGGTGGTTTCTATTCATTTTTATCATGCTTCACATTTGGAGGATTTATGAACTTTGACTTGATCATAGGTTTTTAGACATATTTCATTCTTTTCTTGTCAGGATTTATCATGTGGTATCTAGGTTTATTTTTTGTGAGTTAGGATTTTGATTGCGTACTATCAATTGATTATCTAATTACTTGTACTAATTATAATACTAGGCTCTTTGGTGCAGTTATATTGGTACTTACCTTTTATTTTTAACGTTAAAACCTTAATGATGTTTTGCATATATTTGTCTTATTTTATCATTATTTATCATTTAGGCTTTTGTATACTATACCATGTGATTCATATCCCGTATTAATATCACCTGTTTGTGATATTTATAAATATAACATGTTTTGTACTCTAGCATGCTTATTCTATTTTTTTCTTATAGCTTCTTTGCTTGTGCCCTTTATGGACTCATTTTCTTAATATTTCATATTTACAAAAAGGGGAAAATTTTCTAATGTGAGAAATGATATTATTAACAAGGAGAATCACTTTATGATAAAGGAGATAAATATATGATAGAGGGAGATAATATTTTCATTCTTATTGTAAACACACCATTCTAATACCTCCACACTTTCCAGGGTTCAAACAAAGTCCCTTCAAATCCACAACCCTCGATCGTCCTTCAAACCCTAACTAGAGAACAACTCAATGCTCTCCAATCCCCATTTGGATTTGGTTAACTTTTTAACTCGAGAGTGTCTTAAAACACTTCATATAGATCTGGACCCTCTTTCAAATGGTCTTGGCCCTGTGCGAATCGAACCTACAGTTTACATTTTATGACCAAAAAATCGATTATGCCCGCCTATCAACATCACACCTCACTTGCCTGCAGGTAGGTAAGAGATTACCTGGACACCATGTTTGGACACCAGGATGATAGGATGGGAAATCCATATGCCTAACAACAAACCCGGGGGGGGGGGGGGGGTCATTTTATGCTATTAGGGATTTGTATTTAAAGAAATCTTAACCTCAATATTAAAAACCTCCAGCCTCGTAATAAGTGTGACAACTTTCATTACACCACTCTCAAAACACCCTCCTTACATTCTCTTACATCACCCCACCTCACCAATTTCCAACATTCCACCACCATCATGTATACCTAAAAATCATATTACAAATAGTCCCAAAGCAGAATTCAAGAAGTTTTGAAAGTCTAAATCCTCTTCATTTCGTTCGACTAACTTGTCACTATTTCACATACATTGTTAGTATACTTCTTAGTTAATTATCATTTTTCCCATAACAAATATCACTTTTTTATATTATATATTGTTTAAACCTTACTTTTATAAGTAAAAAAAAATCAAAAAGAGGGTTTACTTCATAAATCCAAAATTAAAGTTTTCCCACTTTTTCTCACACTTTCACCACATTTTCACAACTTTTCATAAGAAACTACGTGAACTTTGATGCCATTTTGTCTACGTAGTTATCCCAAAATTACTCTGGGATTCGATTCCTCTTTACATGTTTTCTTTTATGTTTATATTGCACATGTTATTACTTCACCCATATGCTTAGTCCACTTCCCCTCATATATATAGTTTTGTTGTGTTTGACACTTTTTAGCAGTCCTATGATATTCATGCTCACTTTTCTATAGAGACTCCATGATTCAGTGTATCGCTCACATTTTAATTTCTTTTAGTCTTTTTCTTAGTTGGTTAGACTTTTTAACGGTACTGTTACAAGTGTGCTCACTTTTCTATAGTGGCGCTACGATCTGGTGTATTGTTCACATTCTAACTGATTTCATTTAGCCTATTTACTAGTTTTTTTATGTCCATTGTCTCTTAACGGTTCTGTGACATGCGTGCTCAGTTTTTGATAGTTACTCTACGATCCAGTACACTGCTCATATTTTTATTAGTTTTCACACTTTAGTAGTTTATCTCTTTAAAATTATTCATTCCAATCTTTTCCATGGCGTGGTCATGATGATTTCATTCCTTACCCATATACATTTATACACACATGCACACTTTTATTATGTACACCTTACACACATGGCACATTTTTACACCTTATACACATGTATACACACTTTAGGAGAAGAATAATATTTTTTTGCCCATGAAAGACCAAAAGGCCAGAATAGGTGGATAACACCTTTCCATTTTGTAACATTATCTCCGAGTCCTTAACTTTTTGGTTTTGCATGCACTACTAGTTTTTGATGTTGTCTCTTTGGCCATGGAAATTTATTTTGTTTGTTTTGAGTAAAACAATGTAGGTACTCTAATCTCTACACACTCACACACCCTCACATTGCCACCGACGAATATTTTATGTCTTTTGGAGCCCGTGACTTGTGCGAGTGAAAATATCCTTTCTTGAGCCCAGGATTTCCACACTTATGTTTTATAGTTTACATTGTACTTATTAAGGAAGGGGGAGTTTATAACATTCTGGTAAGAGTTTAGTATGAGAAAGTATAATTTAATATTTGGTGACACATATTTGTCAATTAGTTCTCTCGTATTTATCTATGATGGCTAATATATTGTTAACTTTGGTTCATATCATATTATAATTTTTATTTGCATTCTATTTTGGAGTATACTAATTTAAATCCTTTGGATTATATTTTTCTATTTCACCTCTTTATAAAATATTTCATTATGTTCCTCATTACACTGTTTCTCGGTTCTACTATGACAAAAAGGGGAGATATATTTCCTTGTGGGGGAGAAGTATTCCTCCTGCAAAGAGGGGAAGTTTTAATTAATGGGGAGTATCAATTTGATCTACTAAAATATCATTTATGTGGGATTGAAATAGTAAAATAATAAATTTAGGGAAATAAATTTATATATTATACATTTTAGAGTATTTAGTTAATTAAATTTGATATACATTCTTTAGTGATTAAATTGACCATATTTATATTGTTATATCTCGTATTCATCTTATTACTTATGTTTCGTTATCATTCGATTACGCATTGGTTCCAAGAGATCTAAATAGTTGAGGATCCTCTTGTGATTCATTTGAGTGTATATTTCTATCATAAGCCTTTGGCTAGATAATTTCATGTCATATGTGATAGATTTGATTAATTTATTTGTGTGTTCTTATCACATAATTAATAAATGGGAATATTATAATAGTAAATATATAATCCCTTGGATCATTTGGTTGTCTTGATTTTGTCGACTAAAACACACTTTGAGTCATAGTCTCGATTGTTTTGGAAAGATTCATATGCAAGATTTCAAGACTAGAATTATTCATCTTCATCCTAGACTTCATCATGCCATGAACAATGGCAATGCCACTTCAGAATAAAGATAAACAAACTTAGATGACACAACACGCGCATGGTTTAACAAAACTAAAATGCTACTTTCTTAAATTTTAAAATGTGTTATTCTTATGTGCGTGGTTAAGGATATTTTGAAAATTTCCATATACATATGCCATATAATTTTCATATGTAAGCATAGTTTGAAAATTTGAATATTGTATATTTGGAAGACTTGGTCTTAATTTTAAGAAATTTTAAAATGTTGCACTACTTCATTGTAGAAATTGAAGTTTCTTTATTCACAAAACTGTGTGCGAGGTGAAAAAATATAATTTTTAGTTCTTGCCATGGCCTGATATGCTTCACCTAAGCAAGGTTTTGTTGGTCGCGCCAATGGGGAAGATTTTGTTTAGGAATATTATGTTTTAAATTTTAAAAATATTTATTTCACTATTTCACCTTGATCTTTCGTGAAATAAGTTTTTTAGCCAATATCCATATACCACAGTTCATTTGTCATTCGTTAGGCCTCAGGTTTTTCCCATTTTTTTTCATCATACATCTTTGTGTCGTGTGAATATTTATCTTTTCTACCTTTTAATTCTTCACTTTACATGTAAGAAGATAAGATTGGGTTTTCATAATTTTGGTAAAGATTTATCACATAAACAAAGAGTTATTTATTTTTTCATAAAATAAAATAAAGGAAAATATCACCTCAATTGTGGTAAGAAATTTTAATTTGGGTCATTTCTCTTAGTTGTTGCTTTTATTTGACCTTCCTCAGTCCCATACTCTATGTATAAACTGAATTTTTACATTATTCTTATCTTACCGAGGCTTTATATATTGTACTTAAAAGCTCTAGTGATAGATATAGAGAGGTAGGAACACATGATTTGTTGCAAGTCCGAGACCTAATTTCATTGAAGATCTATGACTTGTTTTATTTCCATTATCTCTATTTCCATTTCTTTCAATTTATCAATTATGAATTTTTAGATTTATATGTGTTAAGGGTAGTGAATTTAATATGTAATGTCATGGATTGATTGTAAAATGTATTAATTGGTGAAGTTTGGCTTGTATTTTGGAGATTGATCTTCATCCATACTATCAAACAATATGGATTGTTGGTAGAATCTCTACAGTTATAGTTCAATTGGTTTTAACTATTCAATTTAGAACATAACGAGCGTAGTTGAATAGTATATTCATATCCAATATTTTATTTCACTTTAGGATTCACCATTTAAATAAATATTTATATTCAATCTATTATTTATGTTTAGATTCATATTGAGTTCGTGATCTGTAACCTTCTCTCTTATTTGCTTTCTCAATTACTTGTTATTTGTGTTTACTTTCCATATATTTTCACTAAAATTACATTGGACTTAAATTTAATGCAATATGTTTGATATCTTGATCAATCCTTATGGAATACAACCATATACTTATTAAGCGTTACTATGTGTTTTGTGGTTTTCACTTGGGCAATTAACACACACTTTATAAGAACAAACGATTATACTAGGAGATTTATCTGAGATATATTTATAAGGATGTATATTTTTTAAAAGAAAAAAACATTTAGTGGAGAATATTTTATAATTTTTCTAGTAACACGCATATTAATTTTTCATTGTTGTCAGCTCGATTTTGCAATTAAGTGTGGGTAATTATATCCCAATTGGTATAAAACCCTCAGCCTACACCCAACTAAAACCCAAGGGAAAAAGTGAGAAACCATCCTAAAGAAAACAAACAAGGTCAAAACCACAAGGATAAAACTTTGAGGGGAAAAGGGGGAAATATAAAAAACCAGAAAAGACCCAAAAAACTTCTCGGTGTGCCCTTTAATCGAACGATTAAAGGCCCTCAATCCTCTTTAATCAAACAACCATGTTCCTTTGACCAAACGATTAACCCCTATAGGTAATGATTGAAAAATTTAATCAATCTTACTCATCAATCTACATGTGTCTCCCTCACTCCTATCCACCATACATGTGGCATCCCTTTGACCAGACAATTAAAGGGATCCTTTGACAGGACGATCAAAGGAGGACAATCAACCTTTATAAATAGAGGTCCCCACTAACCTTGAAAATCACCCCCAAGCCCAACATTGATTTAATTTTATAACTTTATTCCCCATGGATATGCTTTCATCTGTTACACTCTTATTTAGATTTCAAACTATCTGAAGCTGTGACTTCTCACACATACCTATATAAATGTTCAAACACGTATACATCAATCGTAACCGAACTACATAGGCTTTTATCTCATGGCTACACGGGTACATAGGTTTAACACTGAGTCCTTATCGTGATCATAAGCCTCGATAATATGTCTCTTGATGTATTGTACTCACGGATATGCTCCTATATACTATTTCTAATCTCATCTATCTCATAAAACTCAATAGAGTTATCAAATTATCTAGATCCACGACCTCTCACGCACCTCCATATAAACATTCAAACATGTATAAGCTAATATCGATCGATCTATGTAGGCTTTGATCTCGTGGCTATATGAGTACCTATATGCAATACCAAGTTCTTATCATGAGAAAAAGACTCGATAATACATCTCTTGATATGTTATAACAAAAAAGATGCACCCATCTCTCATATTATTTTTTCAACGTTCTCTTACATCTCGAATGAGATATCAAACTACGTGAGTTCTCTCACACATTCACTTACGCATCAATGACCACCCATTACCCAAGCTGATCTTTATTGTACATATACGTACATAGCGAATGGCCACCCATTATCTAGAATAAAGAGTCACACACATGCCCTCTTGTGTATCAACACTATTTAAGTGACAATCCTACATCTCTCACTAAGACCGCTTTTATACCTAAGAAAATATTCACGTTTTATGGTATTCTCAGACTAAGGTCTCTAAGAATGTTCTAAAATAAACTAAAAATTAATCAAATAATGTTAAAAATGATAATAAGCACACAATTAAGCAAGCATAAAGAACTAGCGGCGTGCCAAACACATTCCCCACTTATAATCTAATTTTGTACCCCACAAGAAGAATCTCTGAATCAATCGCAAACCCAAATATGGCTTAGGATTAGCCCAAAAGGGCTAACTTGAACCTTTTTATTTGTTTTTATATTAAATAAACCGACGACTCTTAAATACGAACAACCCCTAGGACAAGGGATAAATCAAGAGAACCGAATTATCCTTATGATTACTTTCTATTATGTTTAATATCGCTCCCTAACATGACTACTTTACGAAAATTTTAGAACTATTTAGCGACCTTAGTTTTAGAATCCCTCAAAATGTAGATAAGTACTTAGGTTCCCATGTATGACGTTGTACATTTTTCAAAATGTATAGGTAGACATGAAAGATCTCGTTATATAATAAACATCAAAGTATGTAAACATAAAGATTACTTATTTTCATCATACACTGCATAATATTAATTTTTATATTGTTTAAACCCTGTACCGTTGAGTACAAAAGAGGTTAGTTGAAAGGCTAGTCACCGATGAATATTCTCAGTATTTTCTCCCACGCATCTGGTATATCGAGCAAATTTCTCTCGATCCCAAAGTCTCGATAATAGGAACGTTTGAAGTTTGTTCAATATTGGAGCATATCAAATGAATTGTACAACTATTCAGTAATAGGTAAAGTGATCTCACACATACTTTAAAGGATTCAGTTCAAGTAGCCCGATCCATGGCAATGAAAAGCAATCAACCTATCACTGAGTCACATCGCCTTTTTGCATACAGAAAAAGCTCTAGTAACACACCCTGTTGCACAACAAAGAACATATTCTAATGTGTCGATGAGTGACAAACTTTGTAAATGAATTATTTATCGTTGGGTGTTTGCTGCTTATACAAAAATCACAACTTGGTACACTTGGAAGTGTAGTAGAAAGTAAGAATTGAATCCACATGGAATGGTTTTTAGGATGAATTTGATTTGTTACTTAAAAAGGTAAACTAAAAGATGATGTTTTGATAATAATAATTAAAATTAACACCAAGAAAATATATGAACTAAATTAGAGGATAGTGGAAAATTAGATCACAACCCCACTATGGGTAAATAAAATGTAATAAGAAACTTAGTTCTAAAGCACAATTAACCGAGCCTATTCAACTGATTATAAAAATTCTATATGAAGATAACACACCCAAAAATGAAAGATATTTTTTTTATTGAATATGGTCACAAATGGATTAATGTTACAATATCGTTATATACACTACCGTTGAGTGACAAAGGAAGTTAAACGCATAGTAATCCAATAACAATACATAAGGTTTCGATTATAAGTCATTCAAACCAAATCCTATATTTTAAGCTCAAGAACCCATTAATGGCGAAAATATGATCCTAACCCACAAATTAGTTACGAAGCATAGTAAAACAATTAAAGCAACTAATTAAAGAGGGAAAAAAGAGAATAATCAACACAAACTAATTATATTGAATCACATATAAATTACAAAGTTATAAAATCAAGTCTAAAGCATTAAAACATGGAAAAAGATGATGAAAAATTATACCAAAAACATTGTGGCAAACTTATAAAAAGGAGAAAAACAATCTCAGTAGGTGGGAATAAATTGCCAAAATGTGGGAATTGATTCCCTTTGTAAATTTCAGAAATGCAGTATCTCGAAAATGGTTTGGGGTTGGGAATTGATTCCCACTTATAGACAACTTTTTCTTTGGATCTCAATTCTTTCATGGGAGAATTTGATGGGAATTGGCATAACTTCTTCATCCAAACTTGGAATTACACATGGTAAGTTGCCACGCGAATACAATTCCACGAGCTAAAAAATATGCATTTCAAATACCCAAAAGTACGAAATTACAAAATTCCCTTAAAGTTTCATCTTGTGACAAAACTTTCCTGGATTAAAACCAAACTTCACCCATAGAATCCCCAACACCTATAAAAGATCAAATAAACCCTCAAAAAGATATATACATTGAAAATAGAGGTTATCGAGTATAACAATATAAATATAAGAATTAATGGAAAAATGTTTGCTAGAATGCTTAAATATAAAGGGTACTAATATTCAATATTTGAGACGAATCACGTCCCCTAACTTACAAACTTAGCATTGCAATTCAAAGAAATAAGAAGTAACATAAATTACATAAGAAGGGAAATATTTATAAAGGATAAAAGCCACTTTCATGGGTGTACAGTTGAATTTAGAGAATGAAACAATCCATTAAACTCCTAGGTTACCCAGGTACATGAGGGTTGCCTCGTGAGGATTTTTAGGGATGAAACCCACACATATTAAGTTTCCTCAAAAGTATGTTAAAACCCCAAAAGGACAAGATTTGCACAAGTTATTAATAAAGCAAATGATAATTTACCCAATAGTCCCAAATCTTTTAAATTATTAGAATAACTTAATAACAATTTAAACCTTAAATGTGGGAGGACAAACGAGTACAAGAAAAAAAAATATGATTTGGCATAACTTTTATAATCCATATAAATACTAAAACATGCATGGATCAAACCTCTTTGGTCATTACACTCAAGAAATGAAAACACTCTGAATGGGGTGTAACATAAACAAGAAATGCAGGCATAATGAGTTAATGTAAATGAAAGTAAGGTTGCGCACATGTCATCAATGGAGAAAGTTATATATAAAATGAAAAATTGTAATCTCAATAAAGGTATATCATTCATTAAATGAGGTGAAATGCACTTTAACAGATTATCGCTGCTATTATGACCTTTGAATCAAATTCACCCTCATATCAAATAAGACCTTTAAGGGTTGTAACATAGTCTAAATGAGGTTTATGAAATGAAGGGGATATTTGCGGATTCAAAATGCTCGGGGAGAATACTCGGTACAATGGAAATCCTTGAGCAATTTCACAATTGGAAAATAATTTCCATACAAAGCAATGAATATAACATTAGAGTATGATTTTCATTATTATTATCTTAACAACTACAAGATTCTTAATTTTTTCAATCCCTTTATTTTTTTCTTACCTTTATCATTTTCTTTTCTTGAGAATACAATCTAGATCGTATGCTTAATTACAACCATGGGATAAAAACATCATTAAATGTCAAGTATCATTACGAACAAATGTATAGAAGGTGTATATATGGTTCTAAACTCCAATGTGTAGTTGGTTATGGGATTTTGAATTTGAAAACAAAAGGTTATATTTAGGTTCAAAATGGTTTGAATAGAGAAAATATATAAGGTGAGGTCCAAGTCAATATGGGTGTAACAAAGAGGGCCTATGATCCTTTCCTAGGATTTACACAATTCTCGAGTAAAAATGACGTTGAAAATCATGCTTAAGTACATATTTCGAAATGAACTCAATTAATGAACAATTAAATAAAGAATAGTGAGATTACCGACCACTTTAATGGTTTTAAGAATAGTAGCGGATAAACACTCACAAAAGAAGAAAAGCGCAATGCTCACTTGGTGTAAGTATATACAATGCAATAAAAGATCACCGTGATGTAAAATTCGTAAATCAAATCATTTAAACAAGAAAGTACATATGCTCATTGGTTCAAAGTTTAATTTATAAAGTTTTTGATAATATGAATGATTCGCGGATTAAAGTCTAAAATTGAGAACATACATCATTAAATTATCTATTGGATCTGGAATTTATTTGAATGATCATAAAAAACAAAGGAAAAGGTCCTAACAAAAGGAAAAAGAAATATTTTTTTTTGAAAATTTTCAATTTTTACAACAAAATCATGCTTGGGAAGAATATGTAATCAACTAATGAAAGTAACATACAATGGGAAGCATATACCCCCCCCCCCCCCCCAACATAAACATCGCATTGTCTTCAATATAAATCAAGGACAAAAGTTAGCGAAGGATGATAATGATATTACCCAACATAGAGCAATATTCGTATAGTACAAGTCCATTGATTCTACAAAATATGTTAGAACCAAGCATAACAAAAGAAGTATAAAAAATTTAACTAATTACACTATAGTAATTAAAAATAAAAAATAAAATTAGTATGTATAACATTTTTTTTAACTCTAACTAACTATACACTAGATGATGAAATTTTTTAGGGTCCACTCATAAAATAATTTAACTACAAGGGATTAATGGAGACCTCTCATTTGAGTTTATGCCACCCGAAAAATAGGAATTCCATTTGAATAATGGAAGGCATAGTTTGGGCGGGGAAAATGAACCATCACAAAAAAAATTGGTGGATGATGGGGGATTTGGATTCAATGGGGGACAAGACAAAATCAGTCCTAAGAAAATCAAAATTACCTCCTAAAGGGTTTTCAATTGGTATGGGTTGTGGTTCAAGTGTGAGTGAATATACCATAAAATAAATCATCTCAAAATAACATTCCCTTTCACGAATCAGGTCAAAGTTCTCAAGACTTTCATTTGATTCTTGTACTAGTTGTAATGGTTAGATAGTGGTAGGAAACTAAGAAAATGATGGATTTCAACCTCAATAAAATTTGAATTATAAACCAAAGGTTGAAATTCAAAAGTTCTAGGATTACTCTGAATGTTTTCTTCTTCTAAAATGGGTGGATGTAAAACAAAAGTTTTTACCTCAATCGAAATTTTTGAAGTATAAATAATTTCATTGAGTTGGAAATTTATTCAAATAGATCAATCTTTATGACTCTGTATTTGGTCATTCAATTATCTTTTTACTAACTCCTGATCAAACCAACAAGATGACATACAATCTTCTTGTGGGGTTTTCTTATAGTTAAAGACTTCCCAATGTAGAAATGTATCCTATGAACAATTATCATAACAATTAAAGCTATCGAAGCTTTAGAATGAGACATTTTTAACAAAATAATTCATTCGGTCAATTCAAACACGCAACGAGCACCCAAATTTTAAATTTCTCGAAGTTAAAAAGGTTCAAGTCACAAAGAAAGTAAAAAAGGAATATACATAATATATTCATGTCATTTTAATGAGAAACAAAGTTTGTAAATGAATTAGTTATCTTTAGGTTTTTACCGCCTATATAAAAACTAAAACTTGGTACTCTTGGAACTATAGTGGCAAGTAAGGATCGAATCTACAGGGAATGATTTTGAGGATAAAATTGTTTTATTACTTAAAAAGGTAAACTAAAAGAGATGTTTTGGGAACTATAAATAAATAATTCTTTATAGAGTGGTCCGATTATATGTTCGTATCTAAAACTCATAGAGTAGGTTACAAATAAGTAAAATTCAATTTTAGTCCAATTTTTCTTGATTAATTAGATAAAACTAAACACGCAAGATATTGAAGCTCAATTGAATCAAATAAACCACAACACAAAAAATGAGGAAAAAACCCTTTTGGGAAACACCCTTTTTCAATACTATTACAACTAAGATATTACAAAATGACATAAACAAAATTACAAACATAGACTCCACTAAGTGTCGCAGTTATATCTCCTTCCTTGTTGATAATAAAAAGTGGTGCAAATCCAACAGTGCTCCGCAACAAGTTTCACTTGCCTCAGTGTCCAACGATAAGCCTCAAGAAACTCCTTTTCTATCTTTAGCAGTGAAGAATCAACTCCACATGGATATAAATATATGATGTGACTCTTCAAGGTTTGATAAAGTGATCACAAAACATACAAGGTCTTTTCATTTGAGAAATCAAAGTGTTTGACCACAAAAAGTGTTCTAAAAGGATTGATAAAAAACTACAAGTTTGTATACTCTCTCTATATAGGGAGACAAATCTCTAAGATATAAACTTGAAAAGATTGCATTTAAAATCAACTAAAACATCTATTTTCGCTTGCTCGTTTGAACAAGGTATATCTTGTTCAAGCGAGGTACCCGATCTCGTTCAAACCACTTCCAACGAACTATTTAACGAGAAAACGGAACGGGCCAAAATCAATTTCATTTGAAGTTCGTTCAAATATGTTCAAAAGAGGTTCATAAACTCGTTCGAACAACATCCAAATTCATTCTAATGACTTTGTAAATTTTAAAAGAAAAATTGGAAAATATTTTAGAGAAACATTTTGGATTCAATCAAGTTTAAATATAACTCTTGAATATAAGTAAAAACTAAATCAACCTTATATAACTTCTCCGATAATTGTAGTGACAATCTCAACTCTTCAATCTTCGATTGTTTTATTTGGTCACTAATTTATCTTCGATTGAAGCTCTTGATAATGTACATTATGATGTATAAGTCTAACTAAACATGTCCAACTTAAAAACATAATGAGAAATTATAAATATTTCTCGTACAAATCTCTCCCTTTGGCTATTTTTGTACAAAACACAAAATAAAATAAAAAACTAAAAGAGGTGCAACTAATGTCCCTCCCAAACCCAAAAAGGAAAAGACACTTGCACATTTATCTCTACTAAAAATATTTGTCGTGTAGTCCATGATATGAATGTGGAAAAAGACCTACACATGTGAAACAAAAAAAATATAATGATGGAATTTGAAACATAAAACTAAAACTCCCCACAATATGTTCTTCCCTTTTTTGTCCGTAATGAACAAAAGGGTTAGAAACTAAACCTGAAAAGTTAGCATCACGAGGAAACAAATTTGAAATATTATTACAAAGAATAAACAATTAACCTTAAGCGATAACTCTTCAACAAATTAACAAACTATTTTCTAAAATTTTAACTATATAAATATACCTTTAAATAAAAATGCAAAAAATCATATGATGGAGTAGTACGAAAAATATTCGAATCACGGATATGGAATGAAAGTGAGTGAAATTAATGAATGAAAAAGTCAACATAGGCATCCGTAGTGATGGTGCACGAAGTCAAAGAGACACTCCTAAAGAAAGAACTCATTTTATCTTTTAGTCGAAAAAATGAACAAAGCGAAATTAACTCAAATCGTACAAAATGTCATGAATTTCAATGCTTCTCAAATCAATAATGCCAATTAAAAGAATTTTATTGTGTAAACCTAAAATCTCAATTTTTTTAAAGGAATCATATTGATCATTTTTAATGAAGCATTAATGAAACAAATTTAGCACTGAAATTTTTTGTATGTACCGAAATAATCTTTTATACTCATACCAATAGTGTCCTTTAATGCAAAGATTACTTCTTTTTTTAGCCTCTTTCAATTGCTTAAACAAATATCTTTTTTTCGGCAAAAAAAATTCGGGCAATATTTTTATGTGAACAAAGTAAGATTGAAATGAGAATATCCTATTCAACATATAATAAACATGTATAATATTCAAAAGTTCATGCATGTGTGTAATGGCGATATAATGAGTCTAGCATGAAGGAAATAATCAATAATGAATGATGAAATGCTAAACATGCATTATTAAGCACACAAAAAATGAAGCTAAGTATCATAACACCATGATTAAGTCACATGAATGGATGGAATGAAATTATGATTCGAACATCATAAATGTGCATCCATATATGGGTTAAAATAAAATACAAAAATCTTTTTAAACTTTTGAAATTTTTAATCAAAATAAAAAAAATTAAATTTTTTTTTCTAGAAACAAAGAAAATCTTTTTGGATTTTTTTAAGATATAAACAAGATAATATAATATAGTTGTAAGAATAAATGATATCAATATAAAAATCACCCTAAACTTGAAAAAATATCCAAAGACTTCCCAAGATGCTTAAATCTAAGTGCATCTAATGGTTTAGTGAAAATGTTGGCCAATTAACGTTATGTATTTACTAAGATCAATCCAACAATCTTCTCCTCAATAAGATCACGAGTAAAGTTCTCACGAATCCTAAAGTTCTTCATATGAGAATGTTGGATGAGATTACGATAAATATAGATTGCACTCGTATTATTGCAAGAAATTGCAACTATGCCTTGAATAATCGTATAATTCTCCAACATTTGCTTCATCCATAAGAGTTGTATGCAAAAACTTCTGGTGGCTATGTACTCAGCTTCAACCGTGGATAAAGAAATGGAGTTTTTCTTCTTTATCATCCATGAGAAAAGAGCACTCCCAAATTAAAAGCATCTACTTAATGTGATTTTATAACCATCAACATCCCTGACCCAATCGACATCCGAATAACCCTACAAATGGTCATCGATATCAAAGGAATATCAAATGCCATAAGAAAGATGCCACTCACATAAATCAAGAGTGATTCTTTTGTGGACTCTTGGTAATGTGCACAAACTCCAAAACTATAGGTGATATTGGGATGAATATCGGTAAAGTAGAGGAGACTACTATCATACTCCTATAGAGTGTTTATCCCATGTCCTTACCAAAAGTGTCTTTGCTAAGCTTTGTCGAGGAACTCATGGGTGTGAAAGAGTTCTTAGTGGAGTCCAAACTAAAATTTTTCTTCCTAGCATATTTATATTGAGATATAAATATCACATTCTCGAGCACTTGGATACCTAGGAAGATAGTAAGTTCACCGACCATGATCATCTCAAATTCACTCTTCATCTTCTAACTAAAAGTGAACGCATGTTAGGAACACGTGGATATAAAGACTATGTCATCCACATAGAATAGGACAACCAAGATAGCACCACCCTCTCTCCTAATAATCAACTTCATATCAACTCCCCCTATCTTTGAATCCATGAGCTTAGAGATAAGAAGATAGCCTTTCATACCAAGCACGAGGTTCTTGTTTTAAACCATATAAGTCATTCTTTAGATAAAAGACGTGTTGCGGTTCCTTTGGGTCTTCAAATCCCTTTGGTTGTTCCACGTAAACCTCCTCCAAAATAATTCCATTGAGAATGTCATTCTTGACATCCATTTGGTAAATCTTTATCCGTATATGACATGTTATGGCGAGTATTAATAGGACGGACTCAAACCTAGAAAAATGAGCAAATGTCTCATCAAAGTCTACACCCTCAAATTTTATGTAACCATGATCGACAAGACTAAACTTTTTGAATAATGTTACTATTCTCATCCATCTTGATTTTTCACACCCACTTGATACCAACCACATTACTCTCTCTAGGTCGGGGGACTAATTCCTAAACATGGGTCTTTTAAAATAAAAGTAACTCATCTTGCATAAAACTTATCCAATTCTCATCTTTGATTGCCTCCTTCACATTCTTGGGCTTTACTATGAAAGTGTAGAGATAATATCTAGCATCATTCTCTAGTTGAGCACGAGTCTTGCCACCTAGTGTGGGGTAACCAATTATGTCAGTAGGGTCATGACTCTTTTGAACCTAAGAGGGTGAATCCTGTTTGTCAAGAGAGGGGTTCACTATGGTGCTTTAGGGAACAATGAGATCATCACTGGGGATGCATTATTCTCAAATGGAAGATCACGATCAATAATCATAGCTAGTGAATCATCTCTGGTCGTGACATTTATCTATTTCATAACCTTAGAGATTTTAAGGTTATACATCCTATAGGGTCTACTAGTCGATCAATATCCTAAAAATATTTCCTCATCGCTTCTAGTGTCGAATTTTTCTAAGTTCTATCTATCTCTAAGGATATAATAAGGACACCTCAAAACTCATAAATACGATAGGTTGGGTTTATTTCTGGTCCATAACTCATATGGAGTGTGAGATAAGTGTGGATGAATATAAACCTAATTCACCATGTGGAACGTGATGTTAACTACCTCCACCCAAAAATATCTCAGCAATTTCCTTCCTTAAAGCATGAACCTTGCCATCTCTTGAATTGTTCAATACTTCCTCTCAACAATGTCATTTGCTGAGGAGTATGAATGACCAAAATCTTATGTGTGATGCCAAATTCATAAAAAAACCATCAACTCCGACAAATTTAAATTCAGTGCCATTGTCACTATGAATATGCTTTATAGTGACACCATGTTAATTTTTATTATCACAAAACTTTATTATTAGAAACATAATAGCATTAGAACTTTCACTAAGAATCTAATGATAGAATATCTTGAAAAGTCGTTCATCATCACTAGAATATATTTTTTTATCAACAATACTTTCTGTATGCATGGGACCCATAACATCTGCGTGTATCAACAAAGATGATAATAATATTCAACTTCCCATGGGGACTCTTAATTTGTTCCGCTTGTTGGCAAGGACCACAAACCGGGGAAGTTGGTTTTCCAACTGATGGTAATCCACGAATGAGGCCTTTATTAATTAACCTGGCAAGATCTTTAAAATTGACGTGACCTAGTAGTTGATGCTAAAGAGGATTTGGGAATAATATTGTAGAAATTGTTAGTAGTCCTTACACCTTGTAGCAAAAGTTCATCGGATTGATAAAAAATGTTACATTCTGTGAGATCAAACTTTATCGCAAAGTTAGCATCACAAAGATGTATGTTGATGTAAAAAATTAGATTATCTCTAATTTATCAATCACAGATAAAATAAATAAAACAAAAGATTTTTAAAGTGGTTCAGCCTTATAAGAATGACCTACGTCCACTGTTTTGGTATTGATGATTGTTTGCCTGGAATTTCTCGATAAGTAGTCTACCAAGAGATCCAGAGTCTCCCTTCTAATGAGGAGGTTACAATGTATTTATAGCCTTGAGGATTTACATGTGAAAGGACAATGCGCTGTTATCTAGTAGACATATACATCTGTATGATAATAATGAGCATTTAATGCGCACTCGTCTATTTGATTCTCTTGATTTGGATGCTCTGTACGCTAAGTAGCTCGGACCGCCTAAGCTGCTCGGTATGATTGAGTTGCTCGGGGCCTTAAGTTCCCCGAGGCGCCTAAGTTGCTCGGTATGATTGAGTTTCTCGGGGCGCTTGAGTATCTCGATGATAGTATGTTGTTTGTTGAAAGTGTTCGTAGGATGACACGTGTCTTCAAGTGAATGGTCCACGTTAGCAGATTAAATTTGGTATCAACAGAATCCCCCAATGTTTCATAGTTTGATGTTGAATAAAAGTATGGAACATTCTGCTTGAAAACTGCATAGATTATTGGTTTGTATGGTTTTTAGGAAAACATTCGTTGTATATAACTCCTTTTTGAGTGCATAGTATCAGGACTCATAAATATTTTGAATTTTCATAACCGCTTCGATATTTGTGCCCCTTTTTTTCTTTTAGCCGTTTGATACGCAAAAATTCTCCCTTGTAATCATTGCTTTTCTCTATTCCCGAGGTAAAGTATTTAAGCACGGCAGAAATCCTATCGTCTTTCACTTTTCAAATTTGTATCTTTGAACTCTTCATTTTCTCTCTGTCTTGTGCCTTTGTTCTTTTCGTCGTTCATTGTCACCTGGTCTCTTTTTCTCTGTAAGATTTTCTTCCCTTTATTTTATTTACTTTGTTCATCATGGTTTATCTTGTTGAGTCGCTGGACAAATTTTGGTCTGAATTTTCAATCCCTTCGTGGGTTATTTTGGAAAAACTTTCTGAACCTTCTGATTATTTTTCTTTGGCTGAGGGACATTGGTTCCCAAGTCTTTTTTTGGTCGAATGTGGCTTTTCTTTTCTGCCAAACCCCCTATGTTTGGAGTTCTGCCAATATTTTGATGTTGGACCTGCAAGAATAGCTCCAAATACCTGGAGGATAGTTAATGGCTTACATAGATTGAATCAACTCCATGGAACCCGTTTAGGTATTCCAGAGATTATGTACTGCTATAGATGGGTTGTTAGTGATACCACATTCTATTTAAAAACTAGGTTTTTGAATAGGGCTTTAGTTGTCAATCTTTCAGATGCCAATAGGGATTATTTTGAGCATAGGGTTGTTATAAAAAATGGGCAACACGCTCCATTAAATGGAGATGACGTATATCAAGGTCCCGGGTGTCCCCCTTATGGCAATGGAATAGGTTGTTTTTATTTTTTAAAATCTTATTTTCTTTGTGTTTGATAAAATGTATCACTGACATTTGTTTTTGTTTGTTACAGTTGACAGTAAAAGAAAACCTCCAAAAGAAGCTGAAGTTAATTTAAAGCATTTGAAACTTATCTGGGATTTGCACCAATCTGTTGCTGAGGAACATATTAGATCTGCCTCTTATTTGTTGCAGTACAAGAGATATACTTCATCCTTCACTTCTCATCCTCTTCCAGTGGTAGTTAATCTTGACCAAGTACCAGCCTCTGAGACTAGTGTGGAAGGTTCTTCCTTTGAGTCAAGTATTCCTACCAGTGATCTGATGAAGAAGAGAAGAGCTCTTTTGATAAGTCTGCCTCTACTACTGTAGAGGAAAAGAAAAGTAAACAAGATGTCCCAGAAGAAGGGACACAAACCATTAATGTATCCCCTCCTTCTACTGCCAAGAAAACTGGCGAGAAGCCCCCTGTGGATCCAAGCAAGACTGTTGCTATCGCTCCTGTGAGTGAGATTATTATCATATCACCAACAAAGACAACGTCTTTGGTTGAAAATGCTCCTGCCCCTATGAGGAGGTTGAAGAAAAGCTCTTCTGAGAGACCTGCTGAACTTGTCTGTCAACCTTCAAACGTTGAAGGTAGTATTCCATCTTTTGTTGCTCCGAGCTCTGCTGTGAGTTTGGTGAGATCCTGGACTGTCCCAGAAGTCCAAGGCATTGAGGACACTCTTTCTCGTGAGAGAATTACTACCCTGGATTCTCAACACATTGCCTCAGTAAGTACCTTTAACTCGTCCCCTTTATTTTTTAATACTATGTTCATGTATTGACTTAAAATGCTTTCTTTTTTCAGCTAGTGACGTGTTTTAACAGCATTCTGAAGAAGGATGAAGCTATCAAGCCTTCAAGCTCCTCGGGAGGAGTAGAGGAAGCTTTTGTTGGGCTGACCCAATCTCTAAAAGAGTCTCGTCAAAAATACAAGGAAGATAAAGTTGCTTGGGAGAAGCAATTCCAGTCCATTGAGCAAGAAAGAAATCAAGCTGTGAATGCCTGCAAGGATTTGGAGAAGAAATTGATAGAGTCTGAGCAGAGCAACAAAATCTTCGAACAAAACAACAAGGAGATGGAATTTAAGCTCAAGTCTGCTGAAGAGGAAGTTATTAAACCTCAAGATGTTGGGCGACAGAAAATGGAGGTGGAGGAGAAGTTGAAGGCTGTCGAGGAGCTCCTTAGGGAAAGGACCTCCTCGGAGAAGGCAAAAAGGAAGAAGCAGTTAAAAAATAATTCAGTGATGGTTGGGACAAAGGCTGGAATAAGGGTCTAGATGCCATGTCCTCTCAAATGGAATATGCCAGTCTTAAATATTTTAGGGATGGATGGGTTTCAGCCTTGCAGGAGCAGAAAGTTGCTGAGAATTCTGAATTATTCCAGCAACACACTCATGGCCCTCCTCCCTCTCCTGGAGAAGAAGAAGAAAATGAATCTGCCTCAGATGAATCTTCTATGATGATTGGAGATCAGACCCTTTTTGTCCCAGTTGTTCAAACTTGCTCCGAGCAACTCCAACCCACCAACACTTCTATCGAGAAGCTACCTTTATCCTCCGAGCAACCAGTCACTTCCTCCAAAACTTCTGAGGAGGTCGTAGGGAACAAAGAGAAGGTGTAAAGTTATTTGGGCTTTTATTTTGATGTTTTCTCGAATGTAACTTTGGACTATTTATCTCTTCTTATGATAAATAAAAATTTGAACTTTTGTTGTTCATCTTGCATTTTTCTTTTAATTGCTCTGTCTGTGTTATTATTGATTCTTTTTATTTCTTCTCTTTTCTAGTTTATGGCCAGGATGGAACTCTTATCATATCATGACACATAATTGATGAAGATATGACTATTTTAAAGATGGTCATGCAGATCTTAATGAGGCTCAAATCATTGATATCCTTGGTCTAAATGCTTCTGAATGAGTAGTCAAAGCTTACCAATACCTGAAATGCTTGCTCGATTGTGATGTTGCCAACAATGTGGCTTACTATGAGATGATTGAAGATCTCTAAGGGATAATCGAGGAACTTCAGCAGCAGTACAAAGAGTCCTCCATACTTTTTCATCAAGGATATGAGAAGAAATATCAGCAATTGAGTGCTGGCAAAGGATGTGATAAATTTATTTTTGCTTATGAGAAGAAAGAGAGTGTTCTGAAGCTTGAGGTTGAAGAGCACAGGCATATCGCCAAGTTATTAGAGCAGGAGAACATTGCTTTGCAAGAGGAGATAAAAAAAACTCAAATCTGTTGCATCCTCCTCGGGAGCCTTGGTCCCTGTTAATGATGAAGGTTCCTCTTTCTTGGAGGTAGAAAATGCCAACTCACGAGATGAGTTGGAAACTTTGAAAAGGGATGGACCATCCTCATCTACTCATGGACGAGCAATGTCTTCTTCTCGTGGACGAGCTAGGGCTGGTCGGGTCACCATTGAAGAAGTTAGAACACAGTCGGCTTTAGAGAATCAGGCCTTTCAGTTGATGGCGAAGAACCAAGCCTTAGCATAAATGTCTAAGCAAATTTTGAACTTCAGCGAACCACTCACTACTCAGAGTTCTGCCTTGGAAAATAAGGAAATCCTAGTGAAGAATCCTCACGAGCAACTGGAGAGGTTAACTTATCAATTCCATAAACAACCCAGAGAATTTTGGATGGCTGGGTATAATGAAGCCCTTTACCATCTTGATGATCAAATCCAACAGTCAAATAACGAGGGGTACAAGCAAGGGTGGTTGAATGCACTGTTGAAAAAGACGTTACTAATGCCGTTTAATACAAGATTAAACTGTATAAGCAACTCCGAGTTGTTTGTTGAAGAAACCCTTTTCTTTTGAAAATAAAATAGATAAACAACAAGTTGTGTTTACAAAAACTTATGTTCGAGAATAACCAAGACTTTGTAATCAGTTTTAAAACTAAGAAAGTTTCAAAATATCAGTACACTATAGAATGAGATGAGTAGATGAAGATAATCAGAACACACTATTTTTAACGTGGTAAAACCTCTCCCAATAGAGGAAACATCCACGGTGACTTCTAAGTCACGAAAGTAAAAAAATCCACTAAAAACAAATAGCAGTTACAAACAATACAACATACATGCACACAACTCAGCCTATTCTAAGTTTAGGAATATACCCCACTTGGTGTCCTTCTAACTTCTTTGTAGATCTGATTGTGGATGATGTTCTTCCAGTTTGATAACTTCCACTTTGCTTTAGCTTTCTTTGCGTCGACTCAATAATCTTTGATCTTATTCTCAACACTTTCAGTGTGGTAGTATGTCAAGTGTTTGTGATGTGATTTCTATCCACATGCATGAACTCACACACACTTAGTTTGTACAGACAGTCCTAGAAAATTACATATAAAGACTATATGCTGTGATTTTCTTTTCTTTCTTTCTTACAAAACTTGAAACCTTTTGACCTTTTAATCTATCCCAGATTCCACGGATATCTTGCTTCAAAATAAGTCAAGATCTTAATCAATCTCAGTTTTGAAAAGATTTTCGAGATTGAAAACCTCCAAGTGTGAATCCAACTAGGTCAAGGTTTAGTTTCACAAGAACAAGAAACAGAAAGCATTTACAGATCTAAATCAACAAAGATTTTCACAAAACGAGAAACAAATATGCAGATCTAGTGATATATAACATGCAATAGTGTAGATCTAAGATTTCTATGAAATAAGAAATACAGATCTCACCAAAATGTCTAAGTTGGTAACAAGATCACAGATCAAGAGGTTACAGCTACAAACTATCAAAACCAGTAACACCACTCTCTCTCAAACACTCAAGGTTGTGTTTGGGGTTTTGAAATTACGAAGGTTTGAATATGGTTTGAAGTTGTTTAGGGTTAGGGTTTCTCTAACTCAGTTTCCCTTTCTCTCTCTTCTTTCTTTTCTTTTCTTTTCTCTCTTCTCTCTCACTTCTCTCTTCTCCTTTTTCTCTCTCAATTTAGACGACTGCCAAAAGTCTTAAAAGGCTGAGAATGAGAGGGTTTAAATAGGAGCCAAAGAAGGTTCTGGATCGAAGATAGCAATCAATGGTTGAGATCCAGTCTTCCTATATTGACTTTGATCCAAGGGTGCTAAGATAGCGGTGGTTAAAATGAAGATGATTGGTCCACAGTGATAACACACGGATAGTCTTTAAACACATGCAGGCCGTTGATAACGTTTGATCTAACGATCCACAATTCACCAGGTTGCTCTCTCACAAAACAAACACAAAAGAGATAACAGGATCTTGACAAGTGTTGGCATGTTATTGGCTGGCAAACGCGTGTCCAAACTAATTACAGGCAACACCCTAATGTCTCTGGCGCATTGATATTCTACCCAATCAAACATTCTAATGAAAAACTAATTTTGCATAATATCATTTTAACCCCACAAAGTTTATAAACAAACTTTTATTAAAGAAAACATTATTTTAAAAATGTTTAAAAATTCCCAAAAAATTATTAAAATAACATTTTAAGGGGAATTTAACAGACAATCAATATGAGCAATATCTACACATGTATGCACTTCTAATGTGTGTAGAGTGATTCAATTTATACCTTTTTTGGATCATTGAAGAGGATTAGAAAGTGAATAAGTCTGAGGTTCTTTGGATTCTAGGTTAGACAACTAATTTTGTCACTATTTCCAAACTAGATGAACACTTATACAATATAGACTTAAGAAGTCAAAGGTATAAGGTGCTTCAACTGTGTGTGCTAAAATTGGAGCAGGGCCACTACTTATGGGATTATTATGATCCTGGTGTGCTTGATTTGTCTGTGCTTCCTTTTAAGATTGACATCAGTTGGATGCCTGCTTGGGCAATTCCTCAATGCTTAATCTCCAAGTATCTCGGCGATTACAATCTTCATGGAAACTTTGATATATCTCTCCCAGAGCATTTTCTTGACCGGCCCTCTGTAATGAATGTTAGAATACCGAGAGATGTAAATTTTATAAATTATCTTTATGCCTTAGATGATCCTCCTGCTGGAGTAGAACCTGTTTCAAAGGCAGAAGGGAAAAAACCAATAGAATAGGATTTTTATGTAATGAACTGTATTTTTCATCGCATATGTAATTCTATTTGATTTGAATGAAGAATTTTTTAGTCTTTTGCCATTTTATTTTCTTCTAAGTAATTTTTAGAATGTCCTTGTTTGTTTGTTTGTTTGTTTGTTTGTGAATATATGTACATTCTGTTTTATTTTTGGATAATAGAACTTGTCCTATTTATTGTTTGATCATAGTGACTTGTCACTCTTTGGGCCTAAGCAATGAAATGATTTGGGTTCCATGTTTCCTGCTTAGTTTAACCAATCAGAGTTGATTGTAATTGGTTTACCAACCAACAGGAGTTGGTGTAAATTGGTTCCCGACCAACCGAAGTTGGTGGTAATTGATTTACCGACCAATCGAAGTTGGTGGTAATTGATTCCCGACCAACCGGAGTTGGTGGTAATTAGTTCCGACCAATCGGAGTTGTTGGTAATTGATTCCCGACCAACCAGAGTTGGTGGTAATTGATTCCCGACCAACCAGAGTTGGTGGTAATTGATTTGTCGCCCAACCGGAGTTGGTGATAATTAGTTCCCGACCAACCGGAGTTGGTGATAATTGATTCCCGACCAACTGGAGTTGGTGGTAATTAGTTCCCAACTAATCGAAGTTGGTGGTAATTGATTTGCCGACCAATCGGAGTTGGTGGTAATTAGTTCCCGACCAACCGGAGTTGGTGGTAATTGATTTTCCGACCAATCGGAGTTGGTGGTAATTAGTTCCCGACCAATCGAAGTTGGTGGTAATTGATTCCCGACCAATCGGATTTGGTGGTAATTGCTCTGAATTTGATGTATAGTGTGTAGCACTAATATTCCAAAAAAATTCAACAAAGAAAGAAAACTGGGTGAAGCATCACTTTATTCATATTGAAGAGACTGCATTACATATAAATTGCAATTACTGGTAATATTTGTGCAGATGCTCTGCATTCCATGCATTCTTGAATTCTTGTCCTTCCAAGATTTCAATCCTGTATGTCCCTGGGCGAATAACTTCTTTTACTCTGTAGGGTCCGTGCCAGTTGGCTTCTAGTTTGTTATGCTTTTGGATCACTTTCTTCAGCACATAATTCCCTTCCTTTAAATCACACTTCTTCACTCTTTTGTTATAGAACAAAGCTGTTCATTGTTGATATGCTGCATTCCTGATTGCTGCTTCTTCCCTAAATTCTTTGAGCATATCTAGGTCTAATCTTCTCATTAAGTCACTGACAGGAGAATTGAAATTAAGCACCCTGTGCGTAGGTAGGCCCAGTTCAGCAGGTATGATAACCTCACTCCCAAATGCCAGCATGTATGGGGACTCTCCCGTTGCTGTTCGTGGTGTAGTGCGATAAGCCCACAACATAGAATGTAGCTCGTTAATCCAATTTCCTTTTGCATCATCTAGTTGTTTATTCAAACCATTCAACAGCGTTCTATTTGTCACCTGAGTTTTCCCATTGCTTTGAGGATGGCCTGGTGCAGAGTGGGTTTTCAGTATATTGGATTGATGACAATATACAACAAACTCCTTGTTGTTAAACTGGGTTCCATGGTCGGTAATGAATGCATGTGGGAGACCATATCTGCAAATAATGTTTTTCAAAATGAATTGATAGACTTTGTTGTATGTCATATCAATGATAGGCTCAGCTTCCACCCATTTTGTAAAATAATCCACAGCAACCACAAGGTATTTGAATCTTCCCCTGGTTGTTGGGAGTGGCCCGACCAAGTCTATCCCCCACATGGCAAATGGCCAAGGGGACGTTATGGGTGTTAACAATGCCTGGGGAGTTCTTCGAACGAACGAGAAGCGTTGACATTTGTCGCACTTCTTAGCATAAGCTGCGCAATCAACTCTCATCGTCGGCCAGTAGTACCCCTACGTGGTTATTCTTTGCAAGAGCGTCTGACCAGCTACATGGGCTCCACAAGACCCTTCATGAACCTCTTCGATTAAATCTTTCACTTCAGAGGAATGGACACATCTTTGTAGCCCTGCAATAACTCCTCATCTGTACAAAATACCATTGGTCAGTACATAACGAGCAGTTTTAAACTTCAGTTTTTTGGCTGCGAGCTTATCAGTTGGTAAAGCCCCCTCTTCAATATAGGCCCTGATGGGGTCCATCCAAGATGGTCCCAAGTCAAGAGCGATGAAGTTTATCGTCAGATCTTCGTCGATGCTCTGACCAACCAGGATTTCTATTTGGATTTTTCTTCATAGCTCGGTCTGTGTGGCTGATGCTAACCGAGCTAGGGCGTCTGCTCTTGTATTCTCTAATCTTGGTATTCTAATCAACTGAATTGCAGAAAAACTCGATACAACCTCTATCGCTTTTGCATGATACCTGACCATTAATTCTCATTTTCCTGCATACACCCCTAGAATTTGATTTACAATCAATTGAGAGTCACTGAACACAACGGCTTGCTCTGCCTTCATGGTTTTGGCCAGGCTTAAACCCACGATCATTGCTTCATATTCAGCCTCATTATTAGAAGCCTTAAATTGAAAGCACAAAGCATATTCCACATCAACCTCCTCTGGACTGTTTAAAATAATCCTTGCTCCACTGCCTATAGAGCGCGAAGAGCCATCTACATACATATTCCACACAGGTACCTCATTATCAAACTCTTGGTAAGACAAAGTTCCTCGATGGAATATTTGATGCTTACTTTTGTCCTCCTCTAGTAGTTCTCGCTGCTCGTCCACCGACGTAAGTTGGTCGGGGTTTAAATTTGATGATCCTGTAACATCCACATGTTGGTCTGTATTCAACTCCTATTCGTCGGGGGAATCCTCTTGAGTAAATTTTGCGATAAAATCCGCTACTGCCTGCCCTTTGAGCGACGATCTAGGCTCATAAATTATATCATATTCTCCAAGTTCTACTATCCAGTACATCAACCTTCCTGATTTCTCTGGTTTGTGCAGAGCTTGACTTAATGGCATATCTGTATACACAACTATAGTATGAGCTTGGAAGTATGGCCTCACCCTTCTGCTTACTACAATCAGTGCTAGTGCTAACTTCTCTAGCCTTGGATATCTGATTTCTTCTCCTCGAAAAGCTTTTGCTAGTGTAATAGACTGGTTTTTGTACTCCGTCCTCCACTCTTATCAACGCCGAGCTCACTGCATTTTTTGAAACTGCCAGGTACAAGTATAGTCTTTCTCCCATCACTGGTCTAGATAATAGTGGAGGTGTCCCCAGATACTTCTTCAACTCTTAAAAGGCCTCTTCGCATTCATCATTCCACTCAAAAGTTTTTTGGATTGTTTTGAAGAATGGGAGACATCTGTCTGTTGCTCGTGACACAAATCTGTTAAGTGCTGCAACTCGCCCTGTGAGGCTTTGCACTTCCTTCTTTATGGTTGGAGATCACATCTCCAATAGGGCCTTGATCTTTTCAGGGTTCGCTTTGATCCCTCATTGGTTAACAATATACCCGAGAAATATGCCTTCACGTATTCCAAATATGCATTTGGTGGGATTTAGCTTCATTTGATATTTCTCTAGTTGATCAAAGGTCTGACCTAGGTCAACGAGATGATCAACAGCTTTCTTGCTCTTCGTCAGTATATCGTCAACATAAACCTCCATGTTATGACTGATTTGCTCTGCAAACACCTTGTTCATCAGCCGCTGATATATTGCACCTGCATTTTTAAGTCTAAAAGGCATAACATTATAACAATAAGTTCCCCTTGGGGTGATAAAAGAGGTACTCTCCCTGTCCTCAGGTTTTATCTTAATCTGGTTGTAACCGGAATAAGCATCCATGAAGCTCAATAATTCATGCCCCGAGGTAGCATCCACCAGCTGATCGATTCGGGGCAAAGGAAAATGATCCTTTGGGCATGCCTTATTAATATCAGTGAAGTCTACACACATCCTCCACTTATTATTTTTCTTTTTTACCATCACCAAATTTGCTAACCAATCAGGATATTTGACATCCTCAATAAAAGAGGCTTTTTGTAGTTTTTCCACTTCTTCCTGTGTAGCTTAGTTCTTCTCGGGACTGAACACTCTTCTTCGCTGTTTTACTGGATTGATTTCCTTGTTCACGTTGAGTTCGTGACACAAGAAATTCAGATCTATCCCTGGCATGTCTTCATGACTCCATGCAAAGGTTTGCTTTCTACGCCTTAGAAATGCTATCAATTCCTGTTTTATCGATACCTCCAGTGATGCACCAATTTGAGTTGTTCGTTGTGGATGCTCTTCATCCAGAATGATATTTTCAGTAGCCTCCATGACCTGTCCCTTCACGAGCTGAGACTCGTTTCTAGGGTCTAGCATTTCAATCTCTGCATCTTCTATTTCATCTACTTGATAGGTAGTAGTCTTCTTTCTGGATTCTTCATGTTCCTCATGTTCGGCAGATGAATCATAGCATTCCCGAGCTACTTTCTGGTCGCCTTTCACAACTCCTACTCCAAAATTGGTTAGAAATTTTAAACATTGATGTACAGTAGATGGTACCGCTTCGAACTTCTTTAGACCTACCCTTCCCATGATGATATTGTAAGATGATTGGACATTTTTATCCATCACGAAAAAGCGTATTCTTTCTGTTCGACAAGCAGGCCATGTACCGATAGGCATATCCAACTTGATCATCCCAAGTGGAAAAACCCTCTCACCAGTAAAACCAAGGAGGGGCCTATGATATGGCTCCAACTGGGATAGCTTCAGATTCAAACTGTCAAAGCATGGATAGAACATGATATCTGCCGAGCTACCACTATCTACCAGTACTCGTGAAATCACCACTTCTTTCATTCTCATCTTGATCACTAATGGGTCATTATGAGGATATAGTACACCTTCCAGGTCATTCTTCGAGATACCAATGACCAATTTGTCTTTATTCACCTTCCTCGGGCGATCATCTTCAGCCAGATTTATTCGCTGAATGTACGAGCAAGCTTGAGCCTCATTGAGGTAAGCTTTTCGCTCTGCAGTCATATCCCCACCTCCTACATCTCCACCTGTAATAACATTACATTCAAATGATCCAAAATGGATTGAAAATACCTCACGTTCTGGCTGCCTTGGCCTTTTGGGGAGATCGAGGTCATCTTGGCAATCTTCTGGATCTTCTTCGTGACTTCTCTTCAAGTCTTCTTTTGCTTTACGAGGAGACTTAGATCTTTGCCTTCTTCGGTCGTTGGCATTTTCACCATTTCGGCGATCAACATACTTGGTCAATTTTCCCCGCCTGATCAGTGCTTCAATTTCATTCTGGAGAGCTATGCAATGCTTGGTAGTGTGACCATGGTCTTTATGGAACTCGCAATATTTGGACTTATTCCTCTTGTTAGGATCTGCCTTTATTTTTTCTGGCCAGTTTAGCTCCTCGCTGTTCTTGATCTCTTCCAGAATGTGGTTTATATCTACTTTCAAAGGAGTGTAATTTCCAAATTTCTTCAACTGTTCCAGTGCTTGCTTTGCTTTCGACTGCATGTTGCCACCATTATTCTTATGATCCTTCTTCTCAATCTTGTCGGCCTCAACCTTGGTTTCCTTAGTATCTGCATTCTTCTTCGCAGCCATGGGTTCCTCGGCATTCATGATTTTAGCTGCTTTTGCCATCAGTTTAGCCATGGTCCTAGGCGGATCCTTACCTAAAGTGTAGTACAATTTATCCAGCAACAGTCCACTCATTAGAGCAGTAATTGCTATTTTCTCCTCGTAATCAATTACCTCAAGTTTCTCGTTATTGAAACGAGTAATATAGTCCCTGGTGCTTTCACCTGTTTTTTGTCTAACACTCAGCAAGTGTGCTACTCGTTTGACTGGTTTCGCTCCAAAATAGAAGTTCCCAATAAAGAGTTCTGCCAATTAAAAGAAAGTTGCAATCTTTCCCTGAGAAAGGTTATTATACCATATTTGAGCTGATCCAGTAAGAGTTCCTGAAAATGCCCTACATCTCATCTCATCTGGATCTGCACAGATATCGACAGCAGCTAGGTATTGTTCTATATGAAGGACATGGTCAGTTTTTCCATCATATTTGGGTGTCACTGTAGGAGCTTTGAATTTTGATGGTGTGGGAAAGTTCACAATTGCTTGTACTAATGGTGTTCCTTGAACAAAAGTTCTTTATAGAGGATTTTTGGCCTTAGCCATTTCCCCTAATGTGTCTTCTAACCTCTGAATAGAGCCCTTCCATGCATAATTTCCTTCCTCGGGCCTGTTGGTTCGAGCAACTGATCAAGTTGAATTTGCCTCTTGGGTTCTTTCATTACGAGCATTTGGTCGTGATTGGGCAGAGCCTTCTCTTAACTCGGATGGTCATTGAGAATTCCTTGACATAATCCTAGGGGGACTTTTATTCCTCCTAGGGCCCAAACGATCAAAAGGAGAGACTCTACTCAACCTTTCAAGAGCATTGGTCATTTCTGGAGATAAAGTGACATTTTGTTGAGTGTCTGTAGCTCGTACTGAGGAAGTCAGACCAGGCTGATAGGAAGGATCATTAGATCTTTCAGTACGATATGAGTTGGTGCATCTGGATCGAGATTCCTCTAGGAATAATGTTCTCCTAGTTCCTGAAAAGGGTAAACAGGTATTTCTATAAAGACTTCGTTGTCCTGATTGAGATGGCACTCCGCCTTGAATAGTTTGTATAAGTTATCGCATGGTTTCTGGCATGGCCGTCTGGCCTTGGGCTAGATTAGCCATTATGCCAGCCAGATCTTAAATATTTGGGGGAATAAAAGGGTTTGGAGGGATACCAGTGTTTCGATTACTGGATTCCGGATTATCGGCCATTGATAATGAATTATTTTGGTGAAAAATGCTAATTACAGTCGTTTCCCTTAGATGGCGCCAATCTGTTGATGTAAAAAATTAGATTATATCTAATTTATCAATCACAGAAAAAATAAATAAAACAAAAGATTTTTAAAGTGGTTCAGCCTTATAAGAATGGCCTACATCCACTGTTTTGGTATTGCTGATTGTTTGCCTGGAATTTCTCGATAAGTAGTTTACCAAGAGATCCAGAGTCCCCCTTCTAATGAATAGGTTACAATGTATTTATAGCCTTGAGGCTGTACATGTGAAAGGACAATACACTGTTATCTAGTAGACATAAACATCTGTATGATAATAATGAGCATTTAATGCGCAGTCGTCTCTTTGATTCTCTTGATTTGGATGCTCTGTACGCTAAGCTGCTCGGATCACTTAAGCTGCTCGGATCGCTTAAGCTGCTTGGTATGATTGAGTTGCTCGGGGCACTTGAGTAGCTCGATGACAGTATGTTGTTCGTTGAAAGTGTTCGTAGGATGACACGTGTCTTCAAGTGAATGGTCCACGTTAGCATATTAAATTTGGTATCAACAATGTATTATGCTTATTAAGTTAACCTTTAGTCCTTCAACATAAAACACATTGTCTAGCTTATGAAAGCCAAAATATCCATGCATCCTCGTCCTAATATATCAGAACTACTCCCATCCTCAAAGGTGATTTTTCTGTCCTTGCAATCCACAAAGTTGGTAAAATATGGCTTATCACAAGTCATGTGCCTAGATCACCAACTATCAAAATACCATTGAGAAATATCTTGAAACTTGATAGAAACATGAATAATAAGGGATTTTACGTCACTTTTAGGTACCCAAGAGGTGATAACCATTTGTTTTCCCTTATCATTGTTGGCACTAGTAATTGCGTTAGATGTGTTCTCAGGAGGTGTAGACATCATTTTAAATTCATTCATTAAAAATTCAGAAGTAGTGGCTTGAAACTCAACTTTCTCTCTAAGACTATCAAGTTCTTTATGCGTGTGTGTGGAAGCATGTGTGTGAGAGAATCTTCCTAGCTTGCATAAAAACTTCCTAATGTGACCTCTTCGTTTGCAATGGGTATAATCATAAATTTTTTGGGTCTACCTTGGTTAAAATGCCTAGGACGATTTATCCTTGGGGGGTTAGGTGGAGGCCTATAAAGATCTAACACAAACTTGGCCACCGATTCAGGTGCGGTACTAGAAGTGGATGCACCCTCGTAACCTATGCACGCCCTTCTTTAAAACATAAAGTGAGACCTAGGATTATCTTTCCAACTTTATTGGATGTGTTCTATTAGGTGAATTTGACCTCCCGAGCATGTCAAAGATCTTTCTCGAGTTGGAAAACATTGGCTTTAAATTTCTTATGGATCTCTAAGGATGCTTGAAGATTTATTATAAGTCTAGACACTTTGTTGGTCAAATAATTTTTCTTCATACCCACCAAAACAAGTTGATCACTCAAAGAGATTCTCACCAAGGTCCCACTCTCTCTCAAAACTTTTAACTCCTTATCTAAAGACAATGCCCTAAGAGTCATTTTTTTTTTCTTTTTGGTTTTTAATGACTACGTGTGAAGTTCGTATATGGGTATTGGAGGCCACATTTTACCTCACTCAAATCGTCACCCTCAAACTCTCCAAAATGATTCAATTCATTATTGAGGTTATCACGTTTAGGAGCGTCCTCATCGATGCGAGATGTACTTGAAGTGATAACGTGACTAGCCATAAACACAGAGAAGTTACATCCATGAAGTGATTCATCACCGGAATTCATCGACTTATAATCACTATCACTTAAAGTGTCATTATAAGCAGCATTGCCTTCGGCCTGCCTCTTAAGGTTTGTGGGACACTCATGGTATTTGTGACCTTTCCCTTTGCATTTATAACATCTATCTAATTAATCTTTCTTAGGATACTGACTTCTATCTTTCTTTTGATAATTTTCATAAAAATTCATACCCGCTTTGAATTTTTTTCCTCAAATTTTTTATTCTTCATTTTGGATGAATTTTGAATTTCAGAAACTTTTTGTATATTTTAGCAATTAGGTCAAGGTCATCGTGATAAAAATCATAATCGGAGTTGAAAACGTAATTTTTCTTTAATTTAACTTTTAAACGTATTTTTCTTTTGGATTTGAGAAACATGTTTAATTCATAACTTTGGAGATCACTTACAAGATTTTCTAGCCTAATTGTGTATAGAATTCCCAAAGAGTTAAGGATGGTAAATTTCGCATCAAAATGATATGGGAGAGACCTCAAAATTTTCTTAACAACTCTCAATTCAGAAATTTGCTCTCCCAAATTAAACTAAGAATTCACAATATCAGATATAAGAGCATAAAATTCATCAAAAGTGTCAGATTCAAGCATGTTTATAGTCTCAAATTATGTGGCGAGGTTTTGAAGCTTAGAATATTTAACAATATTAGTATCTTCGTGTGTGAGTTGGATGATATCCCAAGATTGTTTAGATATGGTAAACATCATGATACATCAAAATTCTTCGGGTGTGATAATACTAGAAATATCATTCAAACCTCGAGAGATGAAATTAGTCAACTTAAAATGATCCTCAGCCCAATTCGTGACTGGCTTGAGACTAGTGACATTTTCATTGATTACAATAGGAGGAGTCCATCCCCTCCAACAATAAGCTAAACGAGCTCACCGATCAATTTTAGAGACGATCTCATTCCAACTTTTCAATAGGCATAATTTGTGCCATAAAAAAGAGGTGTCATATTATACGAATTCTCCATATGGACACCAGGATTAATCTAAATAACTTGTAGAAACAAGATTTGATACCAATTTGACAAATGCTTTAAAGAGTGTTTTGGTTATATGGTCAAATGTAAAAAATGTATAGTAGGTTGTAAATAAGACAAATTCAATTTTAGTCCAATTTTGTCTTGATTAATTAAATGAAACTAAACATTTAAGATATTGAAGCTAAATGGAATCAAACAAACCACAACACAGAAGATGAGGAAAAAACCATTTTCAGTACTATTAAAACTAAGGTATTATAATATGACACATAAAAACTAAGTATAGCAGTTATGTCTTCTTCCTTATTGATAATAGAGAGCAGTGTAGATCCAATAACGCTCCACTTGCCTCGGTGTCCACCGATAAGCCTCGGGAAAATCCTTTACTATCTTCAGTAGTGAAGAATCAACTTCATAGGGATATGAACAAATGATGTGTTCTTCAAGGTCTGATAAAATGATCTCATGACATACAAGGTCTTTAGATTTGAAAAATCATAGTGTTTGATTTCAAAGCGTTACCTAAAAGGCTTGATAAAAATTACAAGTTCGTATACTCTCTATATATCGGGAGACAAATCTCTAAGATATAGACTTGAAAAGATTTCGTTTTAAATCAACTAAGCAATTTTTTTTTGCTAGCTTGTTTGAACCATTTCTAACGACTAGTTTAATGAGAAAACATAATGGGTAAAAAGTTGCCAAAACTGATCTCATTAGAAGTTCGTTCGAAGTTATTTTAATTAGGTAAATGCACTCGTTCGAATGACATTATTTTGAAAATTTTTAAAAAAATTTGAAAACTATTTTCAAAAAACATTTTGGATTCTACAAGTATAAAAATAACCCCTGAATTTACGTAAATACTACATCAACCTTCTTTGACGATTGTTGTGAAAATCTCAACTCTTCGATCTTCGATTGTTGCATTCGGTCACTAACTTGTCCTTGACGGAAGCTCTTGAGAATGTGCATGATGATGTAGATTAGTAATAGAATATTCCAAACATAAAAACATAATGAGAAATTAAAAATCTTGCTCTTACACTAATTACAATTAAGGCAAATATATAAACTAAGTTAAATGATATGAATGAAATAGGATCACACCCCCACTATGGGTAAACAAAATTTAATAAGGAATTTTATTTGACAAAACAATAACCGAGCATAGTCAATTAATTAAAAACATACCACATGAAGAGACCAAACCCAGAAATGAAAGATAATTTTTTTAATTGAATATGGTCACAAATGAATTAAGGTTGCAATATCACAATAAAAAATACTGTCGTGTGACAAAGGAAGTTAAAAGCATAATATTCCAATATCAATACACAAGATTTTGATTAAATGTCACTCAAACCAAATCCTATATTTTAAACTCAAGAACCCATTAATGGTGGAATATGATCCTAACCCATTGACTAGTTACAAAACATAGAAAAAAAATTAAAACAATTTCTTAAAGAAGGAAAACAATAAATTAATTAATGAAACTAATTATATTGAATCAAAACTAATTTAAAAATATATAAAATCAAGTCCAAAGCATTAAAATAAGGAACGTGGTGATGAATAGTAAGTAATACTTACAAAACTTACAAACCCTAGGAGAGATAATTGGGAGAAGCTCTAGGATAGAGAAGCTCTCAACTTCAAATAGGCCAAAAACTAAATAAAGAAAAGCTCCTTGACAAAAACAAGGAAGAAAACTATATATACCAAAAAGATTAAGGCAAAATTGTAAAATGGAGAAAAAATATTTTAGTAGGGGGAATCGAATCCTTTTGTAAGTTTCAGCAATGAAGTAGCTCGAAAAAGGATTGGGGTTGGGAATCGATTCCCACCTGTTGAGAACTTATTTTTGTATCTCAATTCCTTCAGGGGAGCATCTGATGGGAATTAACATAGCTTCTTCATTCGAACTCCGAATGACACAAGATCGATGGACACACGAAGCTCATTCGATGACATGCAAAACCATGTATTACAATTGTCCAAATTATGAAGTATAGGATTATAAAAATTACTTTGAAGTTACATCTTGCGATTAAAGTTTTCAAAAATGCAACCAAACTTTATGCTTAGCATCCCCAATACCTATAAAAGCTCAAATAAAACTTGAACAAAAAATATAGAAATGAAAATAGAGGTTATCTAGTATAAGAGCATAAATATAGGAAATAATGAACACAATTGTGCTAAAAGGTCCAAGAATAAAGTGTACTAATATGCAATACTAAACATTAATCACGAACCAATCACTGTGACGAAATTTTTCAAAAATTGTCAGATGGCCAAAGGCTGGTCCAAAATCCCTCAGATTCCAAGCCTAATGTCTTCCTTTTTATGGAAGATAAAGAGTATGAATCTACAAGTTATTGCCAAAACATAATTACCCTACATTGGATTCTCCTACCTACATTTTATTTTGAGAAAAAAATAGACCACAATCTATTACTTCTTCGCTCCTTGTACCAAAATAAGAGCCCACCCCTGTTTACCCAAATCTAATGGGACTCTATTCAGTTCTTCCCCCTTGAAGATATTACCAAACAAAAAATACAAAAAAAAAGTACCGTCCGCATACGGCTAAAAAATAATAAAAGAATTGCATTAGAAAAATAATACATAATTGAGTCCTTATCCCCTATGTATATTCCTTATGTCATTCCTTCTGTCTATAAAAACTTGAACAAAAGTGGCCTAACATTTTCGGTAGTTATCAATATCATTAGAGAATTCACACTAAGTTCTTGCCCTGGAAACCCGAGTGTGCGCTTTGTGAAACCATCTTGTTTTCACCAGTGAGCTCCCCACCCATGAATATCAAGTTCTCTCCACAATACGCTCTATGTCCACTAAAGAAGACTAGGATCTTTCCATAATGGAACAAGCTTTAAGACATAATGAGAACACCAGCACCTCTTAGAAAATAATGCAATAAAAAATTAGGGCACTCGGTCAATCACAATTCTTCATGTAAGAGGCCAATCCTACAACTGGAATAGGAGAACGTACTCACTCCCCCATCCCCAACATTGTTATACCACCTATGATGATTGTTATAGTAGTACCAACTAATTCCTAGGATTTTCCTACACCAGTTCTACCATCGACTCACTATTCTAATATCGGCTCCCCACTTTTGAATACCACTTGCCCCGTAAGGATATTTTGAACCCTACCATCAGTACCCCAAGAACCCACACACCTCCTTTTAAGTCCCCCCATGATCCAAATATACATTTCATCTACTGGACGATGAGGTTGTTCTCCCACATCCAAACCAGCAGATAACACAGGTCTAATATGAACTATTTCTCCTATAAGAAGCCATCAATAATATACAAATGGCGGATGGAATTACCAACATAAAAAAGATGTATTTTTATCCTAAATCCCGGCTACGGACAAATTCAAGATTTCTATCTTCAAGACAAACAAAGTACTAGGCTCCCCATTCGTCCATTTATCCAACTACCACTTTCAGATGTATGTCCGTAATGTAGACCTAGGGTGTTGGAAAGGATGTTCTCCTTAACTCTTTTTAGGGAAGAAATTACATGGTATATGGGTCTAAAACGTGAAGGAACGACCAAAACATTAGACAATTCATGTCATAATTTCCTTAATAAATATGAATACAACAAAGAACTTGGCATCATACGTAAGGATTTGGAAATGTTGAAGCCGGAGGAGGATGAGGCGGTTGGAGCTTTCATCACTTGGGAGAAAAGGTAGGCTAAAATGTAACTCAACCTTTGGAAAATGATCAAATAGATATAATGGTCAGGAACCTTCGAAAGGAGGTAAAAAATGAACTCGGGCTCACCTGGATCCCGAATTTCAAAGATCTTAACATAATAAGGAGTAAGATCAAGGAAAATTTGGCTATCAAAGCTACCAAATATACTTGGGAACCTCGTCAAGCCACAAATCAATTCTCCTCCCATAAGAACTCATTGGGAGCTTCCATATCTAGCATCATTACTCTCGTGGTCGGTCCATAACCAAAATCATGCTCGATGACCACCACTTTCCAAGCTATGGTATCAACTACTGTAACCTTTCTACCAAGACCCCCTCTAAGAAACTATCAATTTGTGCCCCCCTAGAGAGTTCTGATCTCAATAAAAGCACCTCATCAATCTTTATGCCCCCCTCAGTCGGGTCTTCACCGCCTTGAAGTTGGATGGTCACCTGAAGCCTCTCAACCCTAGAGCAACCCCGCCTTCCCAGGTAAGAACTGTCATATCGACTCACATTGCGAGTTCCATTAGGAACCTATTCATATTATAAATAATTGTTGGGCCTCAAGACTCACCATCAAAGACCTTAATAATGCAGGGAGCCTCACTTCGACAAATACCAACGTTACTAATAACCCCTACTATATCATCCTAACTCATGAACCATTGCCTTATCGCACACTCCCATCCCAAACATCATCCAATCCACCCTGATAGTCCCCATTCATAAAAAACTAAGGATAAGGACACACTCACATTTCCAAACATCCATTCTTCTAGACATGACATCGACCTTATACAGATCATTATTGATACCTATCCCACCATTGATCACATGACACTCTTTATCATGGCCATAAACTTTCTTTAAACCAACCATTACAGCATGGTCTTTCCACTAGTCATAGAGTTCATTTTATGAAAAGATATAGGGCTTCTTACGCCTTCCTTGGAGGAAACTAATCACTCAGTCGAATGGGAGGAGATATATAACTAAGCCCTCTATGCAAACAAAAATTTCACCTCTACTTTACCAATCTAATCTACTGGATGGGGAGGTTAACTTCTGAGGAACATATATTTTCCCTAACAAACTTCAATGTAAGAAACATGACCCACTCACCCAACACCTCAAAGTAATTCTCTGTACGTCCTTCAGAGAGCACTGGAAGTTCCACGTCCTTAAGTCACCAAATGATAGAACCCTTGGTTTAAGCATCTCGATACCCTATCCCTCCAAAATAGATAAGTGAACACGATAGACATCAAAGGTTGGGTGATCACATTACCTAGAGGAATCTAGATCATCACCATATGTTATATGAAGAGGAAGAAAGATTTAGGGCCCATGCCATTTGTTAAGACATCGCACGGGAGGATGAACTGAGTGATAACCCCAAAACGATAACATAAGTTCCTCAACCAAGCTTATCAAGAGAGAAATGGAATAAACCTCAGGAAAACAAACGACTCATGGCGACCCAAGTAATGTTGATAGGGAATGAGGAATTCCCTCCTATCCCTCTCCAAAAGTCATCGAACCTCATATTATCCCTCTAAGTACCATCCACATGATATAGAAGGACTCAACAAGTAGTGTTGACCCTTATCGACTGATAGGTACAAAAATTAAGTTAATACCCACCATAAAAAAGACTACCACCGGTAGACCGAAGCCAATCCCAAGACCTTCAGTCCCCAAGCTCAGAAAATTATACTGTACCCATCTTCCAGAACAGGGCATTAATGATTTATTTTTTCATCTCTTGATCAATAAGGGAAAAAAATTTCCAAGGCTCGAGTATGGGTTTGTCCTCAACTCACATGTCTAGACTATAATGACACAATGGGCCTATTCCCCGAGAAAATGACCACGACTTCACGAGAAAGGGTTCGCATACTTCAAAGCTCTCGATATCTGAGATAATTTTTTTTTGGATCGGGTACAGAGATAAAGCATAATTTCATAATTGACTTGAATAACATAAACATTAGACATGTAATATGAAAAATCAAAGATACAATATAGAAATTTTACAGCCAAATCTCTCGTATAAATGACCAACCATCCAGTTTTTCAATAGTAAGTGAGAACTCAGGCACCTCAATGTCAATATATACTAAAATATTTGGCCTAACAATTAGGATGATTTATTCATGGTGTAAGAGGGTTGTTTAGATAAGATGGAGGTGTAACCCCTTTCGAGTACAGTAATGATAAGTTAATTAGCAAAACTATTGATTAACTATAGGACATGAAAACACAACATAGTGAAGATAAATTCAGTTATAACTCATAAGTCTCTCGTGTATAACTCATAAGGTAATAATGAACCTAAAAGTAACTCGTTTAGAGGGAGAGAGAGGTAAGCACCCTAGATACACCTTGGTAGGCATCCAAACACACCAACCACCCTCAAGAATCTCTGTCAGGTATTAAAAGCTTCGTAATAAATGACAATGGTGAATGAGTAAACTCTCTGGTTCTACAATAACTCTCTCTCTCTATGGTGTATATTATCTCTAGTAATAACTTCTAAACTCTCAAAAAATAATCCTCTCCTCAGAGGTGGTTGGGGTCCTTAAATAGCCTCCCACACCACCCTGAGGCAACTCCGTCATTAATGCCTGTGAAAGACATCCCTCATACTCTATGTCACAAACATTAAATACCTGATGCACTAGTTATCTCCATGTCATAAACATTAAATGCCAAGACATGCCTTTTGCCTAACCACTGTGTGTCAGGGGGCTGTTGTCACAGAGGTGGCTCACTATCTGTCTGACAACCCCAAATACCACGGTGGTTTAATCAAGTGCAGATTTGACATTGTTTAGCTGGCTAGTGACATCACCTATAGTAGATGTGATATTAAGTAGAGGGTTGTTTGGTTCACAACTCAACGCTCGAGGGAACTCTAAGCTGCTCTGTCCGAGGTTCCACCGTAAGGGTCCTTCGATGTTTTACCAGGTGTATCTAAGATGGTTAGGACAAGCCCCAACGGTGCCTCACTTCTCAATCCTACAAACCAATTCCCTCAAAAGTTCCCACGACGAGGTCGTTCGATAGAGCATGAAAGCACACCCACGTCTTGCCAAGCGTGGTCTCTCGCAAGTACTGTTTGACCTCGCACATAATAATTATTCTCGTTACATCATTACAACTATTATAGCTCATAGTCAATATAAATAAAGATACAATATGGCTAAGTAACACAACAAGATAAAATATGAGTTTCCACGCTAAGCTGCCTCATTGAGATGCCGCGCTGAGATGCCATGCTTGAGCTGTCTTGCTGAGTTACCACGTTGAGCTGCCTTGCTGAGTTACCACGCTAAGCTACCACGTTGCCTTAACCTCAAACACTGTTGTAAATAGGGGAATTATCCTTAATCTCAGGATTACCTTCAAGCCCCCTCAATATTTTCCCCTTCGTGTAGAGATTTATTGTGGGAACAAGAAATGTCTGCATGAAAACTTCTTAATTCGATGAACCTTATTTGTGTGAAAAACAAATCTGGCATATTTTCCTTTGTTACGACCACTACGTACCGCCTATAGGAAAAAGTAAAATTCTCCCCGATGTACCTTAGTTGAAGCGTTGTGTCTTATTGGCTCTTTGGCGAAGGGACATAATAACTTTTTCCTTTTACTGAGCTTCAACTGTTCTACCTTTACTTCTTTGGCTAACTTGGTATTCTCCCGAAACACCTATTGACTTTCTTGAATACTTGTTTTTGCCATGGGGAAGTGAAATTCTCCCATTTGTGCTGTTTGTGGAGTATAATTGTAGGCAGTGAGTCTTTTCATTAGGACTGCCCCTATCGTTGAGACTTGTGAAATTCTCCCTTGTAAGGTTTCGTATTGTTAAAAAAAAAGCAGAAATTCTCCCTGATGTAGTTGAGTCATAATTAAACAACGTTTAGACTTGTGGCAAGGGGACATCGTAGCTTTTTTGAATTGTTGGGGCAGTGCCTTTGTTGGGCGTTATTGGATATGTCTGACAAAACATTCTGGCACCAAAACTCAAACTTGCTTAAGAAGGCAATCCTTTCTATTCCCTAAGCGTCACTTCATTAATGATGTGGAACTGTCTTTTTAACTATCAAGACACTTCCCGAAGTGCCACGTGTCCATTTGAAATGATTGTAGGCGGTCTTGCATGTGTGGTGGTGGGAAACTCAACAGATGGGTTCCTTAAAAGGTTTCAAACGTCCATTTTAAAAAAAACCCTTCTCTTTCCTTCGTCTTCTTCAAGCTTTCATCTATTCTTAGAGAGAGAAACTCTGTCAAAACTCCATTGTTCCCTCGCTCTTACCTAGTTTCTTCCTCCTCTCATCTTTTACGCCGCCACCTGTGGTTGTGCTCCTCCATTTTCATTGCTAGATATTATTTACCAAGTTGTTTCGTTCATCGCCACTTACTTATGGCTTCTTCAAGTGACTTAATGGTTACCACCACCACTGCTCAGCCAATCTCCCCATCTGCCACCTCTGGCACCGCCGCTACCCCTAACACCACTGCCCTGAATGCTGTTTGTCAAGAGCAACTAAGCTTTTATCGCCGGTCTCCCATTTTTGGTGAAGATGATAAATTCTCTGATGCATGTAAGACCTGCCATTTCTTAGCCAAGTACGACCCTTTGCTACTGGGTGATGAAGATGAGGATTCGTCGAAGTGAGGCTATCTTCCCCCAGAAGGGACTCTGCGCTTTCGGTTGGACTGTGGTGACTTCCCCTATTCTCAGATCGATTTCGAGGCACCTGGGGGGTTGCCAACCCATTTTACTGCCTGGAATGCACATATGCAGAGATCTCATGGTGCTGCTCTTGCGAAGGTTGGTCTTCATCGAGCCAGCTGGTTTGGGGAGTTCACTCTTTTCAAGCACAACACCACGCTCCAAGTATTATTTTCCTGATGGAATGTTACAACTCACACGTTATTTTTTACGTGGGGGGAGTTTACAATTATGTTGGAGGACATTTGCAATCTACATGGGTTTGAGCCCATGGGTGAGTTTGCATATCATGATGAGGCCTTGGATGCCGAAGAGACTGCTGACCGAGATGAGCTTGATTGAATTTGCTATAGTTGCATTGGGTCTTCAAACAAGGCCACCTTTACCCCCTCATCAGCTATTTTTTAAAGCTTCAACCCCGAAGGATGTCACTGCTACAACGGACCAAGGTAGAGGTACATCTCTAGAACTACGAGCCTACATTCTTGTGCTGCTTTGACATTTCTTCCTAATTGGGAAACCCAATGACCATCCGAGGAGGAACCTTATAAATATTTCCATCCCTTTGGCCAGGGGTTTCAACCTTCCTCTGGCCGCCATTGCTTTGGAGTCCCTATATACCTGGCTGGATCGAACTCATGTTGACATGGCACGGTCACTGGGTCATTATAACTTGTCTAATTTTGCCAACACCATTATCTTAGTGGGCTTCCTTTATACCCATTTTCCTGCTATTGTCGCTAATTCTATCCCTTTCCCCGTGAGCCAAGTGTGGCCATCCCTGATCCTCGCCGCACTGGGGCGGGCACGAGAAGGGGAGAGGATCCCTCGAGTCCCGTGCATCCCTCTCGGGAGCGCTTCGGCCGACGTCGTTTGAGATGAGGTGTAAAAATGTAGAGATATTCAGAGTCGCCACTCTATTTTACTCAAAACAGACAAAAGAAAAAGGGGAATCCATCCCGAAGGATGGCATCCAAAGACATACTGGTGCATGCGAAACCAAGATGATCCGAGAAGGGTTCGGAGGCTTAGTTACGAAATGGGAAGGTGTAAGGAACCCATTCCTCCCTTTCGATCTCTCATGGATATTTGCTATTTTCCTTTATATTTCCCCCCCGTGATATGTGTGCATGTGTATAATGGAGGCAGGAATCCTCGACTTGTATCATGGAAAAGATAAAGGGAGTCATCCGTAGGAAGATATAAGAATAGTATTAGAAGAATAAGATTTGCGCGATTACCCCTACGTTGGTCATTATAATGGAACGATAACACATATGGAGTAATACGTTACAAGTATATAGAATATAAGAAAATTAGTCTTTAGAGAAGATAGCAAAATAAGAGAAAAAGTGAGAAAAGGACTCGAGTCTCGGGTTTTACCCCGAGATGCCTACGTAGCCTATAAAGGCATCAAAGTCCACGTAGTTCGCATACAAAATGAGGGGTGGGGTTTATCCCATAAATCCAAATGGGGGCTCTCTTATCTGTGGGCGTGTGTGTGTGTGTGTGTAGGAAAAGTGTTTTAGTTGTGAGAAAAGTATGAGAATCCCTATTTGGAATTTATGAGTAAACCCTAATTTTCTTATTTTTTGGGTTTTTATTTATATGAAAATAAGAGATGTGCAATAATACTAAATAAAAAGTATATTAGGATGTGTGAGATGAGATAATAAAAAGTGCTAAGTAATAAAACAAGTTATTGCGAATTTAAGAGACTTTAAGAGAAAGTTGATAAAGTTAGACCTTCTTGAAGATCTTGGCTTGATCTTGAATGTTGGAGAGCAGCCCTTGCACTTGGATGATGATGGAGAGTGGATAATTCACCAAGTTTGATGAAAAGGATGACGAAAAGTGGAAGTAAAAAAGGGATTTGGAAGTTATAATCACGCTGCCTTCGAGAGAGGTTTATGGGATTCACTGAGAGTGATTTTTATCAGATATGGTTCCCCTTGAAAATGAGGTGAAGGCCTCCTTTTATAGGCTCAGGTCACTACCGATCGGCATAGACCCATTCCTACCTATCGGCATCTGCCGATAGGCAGGTTCTGCAACCTGCCATTTGATAGTGTGTTTCAGGACTTTTTCGGAAAAATGACTGCCGAGGGCAAACCGTTGGTCAGAATTGTGCACGGAGTAGACCGTTGGAAAGGTAATTTAGAGACCTTAGAAAGTCCTTTGGACCGCTCCTGGATTTGGGAGTTAACTTTGGGTCAAATATGGCTCGGAAGCATTTGTCGATCCACTAGACGGGGAATCGCTCAGATGCAAACGGATCGTTCGTCCGCATGGTAATTCCAAATCGCACATGGGGCGGACCGTTGGAAAGGGGTTAGGAGATGTACTTCGACATTCCAAAGAGTTTGATCCGGTTTGGGGAGTTATCTTTGGTCAACCGAGCCCCGAAAGCATTTGGTGACCTCTCGGAGTCAAATGGGTCGTTCGTCCGCATGGTAAGTCGAAATTGCGCACGGGATGGACCATTGGAAAGGGTATTCAGTTACCTTCGAAGATTCATTCAGTCTTGATTGAGATGAAGAGCTGACTTAGGTAAAAAAGAGCCCAGGAGCGCCCGGTGGCCTCTAGGTCAAGTTTTGGATGCAAACGGATCGTTCGTCGGCATGGTAAGTCGAAATTGTGCACGGGATGGACAGTTGAAAAGGGTATTCAGTGCCCTTTGAAGATTCATTCAGTCTCAGTCGAGTTGAAGAGTTTGACATTTTGGTCAAACTGAGCCGGGGAGTGCCCGATGGCTTCTAAGTCAGTACTCGGGACATGACCTAGGTTTGTAGTGATGAAGGGAGGTACTAGGGACCTAAGGAGAGTTTGGGGGTAATGGAATGGGGTGTCTACAAAGCCCCTCGATGGGTGAGTTTGGAATAAATGATAATCATCGAATAGGCACCACATTATGCTTTTAAGGGAGTATAACTGATTCAGAGGGTCGAGGCCAATTCTGAGGACCTAAGGAGTGTGCTGGGGATGGAATGATGATACAAGGTTTAGGTCGATTCTGAGGACCTGAAGTGGTGTTGGGGGGATGACCAATTCTGTGGGTCGAAGCTAAATTTGCGGGCTTAGGGTGAATATCTAATAACCTAGGTCAATTATGACCTAAGAGTGGTGACGACCGAGGACCGGGGTTAATTCTGACCCAACTCAGGTGATGATCCAAGACCAAGGTCAATTCTGACCTAAAGAGTGGTGACGACCGAGGACCGGGGTCAATTCTAACCTAAAAGTGGTGACGACCGAGGACCGGGATCAATTTTGACCCAACTCAGGTGACGATCCAAGATCGAGGTCAATTTTGACCTAAGAGTGGTGACGACCGAGGACCGGGGTCAATTCTGACCCAACTGAGGTGATGATCCAAGGCTGAGGTCGATTATAACCTAAAGAGTGGTGACGACCCAGGATTGGGGTCAATTTTGACCCAACTCAGGTGACGATACAAGACTGAGGTCAATTCTGACCTAAAGAGTGATGACGACCGAGGACCGGGTCAATTCTGACCCAACTCAGGTGACGATCCAAGACCGAGGTCGATTCTGACCTAAAGAGTGGTGACGCTCGAGGACTGGGGTCAATTCTGACCCAACTCAGGTGACGATCCAAGATCGAGGTCAATTCTAACCTAAAGAGTTGTGACGACCGAGGACCGAGGTCAATTCTGACCCAACTCAGGTGACGATCCAAGACCGAGGTCAATTCTGACCTAAAGAGTGGTGACGACCGAGGACCGTGGTCAATTCAAACCCAACTCAGGTGATGATCCAAGATCAAGGTCAATTCTGACCTAAGAATGGTGACGACCAAGGACCGGGGTCAATTCTGACCCAACTCAGGTGACGATCCAAGACCGAGGTCAATTCTGACCTAAAAGAGTGGCGACGACTGAGGACCGGGGTCAATTCTGATCCAACTCAGGTGACGATCCAAGACCGAGGTCAATTCTGACCTAAAGAGTGGACGAAGATTGGATTTTGATTCTTTTTAGGAAAGTGCTTTGTGATTTTGATTTGAGCTGGGGAGATGATAGCTGGGGACGCTTTTGGTTTCTCTAGGAGACCTCGCGGGGGGGGGGGGGGGAGGAACCTATTTGGGTGTTGTGAGAGAATTCCGCTGGGGAAGTGATCAGGTGATCCTTAGAGATCCTCTGAAGCTGTGCCGGGAGGAGTTTTCACTTGATTTTTGAGGGTATTACTGGGAAAGAGGGGTTCCGCTCAAGGGAACGCAAAGTTTTTTTGGCGAAAAGGCTTTAAATCCTTCCTGGGATTTTTAGGAATTTTTTGAGGATTTTTTTAGGCTTTCTGGTATTTTTTGAGAATTTCTGTATGAAATTCAATGGGGGTGCCGGCGGCATAGTGTGAAGGGTGCCATTCGGCAGCGGTACGGACTTTTGGGCTACCTCGGGAAGGCAAGGGGTCAGTGCCCTCATTTTTTTCACAGTTTCTTTGCTTTCTCTCTCTCTGTGATTCTTCTGCAAATCGTTCTAGCATTCCGATCTTCAAGAAATGGCCACTTTTGTGAGCACTGCAGTCCACCGAGAGTGGTTGATCATTGATGACTGGGCGAATGTGGAGTGGAGGGCTAGGGCGCCTCTTACTTTGGGGAGTGATAACTCCTTTGATGCATTTGAGCCTGTTGGGGAGTGATAACTCCTTCCTGAGATATTCTTTAGTTTGCGCATTTATTTTCACGCACTCTCATTTTCCTTTCATGCATTCGCATCTTCCTTTCATGCATTCGTATTTTTCGTTTGTGCATTCGCATTTTTCCTTATACGTCATCTTTTTTGCTTGTGAATTTTGAGGTGGTTCTACGAGGTGATTGGGTGCAATACCCCACTGATCTCTTTGAAGGACAACATTGTTGGGGACTTCTTGAAGGCCCTATATAGAGCACACCTAGGATTTGCTTTTCGTGCTTTAGCTATATAGGAATTCATCTAGTTGGACTAGAATTTTGACAAAATATTTTTGTAATTTAGGTTTGTGTGTCCCCATATCGACTCCAAGCTCTCTTTGTCCAACTACATCAAATGTGCACTCCATTCAGTCCGCCGTCTCAGAAAAAGGTAATCGTATGGCTCATAGGAATTTTAGTCACGTAGGTCACGACACCTCGTTGCATTTTGCATTTTTATCATACCTGATGATAATGTTTTGTTTTGTCATAATAAAATTATTTTTTTTAAGTTCAAAAATTCTAATTTGAAATTTTTATAAGAAAAATGTTTTTGTGAAAATAAATTTTGGCACTAAATATTTTTTTTAATAAAAGTTATAGAATATTTTTTGAAGTTAAAAATAAATTTTTGGTATATGCGTGGTCTTATACGTTTAATATTTGTTTTGCCATCATGCATGTTTTTTTGTATGCGTGATATCTGCCTTGTGTACCATGTGTAGCCTTGCGTTTTGGCATAGCAGGTCTAGTGCCTTATGCATGTTAATATATGTTACATATGTGTTAGTTTATTATATCATATATATCATGTGAATGTGTTATACTCTACCTGCGTCTTGGCCCCATAATATACAGTTGGCGATGTGACCTCTAGCTGGTGTTTTAAAGACTCCTGCATTTGTTTTGACCATTGCCTTGTAGGCTTTAACAGTTGGCGTATTCCCCATGCCGATTTGACCTTGCTGTGGTACCCTAATAACTGGCGTGTACTCCTATACGGATGACCTTATCAAAAACTGTTCACAGGTTTTTTCTCTTAAGACCGAAACTGCCTTTTCAAAAACGACGACGTGGCATCCTTTGCCGTTCACGGTTTTGTTTTCTAAATCAAAACTGGTTTCATTTCTGTTAAACGACGACGTCGGTCTACTTTTTTACCGCCCACGGTTTTCTTCAAAACCGAAAATGGTTTTGTTCCTTTTACTAAAACGACGCAGTTTTATTTTTGGTGTAACGGTAATATTTTGATGTGTATTTGGTACGCAATGTTTCACAGCTGGCTTTCAGTTTTTTTAAAACGACTCTGTTTTAATAAACGTTTTGTTTATTAGTCTGTTAGTTTGTTACAGCTTGCTTTATACGTGTCTTATTTTTAATGGTACATTTTGTGTTTCTTTGTGAGCCCTTAGATCTATTTTTATCAGTGGCTGGTGTGTATTCTTTAGTAATCCCTGTGATTTTATTTTACACCTATCAGCACACACTTGTGCACTCTATAAATAGATACACTGTGTCTTCATTTTTTCAACCCGAGAAAATTCGTTTTTGAGCATAAATTCTGCCAAAATTAATTCTGAGAGAGAGAAACTAAACACCAGTATTTTCGGAGAAATCTTGTGTGTATTCTTTACAAAACATTGCTGAGTCTTCAAGTCGTTTTGTGGATTCAAGAATGGAAGGTTTTTAATCTCAGAAATTCTGCATTTCCAAATCAATTGATTTTTGATTCTGAAAAATCGTTTTGTAAGTCTCTCTATCATTGTTCTTGTTTTCTTGTAATTTCAGATTTGTTATGTGCTAGGTCTAAAGTGTTTGTGCAAGTATTGTGCTGGTATATATTTTATAAACACTACACACACTAGAACTGGTAGTGATCCTACTTCATTTAAAACACTTTGTTTTAAATTGATTTTTTTGGAAATCTGATTTACACTAAAGTACAACTGATTCTAGGTTTAGAGATTTAAACCTAATACGAGTTGTGAACCGGAACAGAATTACCTGATACTGGAAATATGACCTTGGACTAAACAAATTTATACCTGTGTACTTGACCAAGGACTTGGACTGAGAACAAGAACATACTGGACCTAATCAAGAACCTGAACTGTTAAGACTGATTGGAACTTAAACTAAACTGGATTAAATCATTTTAATCTAATATAGTTATAAACAGTTTGTATTGTTTCTGACTGTATGCTTGATATGTTTTATTTCTGTTCAGTCTAGAAATATATCTGTGTGAACATGCTTACTTGATTGCTTAAGTGATTCAGAAATTGTTTGCATCTCATATCACTCACATATCACTCACTTTGTATTCACGTAGACACATGTTTGTGTAATATCTGAACAAGTCTAGTGTTCGAGATTTAAAGAAAGAGAAAAGAAGTTTTTCAAAGGTGTATTCAAAGTCAAACTGATTTGATTTGAATAGCACAAGACTTGCAAAGATATAGGTGTTATATATTCTGTTGCATCACACACACTTCACTAGAAAGTAAATAATAGGCACTGAGCCAACCTGCGCTTAAAGAAGTTAGAGGGGAGGCTGAGAAGTGAAGAACGCAAAAACAAGTGAGGACAAGTTAAAGAGAGAACTGAATAAGCAACCAGGGTAGAGACTTGGTCGTGTCGGGTAATAGCTAGATCATTCTTCTTTAATTGTTAAGTTTGTTGTTTGTAACTCGTTCCTGTTGTTTTATTGTTTTAGTGGAAGTAGTTTAGGTAACTCCTAGAGGAGTTCGTCGTTTTTCCCAGGGAAGGGTTTTTGCGACGTTAAATAAATACCGTGTGTTGTACATTTATCGCATTTCACCTCATACGAAAAGGTAGGACTAAATAATTAGAAACTCGCCTAAAAATTGAATCTGTTTTGGACTTTAATTAACTTTGAAAATTAAAATTATTTTCATAAAAGTTAATCAGATTAAGTAAAAGTTTAATTTGGTCCCTCTTGGCATCATTCATATAAACTCGTAGGTTTAAGGTGTTTACTCAACAATAGTTTACTTCCGCATATAAAGTCTTTGCGCATCGACCCGCATTTTCGGGGTCACCTCAAGTGGTATCAGAGCTAGACTTTTAAAGATCGTTTTCAAAACTTTTGTTAAACACTTTTCACCTTGTTTTAATGGATGATTCAAGTCAACTTCTTAGGCTTGGCAATTTTAGCAGACCTCCTATTTTTGATGGTTCAAATTTTTCATACTGGAAAATTAGGATGGTAGCATTTATTCAAGGCACATTAGGAGATGACGTGTGGGATTTAATTGAAAATGGTTATAAACACCCCACCACTCCTATAACAGAAGGCAGCACTATCTTTAGAAAACTTAAAACCACTGAATTGAATGCTGAACAGAAAAAGATAAGCAATTTCAATAATAAGGGAAAGAACGCGATTTTCATGAGTGTAAGTGAAAATGAGTTAAAACGAATATGTCACTGCACATCTAGTAAGGACGCTTGGGATACATTAGTAATAGCACATGAAGGCGATGCTAGGGTAAAAAGATGCAAAACTCAAATGCTTATCCAACAGTACAATATGCTTGTTATGAAAGATAACGAACCATTTGATGATTTCTATATGCGTTTGACTGATATTATTACCCAATTGCATGCTAATGATGTTGAGTATACTGATCAAGAAGAATGTGCTAAGATTTTGAGATCCCTTGCCCCTAGATTTGATCATAAACGTTATATCATTGAAGAAATGGACGATCCTTCTCTTACGCCTGAATTGCTAAGCTCTAAATTGAGAACTATGGAACTTGAATCAGCCTTTAGGAAGACTCTTACATCTTATGGTAAAAATGAGTCGACCAATACTTCTAGAGTTGCTTTTAACACTGCCTATCCTATTAAAAATAAGTATAAGGTGGTTAAACAGCAGTCCTCCTCTGATGATGATTCTGATGATCTCGATAAGATTGACAATCAACTTGCTATTATGTCCTCTCAATTTAAGAAACTTTTGGAGCAAAGGAATGCTATTGCTAAGAGACATACGCAAGTGAATAATCAATCTTGTCCGGTCACCCGATACCATAAAAGAACATCAAAAGGTGTTTCTGATTTTGATAGTAGAAGTAATAAGGTTGATAAATCTGAATTGGCTTGTCATAATTGTGGGAAACTTGGTCACTTTATTGCTGAGTGTTGGTCTAAGCCACAGCCTAAACATTTTAAACAACACAAGGCACACATAACTAAAACTTGGAATGACTCTTCCGATTCTGAATCAGAAGATGACCAAGGAAATTCTTAACCAAATTGCCTTGCGTTTTTAGGAGAAATTTATGATTGTTGCGGAGACGTGTACTAAGCAGGAATGATTGATTCTGAAGATAATACTCAATCTGATTCTGATTCTAATTCTGATGAAGTGCTTGATTTAATTGATGCTGCTAAATCTTTATTAGCTAGTCAGCCTTCTATGCTTGAAATAACAGCTCCGTTTGATGCTAAACGTGCCTTGTGTGATACTGAATTTGATGATAACAACAATTCACACACGGACACTAATGAGCATGAAAATTTTGTTGGCTATGATGATTACTCGGAATTGTATGTGAGGACTTTGCAAAATAGACAAGAATTATCGAATTTGGTAAAAATGCTTAGTGAGACTTTAGAGAACCAATATAAGATTGTTCAACAAAATTCCATTGAAATGAACAATGTCAAAACTGATTTTGAGAAACAATCACTTGATTTTAAAATTCAGATTACGACTTTAAAAGAAAATTTATCTTCTTTTGAAGAAAAATATAATGAAGCGCTTTTGCAAGTTGAAAAATCCAAACAAGTTTGTGAAACAGCTTTCAAAATGTGTCGTAGTCGTGATATAACATGTTTTGACCTTGACAAATTGCTTGCTGAACAACGATATAAGGGTGATACTAGAGGGTTTGGTTATGATGGTCCTATTTCAAAGACTGATGATTTTACTAAACCAGTCCCCTTTGTAAAAGCCCAAGAAGAAATGGCTCTTCCGTTGGAAAGTAAGTTGTCTGAAAAGGATAAAGGAAAACAAGTCTTAATTGAAAGTGATTTTGAAAATGACATTGATACTTTCATTGAAAATTTTGTTGAGGCATCTACATCAAAATATTGCCCTCCGGCCAAGAGACTCTATAGACCTCCTAAACCATTTATTCGTAATGAATCTGTCAAGCGTGTAGAGGAAAAACACTACCAATCTGATTTACCTACTTCTAGTAAATTCTGTACTAGGTGTGATGTTTTTGGTCACCAAAACTGGGAATGCCTTGGTAATCGCAAGATAGGTACTCATTTTAAAAGTCATAACCCTAACGTGAAGCGATTTATAAATTTTCGAAGGCAGCGCACTAATAATAATTGGAATCATTTCTTGAATAAGTCTAGGCCTCATGTTAACAAGAACAGTTTTTCGAAAGCTAAATCTTTTCCTAAATTCCAAAAGGCCCAAAAACCTTTGAAAACTCGGCCTATTTGGATTAGGACTTGTGATTTGAGACCTCAAATGGATTTTTTAAAATCTAAGAAATGTCCAACTAATGTATGTGACGCTTGCGAGTGTGAGAAAATCATTAAGTCTCCTCACGAGAAGGTTAAGGACTTGAACACCACCACACCCTTAGATTTGTTCAATGATGAGGGAGGTGAGTTTTATCAAAATGGAGTTACCATGTATTGCGATGCTAATAGATATTCGTACCAGTTTTATGCTCCAAAAACTCTTAAACAATTAGGGTTGTTCCTTCTATTGCATGTAATTTTTAGCTTGCTTATATGGTTTATATACCATAAGATAACTCTTGTTTTGAAGTAAGTTCTACATTTGATTAGAAAGATTGTACTTGACTGTTTTGCTTATGTTTAAACTGCATAGTTTGATTACTAGATCTCCGAGGTTTTAGGATAAAGGTATCTACTAATAATGGTATCTCTTAAAGCCATGTTTAATGTAGGAGACGCATATTTTGCAGATTATGAACAATTATTTTTTTTCTTCTTTTACCATTGTCTAATTTAGACAAAATGGGGGAGAATTGAGTACATATTCTAGTCTTGTGTTGTTGATATTTTTCATACATTACCTGTCTTATAATTTCCTGCACATTTTATTCTGTCATATTAATATTTTGGTAGAGCATATGCTACTAACTTGATTTCTTGGCAGATTGTGTATTCATGTTTTGCAGGTTTTCGTAACCGTGCATCCGATCGAGTTGTGTCTTTTTCTTTTCTAGGATGGGTGGGTAGATAGATATTTTTTTTGTATAGGAAATATTAGGTATTATTTTTCCTTAGTATATCATTTGATGTACTCAAGGGTTTTGTCAAAATTAGTCCAATGGGGGAGTTTGAAGGCCCTATATAGAGCACACCTAGGATTTGCTTTTCGTGCTTTAGCTATATAGGACTTCATCTAGTTGGACTAGAATTTTGACAAAATATTTTTGTAATTTAGGTTTGTGTGTCCCCATATCGACTCCAAGCTCTCTTTGTCCATCTACATCAAATGTGCACTCCATTCAGTCCGCCGTCTCAGAAAAAGGTAATCGTATGGCTCATAGGAATTTTAGTCACGTAGGTCACGACACCTCGTTGCATTTTGCATTTTTATCATACCTGATGATAATGTTTTGTTTTGTCATAATAAAATTATTTTTTTTAAGTTCAAAAATTCTAATTTGAAATTTTTATAAGAAAAATGTTTTTGTGAAAATAAATTTTGGCACTAAATATTTTTTTTAATAAAAGTTATAGAATATTTTTTGAAGTTAAAAATAAATTTTTGGTATATGCGTGGTCTTATACGTTTAATATTTGTTTTGCCATCATGCATGTTTTTTTGTATGCGTGATATCTGCCTTGTGTACCATGTGTAGCCTTGCGTTTTGGCATAGCAGGTCTAGTGCCTTATGCATGTTAATATATGTTACATATGTGTTAGTTTATTATATCATATATATCATGTGAATGTGTTATACTCTACCTGCGTCTTGGCCCCATAATATACAGTTGGCGATGTGACCTCTAGCTGGTGTTTTAAAGACTCCTGCATTTGTTTTGACCATTGCCTTGTAGGCTTTAACAGTTGGCGTATTCCCCATGCCGATTTGACCTTGCTGTGGTACCCTAACAGCTGGCGTGTACTCCTGAGAAGGCGTAGGATGAGATTTATTTTTGAGAAAAAGGGAAAAAACTATTTTTAGATTTTTTGATAAAGAAGGGAGAAATGTTTTTGGATTTTTGATAAAGAAGGGAGAACTATTTTTGGAGACAAAACTCAGTATGATTATTATGATTATTATGTTCTCACTTGTATTTAATTCTCCTAAATGTAATGCCGGACGGAACCCGAGCCTGGAAAAGTGGGGTTTTTAATATATTCAAATCTAAGGTTTGGACTTATAACCAGGCTCGCGGACAGGGTCCTGTTTTAAAAATGTGCAAAAATTGGGCGACAGATTGACCCGGAATTTTGGCAGAGTTTCGAGTTAAAACCAGTAATCTAAAGTGCATGTCCTAGGTTTGACACCTATATGTGGGTATGCAGTTGGTTGGGTGAATCGGCATGGGTTCCCCCCTTTGGCATGACTTCCACGATATACGTCTTGATCTTGTGGGCAATCGGTACACGTGGACAAGCCATTTGATATACCTGAGTGTACGTGAATTGCCTCACCATATACCTCGTTGGGATGATACGTGTGAGAGCGAATTCGATATACTCATCATACGTGAACGCATTCCCTGCGATATACCTCTCGTCATGACTTTGGTCAAGCGGTACGATGCGGGGGAACTATTCGATATACGTCGAAGGTACTTGGCTAATGGAAGGTGAGAGTCATATCGCTTAGGCTAACTGCGACCTGCCAGACCAGCGCCCATCACGAAGTGACCCTCCAGTTACTGGGTAAAATTTGGTCAATGGCAATGCTCTTTGGTTATGTTGTGTGAATAATGCATGATTCTCTTATTAGTATCTTATGATGAGAATGTCTTTCTTGATTATGTCAAATAGGGAGCAAAGTACAAGTACCCAAGGTACACCAAGTATGGATAGGTGATGCGTGCAACATGTGAATATATGTGATCCTAGGTGCACGTGGTGTGAAGTGTACACGGAGAATTTTCTACAAGTGTGTGAACAGAAGCATAAGCATGGGATATACATGGAAAAGGGGGAAAATGCAGATATGGAGGAAACATAAACAAATATAGCATCCATGCAAATAGAGTCAAGCCCACAAACAAAATAAAGTCCCCAGCAGAGTCGCCACTATGGCCATCCCCGATCCTCGTCGCATTGGGGCGGGCGCGCGAAGGGGAGAGGATCCCTCGGATCCCGCGCATCCCTCTCGGGAGCGCTTCGGCCGGCGTCGTTTGAGATGAGGTGTAAAAATGTAGAGATATTCAGAGTTGCCAGTCTATTTTACTCAAAACAAATAAAAGAAAAAGGGGAATCCATCCCGAAGGATGGCATCCAAAGACATACTGGTGCATGCGAAACCATGATGATCTGAGAAGGGTTCGGAGGCTTAGTTACGAAATGGGAAGGTGTAAGGCACTCATTCCGCCCTTTCGGTATCTCATGGATATTTTCTATTTTCCTTTATATTTCCCCCCGTGATATGTGTGCATGTGTATATATATAATGGAGGTAGGAATCCTCGACTTGTATCATGGAAAAGATAAAACGAGTCATTCGTAGGAAGATATAAGAATAGTATTAGAAGAATAAGATTTACACGATTACCCATGCGTTGGTCGTTATAATGGAACGATAACGCATATGGAGTAATACATTACAAGTATATAGAATATAAGAAAATTAGTCTTTAGAGAAGATAGGAAAATAAGAGAAAAAATGAACAAAAGGACTCGAGTCTCGGGTTTTACCCCGAGACGCCTACGTAGCCTATAAAGGCATCAAAGTCCACGTAGTTCGCATACAAAATGAGGGGTGGGGTTTATCCCATAAATCCAAATGGGGGATCTCTTATTTGTGGGCGTGTGTGTGTGTGTGTGTAGGAAAAGTGTTTTAGTTGTGAGAAAAGTGTGAGAAAAGTATGAGAATCCCTATTTGGAATTTGTGAGTAAACCCTCCTTTTCTTATTTTTTGGGTTTTTATTTATATGAAGATAAGATATGTGCAATAATACTAAATAAAAAGTATATTAGGATGTGTGAGATGAGATAATAAAAAGTGCTAAGTAATAAAACAAGTTATTGCCAATTTAAAAGACTTTAAGAGAAAGTTGAGAAAGTTGGACCTTCTTGAAGATCTTGAGATTGATCTTGAATGTTGGAGAGCAGCCCCTGCACTTGGATGATGATGGAGAGTGGATAATTCACGAAGTTTGATGAAAAGGATGATGAAAAGTGGAAGTAAAAAAGGGATTTGGAAGTTGAAATCACGCTGCCTTCGAGAGAGGTTTATGGGATTCGCTGAGAGTGATTTTTATCCGATCTGGCTCCCCTTGAAAATGAGGTGAAGGCCTACTTTTATAGGCTTAGGTCACTGCCAATTGGCATAGACCCGTTCCTGCCTATCGGCACCTGCCGATAGGCAGGGTCTGGAACCTGCCATTTGGTAGTGTGTTTCAGTCCTTTTTTGGAAAAATGGTTGCCGAGGGCAAACTATTGGTCAGAATCGCGCACGGGGCATACCGTTGGAAAGGTAATTCAGATACCTTCGAAAGTCCTTTGGACCTCTCCCGGTTTTGGGAGTTAAATTTAGGTCAAATATGGCTCGGAAGCGTTTGTCGGTCCATTGGACGGGGAATCGCTCGGACGCAAACGGATCGTTCGTCCGCATGGTAAGTCCAAATCGCGCACGGGGTGGACTGTTGGAAAGGTTAGGAGATGTAATTATACATTCCAAAGAGTTTGACCCAGTTTGGGGAGTTGGTCAACCGGGCCTCGAAAGTGTTTGGTGACCTCTTGGAGTCAAATGGGTCGTTCGTCCGCATGGTAAGTCAGAATTGTGCATGGGATGGACCGTTGGAAAGGGTATTCAGTGCCCTTCAAAGATTCATTCAGTCTCGATCAAGATGAAGAGTTGACTTAGGTAAAAAAGAGACCGTGAATGCCCGATGGCCTCTGGGTCAAGTTTCGGACGCAAACGGATCGTTCGTCCGCATGGTAAGTCAGAATTGCTCACGAGATGGATCGTTGAAAAGGGTATTCAGTGACCTTCGAAGATTCATTCAGTCTCAGTCGAGATGAGGAGTTTGACTTTTTAGTCAAACTTAGCCGGGGAATGCCCGATGGCTTCTAGGTTAGTACTCGGGACATGACCTAGGTTTGTAGTGATGATGGGAGGTACTAGGGACCTAAGGAGAGTTTGGGGGGGTAACGGAATGGGGTGTCTACACCAAGGTATTAAGACCCCACGCCTCTTTTATTTTCATAAAAAATAGAGTCAAAAGGAGGTAATGAGAGTTCTCGACCAGTTCGACTCTTTTGTCATGAGGCCGTACAACGAGTCTACCTTTTCCCATACTTGGGACTTTTTCCCTTTTACAGCTTCAATGGTCGATTTCATTCCAATTATAGAAGATCCTTTACAGGCCGTGGTGCTTCTGTTCACTCCTGGGTTTCTTCCTTCCTTTACTGAGTGGGGGTACACTTCTGACCCTTATAACCCCGATAGATATAGCAGGCAGTTTGGGTTTGATCATGGGGCTCCTCGACCTATGTTTCAACTAAATAATAAAATGGCGGCATTTATTGAGGCTTGCACCTTCTACCTTGCAGCAGTAGTACTTGGTGTGACTTCTACCATGGATGGTCGAGTCACCCTTCCTAGTGCCACTAGGAAAGCGGATGTATCCACTTCTTATGCCACTAAATTCCATTTAAAGTAGTTGACCATGATTCGTGAGTTCGTACAGAGTCCCCCCAATATACCCTCATCCTTTCTTTCTCTGCCTTGGAGTTGGGTCTCAAGGGAAACTCCGTTCTTGGAGTTGAGTTACCTCTAAGTAAAACCGTCAAAGATCCTCCCCATGAGCTACCCCCTTATTGCATGATGGTCCCCACTGCCACATCCAAGCCCAAAACCGTTTCTACCCCCAAATAGCCTGCTTCTACTACCGAAGCAACTTTTAGCGAAGGGCCTCCCCAGCCATCAACCAAGAAGACTAGGAAGTCCAAGAGTGGGGCATCCTCAAAATTTAAGTCCCAACCCCAACCCCAAGCTCCTTTGGAGGCGTTCCCCATTGCCTCCATTCCTCCTCATATGTCTGCAAAAATGGTCAAGGAGTTGAGAAGGCAAGTTCAAGCTGAGGTAGAATGTGTAAATGCTGAGTTTCAGTGACACGCGCCTATTTTTCCTCCTTCGGCAGAATTCCCCACGATCCTGGTTAATCCTACTGAGTCGATGGTAAAGAGGAGAAAGAGTTCGAAGGTTCCTCGAGGTGCTAGTGATGCGGGTATAAGGAAGAAGACTCTGAGCACCAAGTCTCAGAGGAAACGGACTCCCAAGGTACATATCTCCCCAGCCCCTCTGTTGCTAACTCCTCTCCTCCTTCGCCAGTGGTTATATCCTCTCATTCTCCTTCTGTATCTGAGGTATGTATGCGTGTTGCTGTTATTTATTCACATTTTCTTAAGGCAAGCTGCATTTGTTTAACTCTTACTGACTTTGGTGTAGGGAGTTGAAGAAGAAAGACCCAGCCCCCCATGAGCCCTTTCATGGGGGAACATTTCGGTTCCTCTCAGGCCGATATGTCTCCTCCCCGTTCCCCTATGATCGATCTTACTTACACCCATTTTTCGACCTCTCAGCACACGAAGGACGCTGTTGTGGGGGGAGGTTTCGTTGAATCTGGGGGCGTCTCTTCTCAATCAGAAACAACTCCCCCTAACCCTTTTGAATTATCATCGCATCATGAGGCTACTCTGCCCCTCGTTCCAGTTGCGAAAAGTGCTCCTGAGGTAACATATAATCTTTTACTTGTCAAGGCTCACATCTTTTTCTTTTGTCATCCCTTTTCTTATCATGCTGAATTTTAATATGTTAGGATGCCTTAGGTTGAAATGTTGTCTTTGTTAGCTAGACTTCTTGTTCCCACCATGCTGACGAGACCCATATCTGCGGTTCCCCTTTTTGGTGCCATAATGAAGGCAAGTAACACTTAGATGATTTCGTGTCTAACACTTGTCTTCATGTTTGCAGCATTTGCCAAATCTTACCCTACCCTTTTCTCTTAGTGGTCTTCCTCTTTCTAAGTCCAAGGTTGGTGTTTCCGTGCAGTATGGTGGTTCTTCAGTGCCTACCCTTACTGATGCATCGTTTGGAGGTCCATCATCTTCTTTCAGTGAAACTCCTACGTTGGCCTTGATACCTTTCGTTGGCGAGGGAGCTTTGCCAACTGTTGAGGCTCTTTCACTTAAGGGGGTTGTTGAGACCTCTAAGGAAATAAGCCTGCTCCCAACGGTTCCTGTCGTTATGGCCTCCACGGTGACTCCCATTCGCGCTCCTACTACTGCTGGGGTACTTCGCTAATTTCTCTTCATTTCTCAACCTTTCAAACTTTACCTATGATGGTGGCTTAACACTGGAAACACTTGTTAAGATTTTTCATAAACTCCACCTGTATCGGTGACTTAACAACGAAAACCCTTGTTAAGATTTTTCATAAACTCCACCTATATCGGTGACTTAACAACGAAAACACTTGTTAAGATTTTTACATAAACTCCACCTGTATCGGTGACTTAACAACGAAAACACTTGTTAAGATTTTTCATAAACTCCACCTATATCGGTGACTTAACAACGAAAACACTTGTTAAGATTTTTCATAAACTCATTATTTCTTCTACATGTTCTCAGGTTTCTCGAGAGGATCCTCCACCAGTTTTTCTCCCATCGCTTCACCCCATCGAGAACCCGTTATCTTAGAAGACTCCATCCACAACGATTAAGGTTCCACGATTGGTGATGTTGCTGAGAGCGAATCTGGTTGTGAGCTCCCTCTACCCTACTTAGCTCCTCATGACTTCTTCCTGATGGTGCTTCAGCGTTCTCCTCAGATTCCTGCCAACCATCATTTGGTAGTTGAGCAACTTGCAAGCCATCATCCTAAAACATTCACTATAGATTGCCTGCGTTCTAACATCTTTGTAATAAGCTACTGGCTTCAAGGCATGGCGACCGTTGTTGCTGATATCGTCGGCACTCTTACTCCAAACGTTACCAGATCCCTCCTCAACCAATTCCTGGGCTATCTGAGGGAGTTGGGTCGTGATGGCTTCCGTTTTGACTGGCTTATTACGCACTTAAAAACTTTAAAGAGCCAACGATTGGACAACCAAAGGGAACTGCTCCGAAAACATTAGAAGGATCAACGGGTTGAGGAAGCTAACTTGGCTGAGTTAGCACCTCTTCTTGAATCTGTTGATAAAGAGGTGGGGGACATCAAAGAAGCTCTGCATTTGGCAAAGCTGAAAGGAGAGAGGCTCCTCATCGAGCGCACACAAGCACAAATGAGGATGGAGGTTTCTATAAATACCCAACAGTCTTGCCTAACAGCTTCTTCGGGCCTTCCTGGAGATTTTTTCTCTGCTTGAGATCTTTGGTTCCTCCTAGGTCAATGATTTGTTGTAAATATTTTCCTTTTCTTCTTCTTCTTATATAATTCTTGGGCAATAGCTCCCAATTGTGTAATGCCCCAAAGTATATGAATGAAATGAAAAAAAATGTATGTTTTCTCATGTCATTTCTTTGTGCTACAACTGTTTTCGTATATTATGAGGTTCTACAATTCTTTCATTTATACTCGAGTTATAATAGAAAAGAACTTGTATATTCATAACAACATCCAGATACATCAGTGGTCCAAACGTAATTGCTTACACATGATAGAATTTCAACCATTTATTGTTAATCTTTAATGGCTTGTCTTCTTCCATCTTAGACATTAAGAAATAACCTGACTCATAAGCTTCTTTTACAATAAAAGGTCCCTCCCAGTTTTCTACAAATTTAGGTAGAGAAGCCCCCTGATGTGCTTCACTGCTTCTTTCAACATGAGGTCTCCATCCACGAACTTCCTTGGTCTCACCAAGTTATCATGTGCCCTGGAGAGCTATTTCGTATACATTTGAAAGTGTTGCATCGCATTATTTCTATGTTCATCCAACGCTTCCAACTTCACATGCCTATTTTGAGGTAGCATGCTACTTCGCAAGGCATATCGAGCAGAGGGAACTTCTAACTCTACCGAAAGGATTGCCTCAACTCCATAAATAAGGGAGAATGGAGTATACCTTGTGGGCTTCCTCTTGGTTGTTTGATAGGACCATAATACAATTGGTATCTTGTCATCCCATGATCCTGGGAAATCCTCCATCGTTTTAGCCAAGATATTAACCAAAGTTTTATTAGTTGCCTCGGCTTGATCGTTGCCCTTAGGATATGCCACCGTTGAAGTATGATTAATAATGGAGTACTTGTCTGTGAGCATCGTTACCTCTGAATTGACGAAAGGAGTTTTGTTATTTGAGAGGATAACCTTTGGAATCCCAAAATGGCAAATGATGTATTCTCTGATGAAGTTGCTCACCACCCCCGCAGTTTCCCTTCTTAGTGGTATCGCTTCGACCCACTTTGTAAAACACTCTGTTGCTACCTTGAAGAAGGTTGTATTGCCCTGACCAGGTCGAACGCCCAAGTGTGAAAAGGATAAGGTGTTTCTAGGGAGTGTACATCTACCGACGGGGCATGGATCATATTTTCGTGAAGTTGGCAAGCCTTGCACTTTCGAACGAACTCAACAGAGTCTTTATCCATTATTGGCCAATAATAACCCAATGTCATCAACTGGTCATATAACTTGGCCCCTCCTATGTAAGCTGGATTATGCACCTGTTTGAGGACTTCGATTGATTCTTTCTTCATGATGTAATGAAATGGCCTATTAAAGTAGCCCCTTCGATAAATCTTCCCCTCCTGAACGTAGAACCTCGGGTCCCTTCGCATAAGTCCCATCGCGTCAATCTCTTCTATTAGGATAACTACATCTTTAATGAAGTCAATATAGTGCTGCCTCTAGTTAGGTTGAGTTTCCACAAAGTGACATTCAACTGCTTCGAAGAGTAACTGGCATTTATCGCACTTTCGTTGTAGTTCTACTGCGTTCTATTTCATTCTAGGCTAAAAATATCCCTCCCTTTGAATTCTTCGGTAGAGAGGTATTTCAGTTGTTTAGTAGTTCTCTTCATGTGTTTTCTTCAATCTCCGCTCTGCTTCTTCTGGGTTGATGCACCTTGACAACCATCCTCATGCGTTCCTGAAGTAAAGGTTTCCCTAATTTGTAAAGTATTGGGCTAATTCCCTTAACTCCATCGCTCCTACCCCAGATTCCAATTGCCTTATAATTTTTCCCCTCCAGTCAGCGTCCACCTCCATCGTAATAATTAACTGTACTACCAAAGGAGCTATTCTTCGTTGAATCACAATAGTAGTTATATCGCTCCTCATAACCATCCTTTAAGAAATGGCGGCATAGGCGTCGGGGTGGCGGTTCATCGTTCGAGGATGTCTCTTGATCTTGGTCCAATGGAACTGGTTAAGGAGTCTCTGAATGATTGTCCTGTAGGGTGCCAGACTTAGGTGTTTCAATGCATATTATCCGTTCACTTGTTGAATTACCAAGTTTGAATCGCCTTTGATGCAACGTGAATGAATCCCCCTTCGAAGAACCTCCAAAAATCCTAGTACCAATGCTTCATATTCTGCTTCATTGTTAGAACAAGGGAAGTCTAACTTATAGGAAAGAAAAATCTCCTTCGTTCCTCTCAAAAGAATAACCCCTGATCCTCCTTTATTTTTTACCGAGAATCCATCAAACTGCATTGTCCACTCTTCATCACTTGCATATAAGTAATTAGCCTGTAAGTCATCTCCTGGGATACTTTCTTTAGGTGCCTGAAATATTTCGGAGGGGAAGATTGTCAATTAGTCAACGTACGCCTGGCTCTTGATTGCGCGAGGAACCACGCACTTCAAGTCATATTCCAAAAGGATGATGAACCACCTAGCTGCCCTACCAATCAGTATGGTTCTTGCCATAAAATACTTAATAGGGTCACATCTAGTTACAATCTGGATTATAAAAGACAACATGTAATGCCTAAGTTTTTGTGCTACAAAGACTAAGGCTAAATAATGTCTTTCGAAGCTACTATACCTGACCTCTGGCCCATGTAATATTCTACCGAGGTAGTAAACTGGACACTCTTCCCTGTCAATCTCATGTGCCAATAAAGCTCCCACGAACCTCGTGGTGGATGTGAGGTATAGCTGCAACAGTATTCCTGCCTGCGGGGGAATAATGATCTGTGGTGAAACGAGGAGCTTCTTCAGTCCAGCGAGAGACTCCTTGTGAACCTCTTCCCACTTGAATTTTGTGTTATTTCGCAATAGCTGCATTAACGGGTGTGTCATCTCAGTTAATTCAGGCCCAAAATTTCTAAGATAGGAGACTTTATAGAGGAAACTCTTCAGCTCCTTCGCCGTTCTTGGACTTGGCATCTCCATGATTGCTTGCTGCTTGTCCTGGTCCATCTGTACCCCTTGTCGATCAACCACAAACCCTAGAAATTTACCACTTGTTACTCCAAAGATGCACTTAACTGGGTTCATCTTTAATTTATATTTCCTGCATCGAGAAAACACCTTCCTTAGATCGCTCAGATAGGACTCCTCCTTCTTCGATTTGATGACTAAATCATCCACATAGAATTCCACAAACTTTTGAAAGAAGTAATGGAAAATGGCCATCATTGTTCTATGATAGGTAGCCCCAGCGTTCTTGAGCCCAAACGACATTACTTTATATATGAAATTGCCCAACGGGGTTCTAAACGCCGTTTTCCCTGCATCCGTGGGGTCCATCTTGATCTGGTTGTACCCTACATACCCATCCATAAATCTATACGTCTCACAACCAGCCGTTGCATCTATCAAGCTGTCAATGGAGGACAGAGGGAACTCATCCTTAGGGCAAGCTCTATTCAAATCTCTGAAATCCACACAGATCCTTATTTAATTTTTATCTTTCTTTCCCACCGGGATAATACTAGACTGCCAAAGCGGGTGCTGTATCGGTTTGATGAACCCTGCTGCCAATAAACGTTGGACCTCTTAATTTATCTTTAAGTCTAGCTCGAGCTTGTACGTTCTCGTTGCTTATTTCACCGGAATGGCTGAAGGCATCGCGTTCAACTTGTGGCAGCTGACTCCCTCATCTAGTCCTTTCATCTCTGTGTATTTTCACACAAAAATGTCTATGAATTACCGAACTAACTAAACCAAGGCCTCTCATTTCTCCTTACTGAGATCTTTCGAGATGAAAATAGGCCTTAGATTCTCTCTTTCTTTTGTCAAGTTCAACTGCTCCAACTCTTGTGCCTGTGGCTTTGGTTGATCTGCCACGTAATCTGGTTCTTCAAAAACATCTTTCACGAACTCTTGTATGTTGGAGTTGTCTATCACCATACATTTCCCTCATTGATCCACCAAAAAGCACTTATATATCGGGTCAACCTTATTATTAGCTTCTTCGGCCGCCCGTTCATACCATTATAATCGCTATACCACTTTTCCTTCTTCGGTAATGACTTTCTTTCATTGCCCACTGGTAGCTGTAACTGCCTTCCTCTTCTTCTCTCTAGAAGCTTCAGCCACTTTTTTCTCCTGAAAATTGGCTCAGCACGCTTTGTCGTTGAACCTCGTGCTCCATCGGATCCACTCTAGGCCTCATCCTGTCTTTTAGCTGCTTCAAGATGTTTTGGGGCAGAGGGACCATCTGGTGAGCTTCTTATGCCACCACTCCCTTACTGCTTGTAACCTCTTTATTCTGCTCATTCAAGGGCCCCATCCTTTCTCTGATCGAGGGAATCCAGGCTCCCTCCATTCTTCTCATTAGGACCCGAACATCCTCCTCCAATTCTGTGTAAAATGCTGCCTCTACTAAGTGAGCTTCCTCGATAGCGAAGGGCCTCTTCGTAGCCCTAATGGTCACCTTTGTCCCCTTGATATTTTCCTTGGCGCATTGGTGATACATCGAAGGAACTAGCCCTTGGTTATGCATCCACACTTTTCCTATCACCAGATGGTAGGAAGTTGCACTCTCTATTACGTGGAACTTGATATGGGAACTCAGATTTCCCATCACAATCCCAATATTCACGTACCCAATGGACTTGGAAGACTGGTTGTCATATCCCGAAATCACCAAGGGCATGGGGACCAACCTTTCTTCCGAAATATTAGTTGCGTGGAAAGAGTTGATTGGCATGATATTGATTAAATCTCCCCCATGCATAAGAGTCCTTATAAAACTAAATCCGTTGATGCTGGCAGTCACATACAATGGCCTGTTATGAGGGAATCTTACGGCCCTATCCGTATCACTGAAAGTTACTTCTGACAGAAACTTCTTCACCAACCTGGCCATGGGTCCCCTCCATCTCAGCGAGGGGACCGCGTTCTTCCTCGTAATGCCAAGTATTACTTGGGTTATTTACAACCAACTCTCCTTCGGTATCCCTACTTAGTCGAAGAACCAGGTGAACTTTGGGGATTTTGAAACCGCACAGTATTCTATGGTTGGGTCTGCTTCTTCCCCTTCAATACTGTATAAATCCTCCACATCATTGGCGTTTGCTTCATCGTAGGCTAATACTATGTTATCCATTCCATTAGTATAATTTTCCAAATCTTCTTTGAACTCCCCCTGCTTCATCGTTGGCTTTCTTTCTTCTCTCTCTGTTTCCTCGTCATAGGCCACCACTGTAATACCCCGTAGTTTTATGCTTTATAAATTTGGGGATTTATTTAATTTGATGTGAATTATTAATTTAATATAAATCCGAAAATTAATTATTCTTAATTACTAACGTGGCGAGAGTTAGTAATTATTAGAAACTTTTTGAATATTACTAATGAGAAAAGTATTATATAAAATTGGTTCTATTAAATGTCACGAGTGAATAAAATGAAAATTTTGGAAATTTAAGTCGGGACGCGCCCGTGTCGTATCAAGACTAAATTTTGATTAATAAAAGTGAATAAATTATAAGTCACTTGTATGGTCATTTTGAGTGTGCCAAAGTGTCCGGTAGGGTCGAGATAGTCCAAATAATGTACCCGGGGGTTTAGTTTGGGTCTCGGGGTGTTTTTAGGCTTAATTAACACCCCGGGAGGGCGTTTTGGACATTTTACTTTTTTAGGCCTGAAAACCCACGAAAATTCTAAGGGAATATCAGATGACAAGAGTCATCTTCTAGGGTTAGAAACACCATAAACAAAATACGGCTATAGGAGAGGAAGAGGAGAGGTTTTTCAGGGAGTTCTAGGCCAAGAACTCCACCGTTTGCACCGCCGTCGACGCCAAACGATAGATCGTGCAACGAGGATCACAACCACACCAAAATCTCCACAAATCTGAACGAAAAATTCCCAGGCAAGTATCTATCTTGCTCTATTTCATTTAATGCTCCAATATTATTAGCTCAGTATTGATTAGGACTATTGTTTGTGAAAGAAAGACCTATTTTGGAGATTTGAATTCGCATGTTGTATGAGTAATTGATGTATTCTGGAAACCCAATTCATATGTAGAGGTTGAACCACGAAATTTGAGTAATTAAAGAGTATGAAATCTGGTAAAAGGATGGAAAGAAACCAAACAAAAGAAATATTAGGGTTCTTGATGTTTTGATGGATTATGCCCTTTTAATTCATTTTTCATGATGAAAATCCACATGCTAGACGTAGGAAATCATTTATTTGAGGTCAATATACTTGTAGTATAAATTATTTGGAGTTTGGTAGTAAAATATATCATTTTGGATGATGTTGGAAGAGAGAACCCCAGATTTGCCATACCTACTTGATCGATCGACCGACCTTAGAGCTTCGATCGATCGATGCTTCGATCGATCGAACATCTGCCATAGATCAATCGACCCCTCCTGCATAACTCATATTCCCTTCTTATAGGTTGATCCAACTTAAATGATTAGACATTCTTGGATATTAATGTTAGAGCATTTTGGGATATAAAGAAGACCAATAGGACTTATTAAAAATATGGAACCTTTAACATAAGGCGAGATTAATCTTTCACGGGGATGTTTTACACATAAGGGACAATGGAAATATGTGTTAAGGGGTGAGACTCGTAAGGAGGTTATGTGGTAAAATAAATGAGTACCTACTGAAATTTATACTTAGGAGGATAGGAATCCGCGAGTGTCACTTAATAAGTTGGAATAATCCCACAAATTCGAATAAGAGACAAACCGTTATACGTGATAACTAATTAACGAGTAATAAGGATAAATATCATAATTATGGGTCGTGAGAGTGTACCTAAATTTCACTACACCAAAATGGGCAAATTGTCACCTTTCAGCCGGCCAGCCTTGTCAAGGTCATTGACTGTGACAAAAAAACACGCGTTTTATGTCACGGTCATTGACCTTGACACGACCGTGACAACGAATTGTCACGGTCATTGACCGTGACAATTCGTGTCACGATCAATGACCTTGACACGACCGTGACAACTTTTCCAGTAAAAACCCTTTCCCCCTTCTTTTTTCCCTCCCACCGTTCCCTCCCTCTCTCTCTCTCTCTCTCTCGACGCTGCTCTCTCTTTCTCTCTCTCTCTCAGGTCCAATTTCTCTCTCTCTCTCTCTTCCATTTATATATATATTTGTCTGTATAGTTATGTGTGTGTGTGTATATATATCTGTGTGTATGTGTGTGCGTGTGTGGGGGGTGGGGCAGGGTGGGGCGGGGTGGGGTGGGGCAGGGTGGGGGAGGGGGTGGTTGAGGGGGGCAGGGGGTGGGGCGGGGTGGGGGAGGGTGGGGGAGGGGGTGGTGGAGGGGGCAGGGGGTGGGGTGGGGCAGGGTGGGGGAGGGGGTGGTGAAGGGGTGGCAGGGGGTGGGGCGGGGTGGGGGAGGGTGGGGGAGGGGGTGGTGGAGGGGGCAGGGGGTGGGGTGGGGCAGGGTGGGGGAGGGGGTGGTGAAGGGGTGGCAGGGGGTGGGGCAGGGTGGTGGAGGGGGTGGTGGAGGGGGCAGGGGGTGGGGTGGGGTGCGGTGTGTGTGTGTGTGTGTGGTGGTGTGTTTTGGGGGAGGGGGTGGTGGAGGGGGGCAGGGGGTGAGGCGGGGTGGGGCAGGGTGGGGGAGGGGGTGGTGTCATTTTTCATAATTTTAGCATTAGTAAACATATGATAAAAATATCTGATTAATTCCTAGGTTAAATTAAATTAAATTAATTTTAGTGCTTAAATATTATTAAATGGTTTTGAATTTTTTAAATATTATTAAATGGTTTTGTAGTGTAGTGGATTCCACCATATTCTGTTATGTCTTCTTTACTAACTAGAATCTTGTTGCAGATAGGATTCCCTTTAGGGTCTTATGTCTTGAATTAATTTGAGGGGGTGGGGGTGGGTGGGGTTTTGAATATTATTTACATTCAAAATAAATAATTGATAATAGTTGGATAATAATTGGATAATAATTGTTTTATACCTATAGAACAGCTTAGATAGTGTGTGTGTGTGTGTGTGTGTGTATGTGGTCAATACATGAATTTATTTTTGTATTTGAATTATCCCATGAATTTATTTTTGTATTTGAATTATCCCATGAATTTATTTTTGTATTTGAATTAACCCATTATATGAAACATACTTGAAATTAAATATAGTGCGCATAGATACTAGCATTCTAGTTCTTATGCGTACGCATTCAATAACCCTTAGACCCGTTCGAGAGTCATTACCCCTGTAATGAGATCTCTCGAATTGTCCCGTTTGGACAGTTTGAGACTGTATAATTTTTGTATAATATTCTTATTGGCTTAAAGTTGTTACTTTTGGAGGAAGTTCTGCAGTCGTATCTTAATGTTCTCTGGGTACATACTAGATTGACAAGTGTGACTGTTATTTTAATTGACCAATTGAAATAGCACTCACACCTGCCAATCTACGTCGTGTACTTGGAGAACTAAGGGGATATGCTGTCGAATTTTTTTCAAATCGTAACAATGTGCATGAGCTGTTAAGTATATTACAGAAAAATGCATTCTTGAATGGGATAGGACCACATACCCTTTAATAGGATAATTAAATGATGGGATAATTAAAAAAAACATACTATAAATCTAAGTTTTGTTTACCTTTAATAGGTGTTTAGTTGTGGTAGCTATGATGGGATATCCGAAATACAAAGAGTGGATGGGTGAGACTAATAGAATGGGGGATGTGTTTCGCAGAGGTGCTAACGAATTTGTGAAATATGCAAAGAGATGTCGTAATGATGAAGAGTTTCCGTGTCCGTGTCCTAGGTGTAAGAATGGTAAGGTGTTTGAGTGGAAAACAGTTGAACTACATTTGTTAAGATCGGGTATGCAAGATAGTTATCGATTTTGGAGTTTTCACGGTGAATTGAAAGTTCCTTTTGTCCCTGACCAACCTTCACAACATCCTTCAACAAGTAGAATAGATGAAGAAGGGGACGACGTAGATCATAATATGTTAGAGGATTTAGTTGATGATGCGTACGGAGTTTATGAAGTCGAGGAGAATGAGGTTACTGATGATGTAGAAGATTCAAGTGCTCGTGAAGATAACACGATAAAACTTGACGATGACTACCAAAGTTTAAAATTTAAGGCGACCCAACCGTTATACTCTGGCTGTGAGAAAGATCAAACAACTTTACATGCCATGGTTGGTTTGCACAGTTTGAAGACGCAGTACGGTTTGTCTGGTAATAGCGTGACGAGAATTCTGAAATGGGTGAAGGGCTTATTACCCAAGGTGAATACACTTCCAAATAGCTATCCTGTTATGAAGAACAGTTTGAAAGGTTTGGGAATGAAGTATAAATCGATTCATGCTTGTGTGTATGACTGCATACTATACCGAAAGGAGTATGAAAATCTCGATCGTTGTCCGGTATGCGATGAACCTAGATATGTCCAATCTACTAGTAAGGAAGGCACAAGCTCAAAAGTGCCTAAAAAAGTATTGAAATATTTTCCCGTTGGGCCTAGATTAAAGCGATTTTTCACAGTACCATGGATTGCAGAGGCAATGCCTTGGCATGCTAGGGCAGAAGTAGGGGGTAATATCATGCGTCATCCTATTGATTATACTGCCTGGCGGAGGATGAATTATGAGTATCCCGATTTTGCTCGAGAACAACGCAACATTCGTTTGGCTATATCAACAGATGGTTTCAATCCATTTGGAAATCTAAGCACCAATCAGAGTGTATGGCCAGTGATCCTAGCCCCACTCAACCTCCCTCCTTCACAGTGTATGAGACCTGAATTTTCGATGATGGATTTATTGATACCTGGGCCAAAGGCACCAAGTGAAGACATTGATATATACCTGGCTCCTTTGGTAGAAGAATTAAATGAGTTGTGGGAAGAGGGTGTGCAATCATTTGACTCTTTTAGAAAAGAAGAGTTTACGCTGAAAGCTATGTTGATGTGGGCAATTCATGATTTTCCAGCTTATGGGACATTATCCGGATGTGTAGTACATGGTTATTTGGGGTGTCCTATTTGTGGAGAGGAGACTGAATCTCTTCGTCTATCCTCCAGCTTAAAAAATGTATACCATTGCCACAGGAGGTTTTTACCCCCAGCTCATAGTTTCAGATTTGAGAAAGCTTCCAATTTTTTATTGGGCGGAGTTGAACATAGGCTACCGCCGAGACAACTTTCGGGTTCAGAAATTGAAAATAAATCTTCTGAATGTGGCCCAAATATGCCAGGTAAGAATCCCAAATTTAAGAATGTCAAGCATAAGAAGACCCCGACTGGGAATGAAACTGAGATAAGAAAGGCATGGTCTCGGAGGTCAATTTTATTTGACTTGCCTTATTGGAAGAAAAACCCGGTGCGCCATGTATTGGATGTGATGCATGCAGAGAAGAACTTCGCTGAACATATTGTGGGTACTTGCCTTGGGGGGAGTCATTCGAAGGATGGAGAAAATGCACGAAAAGACCTTAAAACGTTAAAACTTAAACCACAACTATGGTTGAAAGAAGATAGTAGGGGGAGGACAATAATTCCCCCTGGTGCGTTTACTTTGACGAGTGAGGAAAGGAAGGTGCTTCTAGACACAATATATAATTTGAAGGGCCCATCTACTTTTTCGTCCAACTTGCAAAGGATTGTGAATTATGCTACTCATGATTTACATAAGTGTAAGTCCCACGATTGGCATGTGATCATGCAATTGGTTCCTCTATTGTTTAGGCACTGTTTCTCCAAGCACAAGGATTTGCGTAGGGCTATTATGCAAATTAGTATTACCTTCTCCCTCTTGTGTGAGAAGGTATTGAATCGAGAACACATAGTGGCCGCAAAATTGGCTGTGAACGAAGCGATTTGTGTATTGGAGAAGTACTTTCCCCCAGCATTCTTTGACATAAGTGTTCACTTGTTGGTACACCTATGCGACGAGGCGCTTCTTTGTGGTCCAGTTAGATATCGGTGGATGTATCCGTTTGAAAGATTGATGAAAGTTTTTAAAGATTACGTCAAGAATACGCGATATATTGCAGGATCAATTGCAGATGAATACATCACCGTGGAGTCATCAATATATACTCGGGAATATATGACTGACTCTACCAGCGTTGATGACATTGATGAATTCCTTGATGATGGTGGTAATGTGATGGGAAAACGAGTGAAATTAACGAGTTTGCAACATGAACAAGTAGCTCGTTATCTATTTGACACACATGAAGATGTCGAAGAATGGAAAAAGTAAGTTTCGAATATTATAATGTTTAACATTATTTTAGATTATTTTATACATGATTAATTTTGTAATATGCTGTAAATATGAAGCCTGTGAGAACAATAAAAGACGAAAAACAGTGGTACAATCAGACAGCGAATTTAGGCTATGGTTGACACAAGAGGTAATTACAATGAAAACAGTCGTTATATAACGTTACATTACACTCAAATTTTACCACTAATATAATTAATTTATCTATATTCTCAGCTCCTAAAGATGGGTGATGCGACATCAAGGCTTGCTCGTCTAGCCACTGGACCCTTGTTCGTGGCACAAGAGTACAAAAAATATCGATTGAACGGTTACATTTTCGGCGCTAAAGTGTACGAGGAAAGTACAAATGTACAGAACTCGGAAATTTCATACAAGGCTCTTACTTTCTTTCGAGCGAGCGCAAAAGATAAAAACCTCGTTGAAGCTGAAATGACTTACTATGGTGTAATCCAAAATATATTTGAATTGGATTATATAAGCTTCAAAGAGGTTGTATTTTACTGTGAATGGGTAAGAGTTGAGGATAAAAATGCTTCTAAAGTTGATCCTGTCACCAATTTGATCATGGTTGACTTGTCCAAGTTGAAGAGCAACGACCACGTGAGCGATGAGCCGTTTGTTTGTGCATTTCAAAAGGTTAAGCAAGTGTTTTACTCGGAGTATATCAACAACGAGCCGTGGTCAATTGTCCAACACGCGCCAAGGCGTCTAAATAGTAGTGTGGATGACTTGGCTGCTCCTACCGAATATCAATCCATTTTTGATGATAACCCGAATTTGAAACCATTTTTTAATTTGTAATAATTATTTCAATTTGTACCGAAACATCCATTTTTAATGCTTTTACTTGATCTGCACTTTATCATTTTCACTCTTGTGTAGTGTGCGTGTGTGGAGAGGAGATTAATACATAAATATTCCAACTACATCTAAGTTTTGTTTATACTAATCCATGAATATACGCTTCTTACCTTTAATAGGTGATTAGTACATAGTTATTTGGGGTGTCCTATTTGTGGAGAGGAGACTGAATCTCTTCGTCTATCCGAACACTAAGAAATGCCATAATCCTATGGAGCGATGCTCTGCAAATTCCTCCCAACCGTTATGTAGCCAAACATCACCGGTTGAAGTTGTCAATTCCACTTTCCATACCCCACCACTTTCCATACCCCATTCAAAGGTGGAGTTGACAACTTCAACTGCTGATTTTTGGCTACACAACGGTTGGAAGGAATTTACAACGCATACCTCCATAGGATTATGGTATTTCTTAGTGTTTAGATATGAAGAGAATTATAATTGACACGATTGCCCGGGGTACATTAGTTGGAAGGAGGTGCCATATGAGCTCAAGTTAGCTGTTTGAGTGACACTACAAGTAATGTATTTATATTTATATGTCAATTTCGATTTCGATTTCAATTACGATTTATATTTATCTATATTTGAGGGGCGGATACTAATTTTACTTTATTTCAATTCAGGGGACAGGGAGTGGCCCTAAGGGTAGGCCACATATGCTCTATACTTATGTCGCTATTCGGACGAGAAGGGAAGGATAAGGAGGTGTTCCCGAGCGTCGCGGTACAAAATCTCTTTTCCATGCAAATAGTTTGTAGATTTGAGATAAAATGATGGTGATGTTGTTTCTTTTTAAATAGTTTCTTATTTGAATATATATTTGCATTATCTTTAGTTTTTTCGGATATATGATGTTTGGAACAGGTACAACGTTGCTATAACAGGTACAAATATACTGCTGGGCAGTGGCAGTGGCCATACTGCCCAGCAGTTTTTTTTTTAATTCTGCCCAGAATTGTCACGGTCATTGACCGTGACACGTCCGTGACAAAATTGACACGGGCGTGTCACGGTCAATGACCGTGACAAATTTTTTTTAGAAGGGTCACGGCTTTGTCACGGTTTATAACCGTGACAAACGTGTCAAGGTCAATGACCGTGACACGACCGTGACACAAAACGCGAGTTTTTTGTCAAGGTCAATGACCGTGACACGACCGTGACAAAAAAAGTTGTCTCGCCTCGAAATGTCACGGTCATTGACCTTGACAAGGTGAATTTGTCAAGGTCAATGACCTTGACAAATGGGCAGATTTAGTGTAGTGTTTGATATGGTAATAGTAGTATATATATATGATTGTGTTTATGCATATACTATATACGTGTAAAAATCATGTCCACGCTACTTGCTATCCCTGAGGTTACCGCACTGGGAAAGTCTTATCTCGATGGGACCTTTATGGGGGATATTGACTCGTACCCTAGAAGATAGAAATCCTTGGTATAGGCTATCGGATCGATAGTCAGACGGTCCTAAGAGACGTGAGGGTATGTGCTATCCTCTTAGTGACTTGGAACTATGCTTCGCCTCATTTTGTATATGTTTTGTGTTAATACAGTTCGAGAGTGATTTCGAACTAGTATTTCCCTTAATACGAGTGATACGGGGACTGGATAGCAGAGTATGCAAGCACCATAGATTTTATGTGGGGTGCTGTTAGAATATATATATTATATGAGTATTTAATATATATATATTTAAATATGGAAATTGGGAACTACTTGCTGTGATTATGGTATGTAAAAAATGAATAATTAATTCAACTTGGGTATAAGTGTTTGAAAAGCATGATATATTACTGAGAAACTTTATTATTAAATAAGGTTTAATTGAGAACTTTGCTTTTAAAATAAACTTAACCTCTTAAACATTTGAATTTATCGGTTTGAAACCTCACGAGCAACTTAAGATAAGATAAGTTAAACTGTTGGGAAGTATTAGTGCGATATGTGTGCACATTAGAAGAGAGGTCAGAATTTCTCAAGGGAGTGTCACACTAATATGTTGGTTGCATTATCCGGTAGCACTTTAAATACTTGCTAAACTAATTTTAAACTGTTTTTACAATCGGGCTCTGACCCGTTTCCTATTTTCTCTTCTCTCTTGTATATATATGTATATATTACAGGTGCCCAGCCACAGGGGCGCCTTGCATAGGATCCTCCATAGGGAACGCGATGTAGCTTAGGTGGGAGTTGCAGGCCTCTTGCTTAGACGACCTCATTATTGATTCCACTTCTAGTTCTACTTTATCTAGTTGGACATGTGCCGCCCTTTTCATTATTCAGTTGGTTTTTGTGATGGATTATAATTCATTTACTTTCAGTAGTTTTACTTTGGGATTGGTTACTATCAGAATGTTTTTCTTTAGTGGTTTGAAGTTGGGATTTACTATTGATAGTCAAATTCTTGAATGATCATTTATATCCTTGTTATTATTGTGTGACTCTTAAACAGTTAATTATCAAAGGTTTTAAATATTGGTTTTTGAATTAAATTGGAAAATTGAAGTCTAAAAATGGTTTTGTCACTTAGCTTAATTAATTAGGGTGTTTAATTAGAAAAGTTATATTTTTGCGACAGTGATGCTGAGAATGAACCAACCGTTCATCTGGGTTATAATTTAATAAAGGACTGATCACCCGGTATTTAATTAGGCAGGGTGTCACAACCACCAAATTGGGCCCATGTGCTGGGAGTGGGTTGTTGTTAATGTTATGCAGAGGGATTTTCAATGTACTTGACTTCACATACTTATCGATGATTCTCCTTAACATGAAACAACTCTTCGTTGGATGTTGGATTTTTTGATGAATCTGGCAATATTTAGGATCCGCCCTTGTTACCGCATCGGGTTCCCCAACGGGAATTCCCTTTGGTTCATAGATCGTTCCTCCTTGGACCATTGCATTGTAACAGTTGACAACCTCCTCCACGGTACAAGGCAATGGTGGTGGGTCCTCCCTGTATCTTCCAAACTTCCTCTTGTTATCCTTCTTCGGCACCTTGCCCCCATCTTCTCCCTTGGTGTACCCTACCCGTGGGGGCTGAGACCTCCCCCCCACAGATTGTATTGGCTGCCTAAACATCATGGGTACCACCACTGGGTTTGGTCTCACCACTAATGAGATATTTCTTTCCGCCTTTAGGAATGCGAAAAAAGTCCCCTCGCGCGTCTCATTAATGAGATGACAGATGTACTCAGGAACCAGCCCCTCCGCGCAGATCTATAATAACTTGGATTCTTTGGACTCCTCCCTCACATCGACGGACGTTTCCCTGAACCTTCGAATGTATTCCACCACTTCTTACCCAGGTAGTTGCTTCTCCCTCCCCAGGTAGTTGCCTCTCCCTCCCCAGGTACTTACTTCTCCCTCCCCAGTTATGTCAAAATGAACAAAACGTTCATCTCCTCCCATGTAGAAACGCTCTTGGGAGCTAAATGAGAATACCAAGTGTATTCTTTATCGGTTTGGGATTTAGAAAATTCCCTCAACCTGAGTTTTGTGTAATTGAAATGCGTCCCCAAGTGTTTAACGAAGCGTTTGATATGTTCCTTCGGGTTTCCACCCTTTTCCTGTGTATTTCTCAAAGATATGAGGAATATTATCTTTCGAATAGGGATCATCGTTGTATTCCTGGGGGTAAGGTGTCTGAAAGTCGTCATAGACTGAAGCTACCTCGCCCGCAGATTGCGAGGAAGCTTTCATGAATTTTAGTATCTCTTTCTACATCTCCTTCCTCATTTCCTCCATGAATGATACTGTTGAGGGAACCACCAGAGGGACCACATGCTGAATGCTCATTGCAGCTAGAGAGATCGTCACAGTTAGAGCCGTTGATACTCCTGAGGCTCCCACTATTGGATTTACAACATTGGGTAAACTTGCTGGGACCATTCCCGTTGTGCCTGTGCTTGGTAGGACGGTTTGGGATTCCCCTGGTGTCAAGAAAGAGGTGGCTCGAATCCTCCCAACACCGTTGTAGCTACGGGAGTTTGCAAAAACTCATAAGGAGTGCCACTTGGGCTGGCCCCAACCCAGCGCTCGTAGAAGCTTGTGTCACCCCTGGAACGCCTGTCATTGTCTGTGCTAGAGGTACCTCTATTCAAGGAGCCTCGTCCCTTAGAGCCTCCAGTTCTTTCGCCGCCTGTTCTTCATTGTGTTGAATGTCATCAAAGTTGAGACTTTGATTAACGTTATCTTACGCTATACTCCTTGCTTAGAAGAATGCCTCCCCAGGAGAGTCGCCAAATTTAAGAGGGTTGCTTAGATAACATGGAGGCATAACCCCTTTTGAGTACATTAATGATAAGTTAACTAGCAAAACTATTGATTAACAATAGGACATGCAAACACAACGTAATGAACATAAACTCAGTTATAACTCACATGTCTCTCGTTTATAACTCAGAAGGTAATAATGAACCCAGAAGTAACTCTTTTAGAGGGAGAGATATGTAAACACCCTAGATACACCTTGGCAGACAGCCAAACACACCAACCACTCTCAATAATCTCTGTCAGGTATTAAAAGCTTCGTAATAAATGACAATGGTGGGTGAGTAAACTCTCTGGTTCTGTAATAACTCTCTTTCTCTGGTGTATATTATTTCTAGTAATAACTTCTCAACTCTAAAAAATATCGTCCTCTCCTCAGAGGTGGTTGGGGTCCTTAAATAGATTCCCACACCACCCCCGAGGCAACTTTGTCATTAATGCCTGTGAAATACATCCCTCATACTTTATGTCACAAACATTAAATACCTGATGCATTAGTTATCTCCATGTCATAAACATTAAATGCCAAGACATGCCTTTTACCTAACCACTGTGTGTCAGGGGGTTATTGTCACAGAGGTGGGTCACCAACTGTCTGATAGCCCCAAATACCACGGTGGTTTACTCAAGTGCAGATTTGACATTTTTTATCTAGCTAGTGACACCACCTACAGTAGATGTGACATTAAGTAGAGGGTTGTTTGGTTCACAACTCAACGCCCGATGGAACTCCAAGCTGCCCGCCCAAGGTTCCACAGTAAGGGTCCTTCAATGTTTTACCAGGTGTATCTAAGATGGTTAGGACAAGCCCCAACGGTGCCTCACTTCTCAATCCTCCAAACCAAGTCCCTCAAAAGTTCCCATGGCGAGGTCATTCGATAGAGCATGAAATCTCTCCCAGGTCCTGCCAAGCCTGGTCTCTTGCAAGTACTGTTCGACCTCGCACATAATCATTATTCTCGTTACATCATTACAACTATTATAGCCTATAGTCAATATAAACAAAGATACAATATGGCTAAGTAACACAACAAGCTAAAATATGAGTTGCCACGCTAAGCTGCCTCGCTGAGATGCCACGCTTGAGCTGCCTTGCTGAGTTGCCACGTTGAGCTACCTTGCTGAGTTGCCACGCTGAGCTGCCTTAACCCCAGACACTGTTGTAAATAGGGGAATTATCCCTAATCTCAGGATTACCTTCAATCCCCCTCTACACATGGAAATACATGATACCGTCTGCGGGGAATTTGAACTCTACCCTATATGCCAAGAGAATATCCCTCTGATCCCTACAATGAGCTTGACTTGATCATTGTGCATTCAAATTATTCTCACTTGTAGACATACCACTACACCAATTTAGGCGCATCTATGGGCTGGTGTGTTTAAACTTCAGGACGAGAGGATCTTCCAAGGCCACACCCACCAGAAGGTCCTTGCTCAAAGAGGTACTTATATACTAGTAAGATGAAACTATTCATCCTATTCCCCATAACCATCCGTGTGAAAAGTTCTATATCTTGTAGTATATAGTCCAGGATACGCTGGATACCTATATTATTATGGTGGCATCTATTACGAAACCACCAACATAGTGAAAAAGTGAACTTGAGAGAACCCAAAAATTCTTTTAATAATAATAGTACCAAGAAAGGTCCTCCACTAATGGCATTTGTTTAGGAACATCCATATCTACCGAATCTTCTACTGATACACCCAACTAGAAAGCCAAATAAGTCTTGTCCATGCTAGAAGAAATCCACACCCTACCCCCTGCTCTGACATAGCCATACGGTGGATATATGACTCCATGTTACAAACTCGAAAGAGATATACTAAGAGATTAAAACCATCCTCCACCCTGGATTGCTCTGAAGTGATGTCCCCAAAATAACCACTAACTTCGGTCGACCCCACATCCTTAACTGAACCTGAATAAGAAGCCCGAGTGGATACCATACTCTCTCCAGATAAAGAGTTCAACTTCTTAAGAGGTCAGGATAACAGCCCACTTTTCTGAACCTAGCCAGTAAGGAGAAAAGTCCCCCTACCCCCACGAGAAGCTATCATACCCCTCCTTGGTAAAATAACAAAATTAAAGAGAAACTGCATCGAAAAATGACTAAAATCACCATATGGGAACTACTAGCTTCATCCTAAGAACATCGAGATATCCTTATTCGTCTGTTGTCTCAAGTTTCTGTACCACAAGTCCTGACTCGGGCTAAAATATCATCTACCATCGGGTCCATTACCATGCAATGGCATATCAACTTCTCTGATGAGTACCTCCCTATGTAAGTCCATAATTATCGTCTCACTCTAGGCATCACCACTGAGGCATGCAGATAGGTTGTGGCCCTAGTACTGATAGGCAAAAAACCCACCATCAATGTGTTTCCTCTCTACACCGCCAATGATTTGGGACACACCACCTCAGAATTTATGCCATCCTCTACGACTATCAGAGCTTATAATCATCGAGAGGTACTCAAATCCATCACATTCAATCTCATAGTGGGTCCCATCAAATATGATGTGGAGTTTTAGGTACTTTATGTCCAAGATAGTTTTAGACTCTTGACCGGGATAGCTTAGATATATCCCATGGGGTAATTACCCTCAATATTTCCCATGAAAGTCAGGTTCATGTCCGTTACTGTGGTCACCGAGATCCATGGGGACGATAGTTGGATCAAATTTTCCAAAACTAGTACCATTCCCCTCCTAGATACCTACTATGACATTAGCGACATCTACCTTAGCGGATTTTGAGTTATACCCTAGCTCATATGATAGATGAGGCATAGGTTATTCATAGTGTAGCCACCTAAATGATTTATAAAATGGGGTGCATTTCAATATTTAGACTTGGAAAGAATCAGAGTGGAACCCTCATATTCGTCACTACCATGGAACATAAGGAAAATATCAGCCTCAGATAAGCCCCTAAAAATAAAGTCATAACCCGTCGATCCTAAAGTCCCCCATCGATGGTGGAATGGTTACTTCCATCTCCAAGAAGAAACCTTCCCTTATCACAGACTTCCCAAACCATGGTGGGATGAAGCAAATAAGTCCTTACAAATTTGTATGGAAATCCTTTACGAGAAACGAATGTACATGGATTATGGGAAAATCCACAAGGTCAGCCACAATGAGCTCAATGAATCATTGTTATTGAGGAAGAGATAAAAATCCCTAATCTTGAACTTGAATGGGGGTTTCCCACATTATTGCCTGATGAAGTTTCCATAGTATCTTTGTTAGGGTCCTCAGACTTGAGATCGACAAAATTCTTCCATTATTGGTACGCTGCCCCCAATGCCCATATTATCACTGTTGAAATAGAATGATTAGTTAGCATCCCTAAATGCAATCTTTACTTTCATGTTTCAAATTAAACGGCCCCACCCCTAGAGAAACTGCGTTCGGTTGAGCCTAATGATGAGACCTTCCCACTCTCCTAGGGCTATTAGGGGAAGCAAGAAAGACACCAGCTCTTGTTGCAAGTCCTCTCCATAGCACTCCCCTACATGGACTGCAGGTATTAGCACTCCTTATGTTCTTTGAGTTGGGTTATTTTCCACTTGGAGTTTGTAATAGGTTGTAGAGAGCCCAAAGACCACTCCAAAGGTCGCCCTGGACCTCATAACCAACATCACGAAAACTATAATACCTAATAATTGTACCTCTATCAAATTCACCCTAGCGCCCATCGTTTGGAATCCCTTTGAGTCTGACTTGTTATCAAAAGATTCCCTCCTCACCCCCTGTCCCAATGTATCCATCTATAAAGCAAATTTTTCAGATATCATCTTTGATGTCCTCCTTCCCTTTGATGACAGAACAAATAGTGAGTTCCAATATTTGGTTATGCGTGTTGAATGTGATGACTACGAATACTACAATGGATTAGAACTCAGACCTAATAATGATGACTTTGAGAATCTAAAATACTTAAAAGACTTATAAAAACTTAACCAAAGTCAAAATAAATGCATATCTTCCAACCAGGATAACATAATAACCATAAACTTTAACACTCCCCTAAATGCCAAACAGTTACAAACAGGTCCACCTAAGACGATAATTTAAAAAAAGATCTCACGACTGTCCTCGCTAGCTTCGTTGATGTGTTGATTGGTCGTACGCCGACATTTCTAGCATCTACCCAACTATCATCATGCATGAGATACTCACTCTCCCTGATGCAAATCCCATTAAATAGAGACTCTACAAAATAATACCTGAGTTGTCCTTAAAAGTTAAGGAGGAAGTAGAGAAATATCTCAACATCAAGTTCATTAGAGTAATAAAATATCTCACATGGATAGCCAACATAGTACAAGTACCTAAAACCAATGGTAAACTCCAAATACGCGTAGAGTATAAAAATCTCAATCGAGACTGCCCCAAGGATGATTCCCCTTTACCACACATCGACCTATTGGTAGATAGTATATCTAGCAAAGAGATATGACACCCTACAAATCCATAAAAAGACTGATCAAGTCGAATAAAAAAATTTACGGGAATAAAAAATATTTGGTAACATTCTCAGCATAACGAACTAACTGAAATTGAATAGATAACAAAACGAGATAAAATAATACTAAAATAACATACAACCAACTCTCGTACCAACCATACATGTAATCACTCTCAAAACATAACGAGTGTAAAGACTCACATATTTCCCCCCAAATTAAAATCTAAATGACAGGAATAAAATGGAATTGGCACGCAGGCTAAAGACACTTACATCCTAAGAATATTCAATAGGAGGAGTTGACAATCAACAACATCGGTCAAGACAGAGGCTCTCGTAGCCTAAGTACTACAAATGTTAAAATCCACTATGTTAACATTAAATCTAGGAGGAATAAAAGTACAACTAAAATTAGGATAAATCATAACTATGCATCCGCCTCTTGCATTTTAATATCTTTTCAGTTTTATCCTAACCCAAAAAACCTAAAATAATACGCGGTTTTAAATTTGGAACCCATATGTAGCCCATGTGATTAAAAATTTACATATTCATTCTTTAATGTTTAGTTTCTCATCTTTAAGTTTATCTCTTTCATTATAAAAAATATGTTGTGTGGTAGTCTCTAACTTACGGTATCTTTCACCAAATAACCAAATATACTAATGAAGGGCTTATATCTTAAGTTTATATATATTTGACTATCTCATGCCAATCATACAACATATAAATCTATATTATATATAATACTCAAATCGCAAACATAAGTATGTAGGTAGACATCCCTACTATAAGTCATATACATCTCTAGTATATCACATAAATCGGTACAACTATCTTTAGTACCGTCACCGATTAATCCCATATGGTAGGAGAAAGACTCCTCATGTCTAACATCCATAAAAAGGTATAATCTCTATCATGTACAAATAAATGGGCTACATACAAGCCCACATATAACAAAGGCCTATCCCATTCGCCTCAATTGATCACTCACGCGTACTAGGTATAATCTTAGGTCATCCTGAACCTAAGACTATAGAATGGTGAATGGATAAATCATACGCCCATCCATCACTAGTATAGTCTACCATACTAAAGATTACATGATGAAATATCTCTGACCCTCTCGGTACACATATACCTAAACGTATGACCCTGGGGTAAAATATGACAAATGAAAAGCCTGTCTATTCACCGGGGTACTAATGTGATCCTTATCACATGTGCGTCATCAAGGAATCCTTCATAGTACGATACGCCATGAGCATTCACACATGGTATACACTGCTCATATAACATACAAGCAATTCCCACTCTCACTAATGAGTCAATGGAAACACATACATAACCCTCACAAATGGGTTACGGTAAATCTAGTACACACAGTGACCCTAACATTACCGGGCCATACAAGTATCGAAGTCATAAAAATGGTATGACCCATCTATAACCTTATACTCATTCTAATAACCCTAACACTCCAGGTTCCTAAATCTAGTCATAGTCTCACCGTGCCAGACACTAAAATAAGCATATCAACTATATTAAATCTCAATTAGCCTTAGTCTATTAACCTAAGACATGGCATGTAGGTATAATTTCCCACCTAATTTAAATGAAATCATGGGACATTCAACCCACTCATGCACCCCAAAGTAATCACACCCAAAGGATATCCAACCCACTCATACACACTAATAATTCAAATCAATCCCGGCTAACAAGCCCAGTCCTCTAACTTACAATTTCCCAATCAACAAACTCATTCTACACTTCGGTTTACCATCGAATTCCAAATCCTCAATTTAACTCCTTTAAGTCATCGATTTCTCTAAAATCCAAATACTCCAAATATTAATCTTTAACCATTCAAATAAAAAGAATATAAATATATTCTATGAGTACATGAAAACTATAGGGTAACAAATCCTAGAATTATCGCTTCAAACAAAAATTTCCAAAAGGTGGTTCAACCCAAAATCACATATCCAAATTTTTTTTCTCACTCACCGTATAGTAGAAAATTCATAACAAATTAAAAAAAATAAAAAACCAACGCCCACCCCTTCGTAATTCGATTCTGCACAACCTCATCCAATTTTTAATTTTTTTGATTGATCGAACATGTACTAGTCATATTTTCCAAAATCATGTTATTCTACCCAAAACCTACATTAATGAACTCCAAAGCTTCATTTAAGCCCCCAACATACATCCAAAAAACAAAATAGCATCATATATCCAATTAGAATCTCTTTCTAACATCAGAATCTTAGTTTTAAATCAAATTTTACATAAAACCCAATTTCATACTAAGAACCCTAGATTTTCAATTTCTATTAGTTAATTCATGTGTCCTACCAATTTCTACATGAACTCAAAGGGCATGATTTCAAATATAAATTAACTAGTAATCATTATCTAATTAACCCAACTCAGATTCACAATGAAATTCATCAAATTAAGGGGATAATCAATCTAATTCCAACTAATTTTGATTAATTACTAAATCATTAATTTTTAACCATAAAACTTAAATTTATAACATAATAGGTTTATATTCATATGAATAGTCATACTTTAAACTAATAAGAATCACCCAATTATTCTAAATAAACTTGCCATATGGATTGATTGGAAAATCAATCCCTAAATCACCCAAATCCTCTTTTCCTCCTGGTGCCTTATCTTTTTAGCCTTAAGATGTCTTTCAAATGACAAAATGAGTATTTTAGGTTTAAACTCCAAACTTTATAACATGGTTCCCCTGAAATTGCTTTTGGGCTCAAACTAAGTCCCAACCAAAAGTGTCCAAATAACACTCTATAGACCAAAACTCTATCCAAACCATATATTAACTTAATAGGCCTAAACCCCACTATTTAAACTATAAAAATATATTTTAAGTGTTCCAAAAGAGAATAACTAAATATACCCAAAAATATAACTAACAAGTCAGTTATATGACCAGGTTCAAGTTCAAATATAATTAATTTAATTAATTAATCACAATGTCTTTAAAAAATTTCAAATCCAATTTAGATAAGAAATAAAGATATAAATAGTGACATCTCGAGTCACAACAAGCACACTAAATTAGTTTTATCCAATTTAATAATTCATAAAAAATAAATTCTTCTTAGATGGTTTCGCAAGATACAACCAGATAAAGATGCACCCTGATCACTAAAAGAAAAAGATTACCCCCATGGGACGTACGATTATATACTAATTCCCTTTGATTTCAAGAATACCGATGCATGTTACCAAAGAGTAGCCATAGTTATCCTACATGACTTGATACATAAGGAAGTGTAAGTCTATGTGTACAAAATGATCATAAACTCTAAGGACCATGAAAGACACATTATGGAACTTCAAAATTCTTCCAGATGTAATGCCTTTTCAAAATGAGGTTGGATCCTCATAAATGTGTATTGGGAGTCAGTAATGGGAAAGTCTTAGACTCATTGTCAGCAATGATGGAATCAAGCGCCAAGTTTAAATCCATATGTAAAATTCCACCACCAAAAACACAAAAAGAGGTAAGAGGTTTCCAATGACACATATAATTCATAAGTCGGTTCATAAACTAGCTCACCACCATTTGTGAACCCATATTCCAGATACTCAAGAAGGAATCGCCTAAAGAGTGGAGCGCTCAATGACAGAAAGGACTCGATAAAATATAGGAATATCTCACTAATCCACCGGTATTAGTACCTCCCTAACTGGGATAACCCCTTTTACTCTACATGACCATAACCGATACATCCACGGAGTCGTGTTGGCCCGATACATAGAGAGTTTCTACAAGGAATGTGCCATGTGCTATGTCAGTAGGAAACTAGTATCCTATGATCTCAAATACACCATCTTGAAAACGTCTTGTGTATCTCTTGTATGGATCGCTCATAAACTTCGCCATTATATGATGTCCTTCAACATATAACTCACTTCCTGGATAGATACCCTAAAATATCTATTTAAAAAACTCGCTCTGTCTATCCGCACGAGCAAATGGATGGTAATATTGTCCGATTTCGAACTCACATATGCCACGCAAAAACCCACCAAAGGAAGAACCATCCCTGACTTTCTTGGAGGGCGAGGAAGAAAAAAATGAGGCAGAATTCCCCAACGGGGACTTTTTCACCTTAAACGCTAGAGAAACATTGGAACTCTAGGTTGAGGGAGCCTAAAATAAAAGGGGATTCGGCATTAGGATTATCCTTATATCTCCCGACTAATAATGACTCTTCAAAACCATCAAACTCATCTACTAATGCAACAGAAATAAGGCCGAATATGAGTCTTGCATCATAGGTCTCAAAATCACCTTCGAATTGGGGATCGCTAGCCTAAAAGGCTACGAATATTCTAGCTTAATCATGAGCCAAATATTAGGAAAGTGGCGAATTCGGGATGATAAACTGAACCTTACCATGAATACTTAGAATAGGTATCTTCTTGGTTTGAGCATATCAAATTTTACTTCCTCCCTAAGGCTAAAAATAATTTCACAAACGCACTTTCCACTCCAGCCTCCATAAACTACATGGCAAAAAGAACTAAGAAAAACACATTTTTTGTGACCATCCGTAGGACTTCTTCTTACTTCTTTAAGATCGTTTCCATTAATGAAATGACAATAGGACCCACAGTCTGGTACTATGACAAATGTAAATTACTCTATAAGAACCACTACCCACCCAATGCCTCCTCGAATGATCGACTAAAATGATTAGTAGCCCAATTCATCGTCTATAGGGACAACTCTCAAAATAGGGTTCAATGGAGTACACTTTTGATGTATCACAGAAAACATGACCGTATTGATCATGGAAAAAATCCATAGTAGAGAATATGGCCTACACAAGTGTGCACACACCCTTTACAAAAAATACTTTGAGAATCATACAAATAGACTACTATGCAAAAGGCTTGCATGGATTATATCAAGAGGTGCCTCAAATATCAACTTTATGCCCCATGACAACATTTACCTCCTTGAGATCTATGCTGCATAACCTCACACTAGCCTTTTTTCACCTGGGGTTAAACATCATAAGGAAGGTAACCCCTAAGTCCTCCATCGGCCACAAATTCATCATGGTCGACATTGACTATTTCACTAAATTAGTCGAAGTCGAATATTATGTAGCGATGAAATTTAATAAGGTTGAAAAATTAATGTCAAAACCTCATTTTCCACTTTACCGTACCCCATGATTTGGTGTCAAATAACAATTCTCACCTTGAGAAAGAGGCATTAAACCTTCTGCACAAGTATGAGATTACTCGGCATAATTCACTCACATATAAACCTCAAACTAACAGAGCAATCGAATATGCTACCAAAAATGTCAAGCACATCATCATCAAGATGATGGAGACCTGCAATGACTGATTTGAAAAACTCCCATATGCCCTATGGGGATACCATACTACGAAGTGAAATTTAATAAGGTCCACCTGTGCTTATTAGTTTATGTCATGGTAGCAGTTTTACTAAGAAAAATTGAGGTAACCTCTTTATGAGTCATTCTTAAAATCCAAGTAAATGAAACTGACTGGGTCCAAGCCATCTATGCTAAACTAGCTTTCCTCGATAAAAGGAGGTAAAGGTAGTTTATCATAATTAGATCTACCAATATCACATCACCCGAGCATTCAATAAGAGGATAAAGAAAACAAAACATGAGAGGGATACCTTATCTTAAAAAAGAATATCAAACCTTCCTGGGGGGGAAATTTGCACCCAAATGGATATGAACCTACCTTATTACTAAAATAAATGTCTGCTAGTGGCTACTGTATTACCCCGCACTTTTATGGATATTTAAATTTCAAAATGGGTGTAATTTGGAGATTTGAGGAATTTCTCTGAGAAATAAATTTTTGGAGTTTATGAGGGTTATATGATTTCGGATGGGTGTTACTTTTACTTTCGGGATTAAGTAAATGAGTTGGACCATTTTAATTACATGTCGCAGTTGAGAAAAGCAGCGAAGGATAATATTTTGATTGGAAAATGCGTATTGAGATGTGTTGAGTTTAATCAGTGAATTGTAGTTAAGTACCTCAGATGGAGATTTCGAGTGTGCGATTGGTTTCAAAATGGCCGAGATAGTCAGAATAGAGTATTCGGGAGTAGTGTTTGGATTTCAAGAATTTTTGGACCAGTAGGGACTCGTAATTGAGTAAACGAGTCATTTTTGGGTTTATAAGGGATAAACCCTTATTTCTCTCTATATAAGGCACAAGAGAGTGGGAGAAAGAAATAAAAAGAGAGAAAATAAATAGGAGAAGAAAGTAAGAGAGAAAAGAGGAGAGAAAAGGAAATTTCAGCAAAACTCCGCGAGATTCGACTCGAGGTCATCGGATTTTATCCACGACGCAAGTATTTACTTGCATATTTCTTGTAAAGCATAAATCTCATATTATAGTTGGTAATATATAACTATAAAGATTTTCAGGATGGGTTTTCTTGAATCAAAACGGGTTTTTCGGAAGTTTAATGGATAAACCCCGGATAATATACAATTTGGGAAACTTAGGAACTTATTGAAATCGATCGTTGGTTATAGGTTCTAGGATGTTTAGAACCCTTTTTAAGTGTGTGTATATGTCATTGATTGAGGTTGGATGACGTTATAATAGGAGTTAAAAGCTTGGGGGAAGATTCAATGGCCGAAACAGCTTTTCGAAGAAAAAGCTGTCCGGATCGATCGATCGATCGACGACCTAGGGTCGATCGATCGACTCTTCAGGATTTTTGATAGTTTCGGCTAGTGTTGTTTAAATGGGATAAATTCCAAATTTAATTGTTTCTAGTTTATTTATTTGAGGAAATAAAGATTCATTTAGGGAATTAATATCTAGCCATTTGAGGAATTTATGGGGGCTAGGAGGATGTTATAATCGTGTGGCACTAAAAGTATATTTTCGAGGAAAATAAATAAATTGAGGAATTAGACAATTGGGGTTCCCAAAAATAGAGTGGGGACTTCTAAGTTATTATTGGAGTGAGATGTATACCTTGGGTTAATTGAGTAAAATCCAGGACTTATTTATTCAGGGGTGTTCGGGAAGAGTAACACCCGAGGGAGTATTTCAGCGGGCAATTATATATAGATAATTGTGCGCGTAGAAAATGTAATTATGTGACGACTTATTGAGAAAATCCTACGAGGTGACAAGAATGAAATTTGGGATATAGGATAAAGAGGATTTAGAGGTTACCCGATACGTCTATTGAGGACGATTATTATAGATGATGCGATACCTATGGAATTAAGATAAGTCGATAGTATACTTATGTAGTTAGTACAAATTTGTATATTCAGGTATAGATATAAATCCTTAAAAGTGATTAAGGTACTAGATATATATATATATATATATATATATATATATATATATATATATATATATATATATATCAAGTGAGAGAATACTTATAAATATTAGTATTATAAGTGTACGAATACTTAGATACTATTACGAATGGGATCATTCGGGATTATTGGCTATCTCTATATGAAACTTGGCAATTATAGCCACATGTACATTTGAGGAGTGATATAGATTATATATACGATGTGATTACAATATATATATTATGATACAAATACATATATATTTGTGTGTGATTGGTATATTTGTATCTTAGAGGCTGGTTCCACGGGCTTTCCTTTGGCGTAGGATTGGAACAGCCAGATTATATATATTTCTCTAGTGTGATCCCGGGAGGTTGCACGATGTGGGTGAATCCCCTGGCTTGAGGAGAAGAGAGAGTATATCCCCAGGTCATCTCGTCCCGCGTTCGAGTGCGATATGTGTGTACTCCACTTACAGAGGGAATATGACCGCCTCCACCGTTGTGTATATTTTTACCATGACCATAAGTGAGTCTGGCTTGGTACCGAGGTATAGTGAGTAAACCCGGATTCAAATAGGCACTATGAGACTGCATCCTCGAGATATATCTTGGTGGGATGGTTATTACGCTTATGATTGTAATAAGTATAATTATATTCGTTGAGATATATATATATATATATATATCCGGATTTATATGAATCATAGTTTCTATTGAGAACTAAATATTTATATATTTATATATATATGGGTCATATATATACGTTGTGTGCTGAGGGACTAATGGATCTCGACGAACAACATTGCCAGGTAGTAGTGTATTGGGGGGTTCCTTTTTTGGATTTCACTTCGCGAGACACCCCACGCACGAACGTAACGCAGTGTTGGGAATGGGAAGAAGTTTAGCCCTTAGTACTCGGGTTAATTAGGATTTTCAGAGATTTGGTGTAACGGATTAGTTAGACATGGTAGCTTAACTAGGTTGTTTAAAAAGAATGCGATAGGTGTGCACTACTAGAAGAGGGGTGAGGGTATCTCATGGGAGTGCGATACCAATTTAAATATGAGGTAAATCATATTTTGAAAATACAGCATTTATGCACTTGCAAAACATTTTCAAACTCGGGCTCTGACCCGTTTTTCTCTATTTTCCTTTCTTGCTATATATGTATACATATATATATATATATATATATATATATATATATATATATAGGTGTCCAGACATAGGGACACTTGGATGATAATTCCTTCGAGTCGGATGTTTGCTGCAGCAGCTGTGGATGCATGTAGGTTTATTGTAGACGCTTCTATCTTTGTAATCTAGATAGGAGGTACCGTAGAAACTTTCAGTCCAAAAGCCTAATTGCATTCAATTATTCTCTTACCGCACTTTGATTTACAACTATTCAATTTTGTTGTACTATGTTAAACCGAGTGTTCGGTTATTTTATTTCATTTTCAGTTTCATATATAAACTGTGAGGATGTTTTATTTGAATATTTTGTTTAAAAAGATTAGTTAAATAAAATTTTGACGCCAGCCTAATAGGTTATTAGTAATTAAATTGGTTTTCGACAGTGATGCTAAGAATGAACCATATGAGACTCCTGTTTTAATTTGGTACATGATTGATTGCCCAGTATTTTATTAGGCGGGTTGTCACAGCTACCTTAACTGATCTCGATGGAGTCATATTTTCCCAACCTTTCCACCTTGACTAATTTAATAATTTTTTTGTTTAAGCCCTCTAGTGGTATAAAGGAAAAATTCAATTTAACAGAAAAACAGTCATAAAGGGAAGGAAAAACGATAGAAACCTATATACATTACCAACCCTACATAAAAAAATTCCACTTGAGCAACTAACCTCTTGATTGAAGTCAGATAAAACACTTTAATCCCCCAATTTTTCAACAAATAGAAATACGTAGACCTAATTCTCCACTATATTATTATCACAGGCATTCAAAATATTGACGCGCCATTGTCTTTAAATCAGATATACGTAGGAAACTTGAGATATCACTTCAGGCCCGATCTAAACAAACACCAAAAAACCATATTCTATTGGAAAACCCTCATTATGGTCATGGTGATCTCAATTTGAAAAGATTCCACCTGGTCTAAATGCACTAAGTGTTAAATAGTAAAACAATGAATTAAGGCAATTCTGAATGATGAGGAGTTATCCTTATTTAAGAAACAACACATAAAGGATGATGATATGAAAGAAACAATCTATAAAAGACTAATGGGGAAGAACATTATCCCCATACCCCTCTTGAAGAGAGATAAACACCAAAAAATACTCTATTGCAAAACACCATGCATCTATGGATGAATCATCAACGGACAAACTCACGAAGGTCTCCCCATAAAAGGAATACTATCTTGGCTAGAGGACAATGCTTTGACTCCAAAGGTACATCAAATTTCTCTTGCCAGTTCACAAGCAGAGAAATGGAACCTCCTCCCCTCGTGATCAACAACCAGATGACTCGTCAGCAAGTAGATAAAATTGGTATCTCTAAAAAAAGTCTAAAAAATACGTGGTACTTCTGTTTCCATGGGTATATGCATCCCTTTTCTTTTCTTTTATATATGCTGCCACCATTTTAGTAAAAAGTTCCTAGGTTCCATCTGTTCATATGCACGTTTGGCATTAATTATCCTGTGAATAAAAGTAACACTGACCCTAAGTGTATACAAACATCACCAATAATCTTTCCCCATGGAAATTATGAAGGCATGGACATGAATATAATACACATATATGTCATAAGAAATAGAAAAATATCAAATCCCAATTATCAAATCTCTGAAAATAAATATAGAATAGACTATGTGTATAAATAAAGGTGTTAAAGTCCAAAAATGGAGATAACAAATAATAGATTAACCAATAAAATAGATGAAAACTAGTAGAGAATGGGGATGAAAGACAATGAGAACAAGACATATTTTACGTGGTTCGGCCCGTAAAGGAAACCAACATCCACAGAGTAGCCTAGATTTAATTTCACTGTTATAGGGATTACAATTAGGGTTGCTTTATAGCTCAATGATTAGGGAGATGAGAGAGGATCCACTTTCAGGTGGGTTGGTTCCCTATTTATAAGTAGTTCATAGAGAATCTTTTTAGTGGATAGGTGGACTGCCTTTATAGGCCAGACAATTACACCTGCTTACACGTGCTTATCAAGTAAATAATAAACAAATTATCACTGAGGGGAACTTAGATTACAAACTTGTAAACATCCACATTTCCATATTCCATGTGACTAGTTAGAGACTTCTAGGGTGTATACGAGAGCATGCGCGTATGATGTGAGCAAACACTACCACTGAGGGTGACAGTTTTCAATAGGATAGGTCGAGAAGATTAATAACTGAGATAACCTCTTATTCTAGATGAAGACGAGCACATTGTGGATCCTCATTTGGTCATATTTTGAACTCTGAGTAGGTTGTGATTACAAGGGTATAACAAAAGGATAAATAATAAAATATATTTATTGGTGGAGGCATGCACTCCCTAATAAAACTAACACTTACTCATGTCGAGACTTTTTGGCCTGCTCAGCATCATTATAATGGTCGCTTGTGGCATCTGGATCGTTTTAGAGCCTCCAAGTGGGCCTCATAGGGGGGAAGAATACTGCAAGTCGCTTGATGGTTCATCGATTATGGGTAGGAATTTGGAACCATCTTAGGATATGGGGGTGAATGTCTATGGGAGTGAGATAGAGACTACATTTGGGCCACTTATTGATCCTCTCAAGCCTTGGTAGGACCATAAACCTAAATAAAATATTCCATCTACAAGAATATTGAGGAACAAAGAGTCATCAACCTCTGTAATATGGACATCAGGACCACCACCTTTAAAAAAATACCAGATCAATGGAATAATCAGTATAAAGTAAGACTAAGAAGAAAGGACAGTCAATAAAGGAAAATAAGGGTAAAAGGTAAGGCATACCCCTTCCATTTTCAAAAGTTACCAAAACCCAGGAGCGAAGATATCCACTATAATAGTAGACGTGGGAAAGGAAAACCTAGCTGGGACGTAACAATCTAAGAATTCTACACTATCCGTAAGAATAGGGATGTCCACCCTTCTAACAGGATAATCCACTTGGGTCGCACCTCTTATTTGGCCATGCCTCATAGCCTTGGCCTCCAATCCCCCCCAAGACTCTAGGGAAGAAATACGACCCGTGGAAACTTCCTTTGTCTGGTCACGACCCTAGGCTTCTCCCTCCTCCCTAGACTTTACCTAATCCCCGACATCCATTTGATGATGCTAAACCTCCAAGTCATCCAATCCTATACTGGTGGGACTCCTTTCTTTTCCTATAGCTCGATGTACATCCTATTTAATCAAAATCTAAGAACTGAAGGTAGGAGGGAGTATCCATACTCCCAGGACTATGCCACGACAAGCTCGCCACACTAGAACCTAACCTTAAAATCGCCCCATTGCCAACACCAAACTAAGAAAATATGTTGGTACCTTCAAAAGGATCTAATCAAACCCCTAGGGTCCCTCATGGACCTATAATCCTCCATACATTCCCTATAGGCACCTTATTGTCTTCCCTGTCCGACCCCTCGATAAGTATCCCCTGAGTCCTCACACCCACCTAGGCATGACCTCTACCTCCTCTTGCTACCCCTTGGGAGCAATATGATCACCACCTACCGCCCCTACTCACCCTATATAGCCATATTCTCTCCACCTCATGCCTCAATCCCCTCCTCTATTGGAGCCACCCTATCACGTGATAATAAAACCTCTCAAAGCACAGGGAGGGGCAGTGTCATAACCTTCCTATATAAGAAACCTTGATAATCAAGATTCTCCCTGAGTAGGTCAGGAGCAAGCACTCCATTCAAAACATATATCGATCTACCTCAATCAACCCCATGGTGTTCCTTATGCAATAAAAATAAGGAAATGACATCCAAAAGGGGATGTCCCACATATTGTGAATAGTTAGCCTCTCACCCAGATGGGACCAACTTCCATCTAAAAATTATCCATGTCAAAACACCATCCCTCGTCAAATGATGAGTAAACTCCCAAGGCACCTAAAAAATGATAAAGCATCAAGAAAAAGAGATTTTAAGAATCAGGTAGATACTTGAAAGAAAAATAATAGAAATAAAATTCACTAACTACTGACATTGTCTACGATCATCACGTTTAGGACCCCCTAGCTATTTCCAAAGTGATAGATGATCCCACCCTTAAATTTCTCCGTGCATATCGCCTAACACTACAAGGAAAAAGACATTCAGTGATATTCCTACACTAACAACCAGACAAAAGTTGTCATAGACATAATGTTTGTTGGAGCAACACATTCATTACAACTGTGGTCTGATAGGACATTACTTTATTGATAGTATTTCTTCAAATGATCTGCATTCCAGGGGTTCGAAAAGGGTTCCCCTTCAAGGTTTTCTAGTCTATAGGCTTCAGGAACAACTTCATCGATGACCCTATATGGCCCATGACAATTTGAATGGATATTGTTAAGCTTTTTCCAAGTCTTTTTGAGGGTTAGGTCCCCTATGGCGATTGGCCTTTGCCTCACCCTATGACTGTAAAACCTAATAGTCCTTTGCTGATAGGCTGCTTGCCTTATCTCAGTGTCTTCTCTTCTCTCCACAATCAAGTCTAGATCAAGTCTCCTTTCTTACATATTCCTCTGGGGGTCATACATTTGGACTCTATGAGTAGAAAACCCTTTCTCGATGGTGATGATGGCTTCTAAGCCATACGCTAGCATGAATGGGTTTTCCCCGGTAGGGGTCTTATCCGTCATCCTGTAGGCTCACAGTACAGCGCACAACTCCTCAACCCTTCTTCCTTTTTCCTCCTCGAGATTTTTCTTGATCCCGTCTAGGATGGTTCTATTTGTAACCTCAGTTTTCCCATTAGCCTGAGGTCGGGCTGGGGTTGAGGAGAATTATTTGTCACCAACTCTATCGTAGTATTTTTCCAGAGATGTATTCTTGAATTGAGTCCCATTATCCGAGATGAGGGTGTTGGGGAGACCATATCTATATATAATGTTTTTCCAGATAAACTAGAGGGTCTTCTGCTCGATGATCATTACCATGGGCTCTGACTCCACCCAATTTGAAAAATAGTCAATTGTTACGATCAAGTATCGATAGTCATTGATGGCCCTAGGCAAGGGTCCTACTAGATCGATTCCCCACACTACGAATGGCCATGGGGAAGTCATAGAGGTAAGAGGATGATGGGGTTAGTGAGGGATGGTGTGAAACCTTTGACATTTATTATATTTTTTTAAGTATAACGTGGCATCTCTCCCTAGGTTCGGCCACCAGTATCCCTGGGTTACTATCCTCTTTGCTAATGACCTGCCCCTAATATGGCTTGAACATGACCCCTCGTTCACATCTTGCAAGATGTGTGGGACTTCCAACTGGTGAATACATCTGAGAAAGGGGAGCAAGAACCCCATTTTGTAGAAGGTGTCTCCAATGACAGTGAATTTTGCAGCTCTATATCTCAACTTCTTCCTTTCTTATTTTACTTTTGGCATCTACCCCTCTCTAATGTATTTGATTAGAGGGTCCATTCATGAAGCTTCCATGTTGATATTTAAGAAAAATCCAAGTGTTCCCTCTTTCTCTTCAATCGTTGGTCGAAGCAAAATTTCCATTGGAACTGTCCTCCTGATATCTATCCTAGTTGTTGAGGCCAGCTTAGCAAGTACATCGGCTCGGCTATTATCAAGCCTAGGCATCCTCTTCAACTTTACTTCTCTGAAGCTCCTCAATAGTGCCTTTATGCTTTCAAGATATTTGGCCATTCATTCATCCTTAGCCTCGTAGGCTCCTAGTATCTGATTCACCACTAGTCTTGAATCACTATGGACCAAGATCTGGTAGACACTAAGAGATTTGGCCAAGGAAAGGCCTGCTATTAGGGCCTCATATTCAGACTCGTTATTGGAGGCTTTAAAGTTAAACCTCAGGGCATACTCGATATCTGTGCCGTCGGGTGCTGATACAATTAATCCAGCCCCATTTTCGCTCTCATAAGAAGACCCGTCAATGAAGAGGTTCCACACAGCCTGTTCCTCCGAGAAGTTTCCCTCAATGAGGGACCCCTGTCTAAAGAGATATCTCCCCTCTTCTTTTTTGACCACTTTTTCTCAAGCGGTGCTTATCTCAGTCTTTTCTGCGGGTGGGTCAATAGTTCTGCCTTTACGTGCCTCTGTCTTCTCGAGGCTCTTATCTTCAACCTCATCATCTTCCCAAGTAAATTCATTCACGAAATCTACTAATGCTTGCCCCTTAATGGACACCCTTTGTTGATATGCAATGTCAAACTCTCCTAACTCTATAGCCCAGGCTATTAGCCTCCCCAATTTTTTTAGCTTGTGCAAGACCTACCTGAGAGGAGAGTCAGTAAGGATGACCATAGTATGGGACTATAAGTACGACTTCATCTTTCTTGATGCATGGATCAATGCATAGGACAACTTCTCCATCCTTGGGTATCTTTTCTCTGCCCCCTTGAGTGCCTTACTGTTGAAATACACAGGCTTCTGTACCCCATCCTCTTCTCTCACATTGGCTGCACTGATGGCTGATTCTGAGATGGCTAGGTACACATATAGTCATTCGCCTTTCACTGGTTGTGACAACAGTAAGGGAGACACTAGGTAGGACTTTAACTCCTTGAAAGCCTGGTCAAACTCTTTGTTCCATTCAAAGGACTTTCTGAGAATTTTAAAGAACGGTAAACACTTATGTGTGGCTCTGGACATGAACCTATTCAAAGAAGCCACTCACCCTGTGAGCCTCTGAATGTCTTTGATGGTCTTGGGGGTCTTCATTTCTATGAGGGACTTTATCTTCTCAGGATTGTCCTCAATGCCTCTTTGGTTGATAATGAACCCCAAGAACTTCCCTGCTCTGACCCTAAAGACACATTTGGCTGGGTTGAGCTTCATCTGGTACTTTTCCATCATATTAAAGGTCCTCTCGAGGTCGACCACATGATCCTCGGCCTTCAAACTCTTGGTCAACATGTCATCTACATAGACCTCAATGTACTTCCCAATTTGGTCCTCGAACATTTTATTCACAAGGCGCTGATATGTTGCCCCCGCATTTTTTAAGCCAAAGGGCATGAGCCTATAACAATATGTCCCCTTGTCAGTAATGAAAGCCATTTTTTCAAGTCTTCAGGTCTCATGAAGATCTGATTGTAACCTGAATAGGCATCCATAAAGCTCATTAACTCATAGCCTGCCGTGGCATCTACCATCTGATCAATGAGAGGAAGAGGGAAGCTGTCTTTGGGATAATATTTGTTGAGGTCGGTGAAGTCTACGCACATCCTCCATTTACCGTTGGCTTTGGGGACTATGAATGCGTTGGATATCCATTTAGGATAGACGACCTCCCTGATGAACTCTACATCTTCTAGATTATTGACCTCATCCCTAATGATGTCATACTTTTCTCGAGAATAAATCCTCCTCTTCTACTTCATTGGCTTTGCACCTTCTACCGCGTTGAGCTTATGGCTCATAATTTTGGGGTCGGTCCCCGGCATATCTGCATGACTCCATGCAAAGACACTCTGTCTTCTCCTTAGCAGCTTGATGAGGTCTTCTTTTATGTCTATCTTCAGAGCTTTATCGACTTGGACGGTTTTTTCTATCTCATCCTCATTGAGGATGATGGATTCTATCTCTTCCGCGGCTTCTCATTTCTTCAGTTTTTTCTTATCCCTGGGTTCAAGGGTGTCGATATTGTAAGTAGTTGTTGCTTTCTTGTGCGCCTCTCTTTTTTTAGCGGAATTGAAGTAGCATTCCTATGCTGTCTCCCTGAACTTCCCCTACCCCGTAAGGGGTCGAGAATTTTATCATCTGGTGAACAGTGGATGGCACGACCTGAAATTCCTTAAGGGCCACTCGCCCCAGTATAATGTTATAGGCTGAGAAGACTTGTTCATCCCTCATGAAAAAGTTGACCTTCTTGGTTAGCCATCTCGTCCACTCGTCCCCCATTCTAACATCAGCCTCATACACTCCTAGGGGATCAACTTTTTCCCCACTGAAACTAATCAAGGGGTGATGGTATGGGACAAGCCTTGCACGGCTGAGGCCCAAGGCTTTAAAGCACGATCAAAACATCACATCTGCAGACCTACCCTCATCTACCAGGATCCTCGACACCTCGCACACGTGTACCCTATTAGTGATGACGAGAGGGTCATCATGTGGGCTAAGAGGCCTTTGAAGTCCATTCTTGCGAACCCCACTATCAGAGTATCCATATTTACTTTCTTCCTCTTATCTAACTTCTCTTCTATAGAGGTTGAATGCATAACTTTTGTCACGGCCTTAGCTTCGGCCACATGGGCTTTCCTGTCTATGACCTCTGACCCTCCTCCTTCTAGTCCCCTGGATATCATCCCAACACCGAGTGAGATCATATTGAGTCTCTTGACAGGACCGTAGTCATCTCTCGGTGGGAGGTCAAGGTCGTCCTCTTCATCTAAAGGGTCGCCTTTTTTGTTTGTAGGATCTTCTATGCACGTATCACCCCTCTTTTTCCTGGGGTCATCCCCTCGGCCCCTCTTGAAGGCATTCCTGTCAACGTATTTCCTTAACTTCCTTTCTTTTAACATTTTTTTCAATTTCATCTTTCAGGGCAAAACACTTATCGATCACATGGCCATGGTCTTGGTGAAACTCACACCACAGGTTTTTGTTCCTCTTGTTAGGGGCTTCCCTCAACTTCTCAGGCCACTTAAAGGATCGGTCACTCTTTATCTCATTCAGAATGTGCTCACAACTGACCGTCAGAGGGGTATAGTCGACAAATTTGTCATCTTCCAGCCTTTTCTTCCCCTCTTTGTTCTTTTTTTGGTACTTACCCCCACTAGTGCCTCCTTTTTCATCTTCCTATTTTGCGGCCATCGCCTCTTCGATGTTCATCACCTTTCCTGCCATCGATAGCAATTCGGCCATCATCTTCGGGGGGATTCGATAAGCTTCCATAATAACTTCCCCTTCTGAAGTCCCCCAATGAGGGTTGTCATGGCTATACTTTCCTCATAGTCTTCGACCTCCAACTTTTCTTTGTTAAATCTGGCTATGTAGTCTCTCAGACTCTCGTTCTTCCCCTGCTTAACATAGAACATGTGTGTGGTCTTCTTCTATGGCCTCACTCTAAAGCAAAAGTTATGGATGAATCGGTGTGCTAACTTCTTGAATCTTTCTATGGAATTCTTTGGAAGAGACATATACCAGACATGTGCAACCCCAGTCAAAGTGCCAGAAAAGGCACAAAACCTCATCTCATCAGAGATAGAGTATATGTATATCGCTGATTGGTACATCTCAATATGATGGACATGGTTGGTACTCTCGTCATACCTTGGGGTGACCACAGGCGGTTTGAACTTGGATGGCGTTGGGAAGTTGACTATCTTCTCCACAAAGGGTGAGCCTATGGATTATCCTCTCTGAAGAGGGTCCCATCTCTTCAGGATTTCACCAATTTTATCCTCCAGCCTTTGGATTGAGTCATTCCATGGCCTCGTTGGGTCAGCTTGGCTGATGTTATCCCCTGTCGCCTCTTTGAGGTGGACGGAGGGTTCTGCTGCGGCAGGCCTGTGTCGACTGTTTACTTCCCCCCAACCGTTGCCCCATCGGTCCCCATGGGGTCGGCCATCTACTGCCTCCCTTCTGGACCTCGTAACACTTCTCGATCGGGAGAATTTTTCCCACAGGTTATTTACTAGGCCTAGCCTCTCAAAGGCTGACCCCCTGCTCAGACGATCGAAAGCAGAGCCCCTCAGGCAATTGTCTGGATTTTTCCTTTCACACTTCCTTTTATTCTCCTGGATAGGTCACACAGTATTATTGGACACCTCATACGGCTCCCAACACTCTATGGGGGCCTCTTCCACCTCCAGATCATCATATCTATCTTTCGGGCAAGGGTTTCCTTTCCTCCCCAGGCGTAGACTTCGGGGGTCAGCAATATCCCTCCCCCGTTGTGGAGGTGGAAAGTCTTTGCATGGTGCCTGGGGTGGTCCCCTGGCCTCGTGCTGCCCTGGAGCTGCTGTCGGAGTAATCATCTCCGGTGAGACTCATGGAGGTCTTAGTATGTTTTGGCTAAGAGATGTAAATTGCTCTTGTATAATTCACTGGCTTGCTGTTAAAGATTTCAGGGTGGCAGCCACATCAACCATCTCAGACTGAGGTGGTTCATGACTGGAACTAGGTCCCACTCCACTATTCGGTGGAGGAAGTGGTGGTGGTGGCATCTCCGGTGCCATGTGTTTGAGCTATAGAGAGCTGAATGATCAAAAGACTGATGAGCTTGAGAACCTTAATGGGTCTCTTTCAATGGTGAAACAGCTCCACAAAGGGGGAGAACTGGTTCACCACCAGAGTGCCCGGTGAGGTCAAGCTGTATAAAGGAAGATATGTCTTCTCGTTCCCACAGACGGTGCCAAACTGAAGATGCTAAGATTCAGCACCACCAGATAAGTGATGATGAGCTCAAACAGTAATAACAATGGCAGCCATAGAGATGTATATGTGTGTAACTGTATAGAAGGGGATGAGTATAAGAGGAATAAGATAATGATGTATAGTGGTTCAGACAATTAGGCCTACATCCACTGTGAGTGTGTGATCCACTAAATATGGGCACTAATGGCCTTGGATACAATGCACATAAGCTCACTCTTTCTCTACTGTGTGTACAAGCAGAGTTTTATCTAGGGTTACAATTATCTATCCCTTTACAGGGTTGATGGTGACAAGTATATATAGGGCTTGGGGGTGTAGTATACCCCCAAGCATGCATGGAGCATGTGAATGATGGTCTAGCCAATCCCCTACTGACACCCAGATGTGCCACTTGCAATCAACGATGACATAATATTCCCTCACATGAGGGGATGATATTATTATAACGGTTTAGGCCATGAGTTGTATGAGTCCCACGCGCACTGTTCCACGTGTCTCCCAAATCACCCGTTGTGATGATGTCACCCTCAGCTTGCGATGTAAGGCCGAGGGTAAAGTTCCTACTGGAAGTGGGCTTGGCCTGGTGTGGGCCTCGTACTGTCATACCCTCGTAGGGTTGTCTGGGCCATGATGAGGGGTCGACCCCTTGAAGGGTCGTCTGGGCCATGAGGAGGGGTCCGCCCCTTGAAGGGTCGTCTGGGCCATGAGGAGGGTTCGGCCCCTCATTGGGTCATCTGGGCCATGGGGAGGGGTCGGCCCCTTGAAGGGTCGTCTGGACCATGGTGTTGGGTCATCCTGGTCGATCCTTCCTGTAATGGAGCCTTGGTTATTGGGCTCGTCCTAGGACTGAGCCCTCGTCTGGGAGGAGGACACCCTCATCTTGGCCGAGGGTATATATGGGTATATCAACTAGTGTCTGGTTATCACCATAGGTATGTTACTGAATGTCAATTTTCTTGTATTGGAAAGAGGGTAAAAAACCCATCCATCGGTGCCAATGTCCATAGCCACTAAGAATATGCGACCACATATGTAAAAAAGCACAACTTCTCAAAGAAAACAAAAACAAAAACAAAATACGACATCGATAACATGAGAAGGCAATATCCAGTGGAAACAAATGAAAAGTCACGAAACTATGTAATATATAGAACCCACAAATATAAAAACTATAAAACTATCTGTAGAATATCTTGAAAATAGGGACATAGACTGACACATCTCTACCAACTCATCTTCCCCTATGCATATCTCAAAATTTGAGAGAAATCCATTAGAAATCCCAGCCACCATAAATGGACCCCATCTGCACCACTTGGCACCAAAATCATCCCAACTATAAACTCTAAGCATACCATCTCGAAGATGCTACATTGATCCATGGGTCATCCACTTGCTCCAGATATATAGTCAAGGAATTGACTTTAATGAACTCCCCTCGAAAAGGACCTACATGTATCCCCAAAGTTGCGCACATACCCTCAGGTATTATAGTCAGAGTCCAATCCACCTCTAGGGGCACTCCGACAAACAAAATCTCATAAAATCATGGAATTCCATGGGAGTCATGGTCATCTTTCCCATTGACAAATGGTAGGGGCTAGTAGTATCCCACCAACACTCTCCCGAGGTGGTTATGATCAGTCAACTCGTCATAAAATGCACCGAGAAGATAAAATCTAAAAATATCCCAAACCCTATAGCATACATGGATGCACGTATAAAGGGAATTTCTCTTCTAAACCTTATCAAGCAGTGCTACAGAACCCCTAAATTGAGCATGTCCACCACGATTCAAGGAAAAGAATACAACATGTGCAATCAGTAATAAGAAAAAAAACTCGCTATCTGGGATTGAATTATCGTGTATTCACACATAACCTACCTATCTTTTGTTCCTGCTAACCAGAATGGTTAACTAGTAGTGAGGTGATTCAAAACCCTTCAAATCTTTATCCATCCCAGTATTTAAGTTGCTGTGTATTTAAACTTAAGTTACCTATATTTTTTGCTCTAATCAATAATGTTAACAAGTTATGAAGTGACCCAAAACCTCCCAGATCCTTCCACTTCCTAATGTTTGAGTTACTTTGTATTCACACTTAAGCTACCTATATTTGATTCACGCTAACCAAGAAGGTTAAATAGTCATGAGGTGACCTGAAATTCTCCCTCTCGATGTTTGATTTACTGAGTATTCAAAGTTAAACTACCTATCATTTGTTACCGCTATCCAGGAAGGTTAACTTTTCGTAAGCTGACCTAAAACCCCAGGATTTTCTCCCTCACGATATTAAAGCTTAAACAACCTATATTTTGTTCTCCCTAACCAGGAAGGTTAACAAGTAATGAAGTGACCTTAAATCCCTCGAAACTTTCTCTCTCTCGGTGTTTGAGTTATTGTGTATTCATAAGTAAGCAATTTATATTTGGTTCCTACTAACCAAGAAAGCTAACCATTCATGAAGTGATACAAAACCAAATAATTCTCACTCCCAGTGTTTGAGTCATCGTGTATTCACACTTAAGATACCTATCTTTGGTTATCTCTACCCCGGATGGTTAACCAATCCTAAGGTGACTCGAAAAATTGGATCTTTCTCCATACCTGTGATTGAATCATGGTGTATTAATAACTAAGTTAGCAATATTTGGTTCCCTCTAACTGGGAAGTTTGACAAGTCGTGAGTTGACCCAAAAACCCATGAATTATTCTCCCTCTCGGTGTTTGAGTTACCGTGTTTTCACATTTAAGACAACCATCTTTGATTACAGCTAATTAAGAAGGTTAACCAGTCGTGAGGTGATCTGAAACCCCCCAAATTTTCCCCCTTTTGGTATTTGAGTTATCGTGTATTTACACTGAATCTACTTATCTTTGGTTCCTGCTAACCAGGAAGGTTAACTAGTCTTGAGGTGACCTAAAGTTCCCCATATATTTCTCCCTCCTGGTGTTTGAGTTACCATTTATTCACCCTTAAGCTACCTCTCTATGGTTCTCGCTAATCGGGATGGTTAACCAGTCATGAGGTGACCCAAAACCACATAAAATCTTTCTCCCTCCTAATGTTTGAGTGACCGTGAATTCAAACTCAATATACCTATCTCTCTTTCCCACTGACAAGGAAGTATAACTCCTCGTGAGGAGATTCGAACCCCCGTTGGATCTTTCTCCCTCCCAGCGTTCAATTATTGTATATTCAAACTTAATCTACCTATACTTGGTTCCCGCTAACTCGAAAGGTTAACCAATCATGAGGTGACCTAGAAACCTCCCTAGAGCTTTCTCCCTCCAGGTGTTTAAGTCACTGTATATTCACATTTATGCTACCTATCAACAGTTCCCACTAACCAAGAAGGTTGACCAGTCATGAGATGACCCGAAACCCCCACGAGATTTTAATCTTTTGGTGTTTGAGTTACCATGTATTCACACTTAATCTACCTATCTTTAGTTTATTCTAACTAGGTGGGTTACCCAATCATGAGGTGATGCGAAACCCCCTAAATCTTTATCCCTCTTGGTGTTTGAGATATTTTGTATTCATACTTAAGCTACCTATATTTTATTCCCGCTAACAGGAAGGTTAACTAGTCGCGTGGTGACCCGAAATCCCCCCCCCCCCAAAAAAAAAAAAATAGTTTCTCCTTCTCGGTGTTTGAGTCACTACATATTTATATTTAATCTACCCATCTTTGCTTCCCACTAAGCAGGAAGGTTAATTAGTACCAAGGTGACCCAAAATCCCCCGGACCTTTCTCCTTCCCGATGTTTGAGTCACCATGTATAACACTTAAGCTACCTATTTTTGGTTCCCTCAAACCGGGAAGGTTAAATATTCTTGAGGTGAACCATACACCCCACACCCAAATCTTTCTTCATAATGATGTTTGAGTTACTTTGTATATAACCTTAAGTTATCTATATTTGATTCTTTCTAATCATTAAGGTTAACCAGTCGTGAGGTGACCCAAAATCTCCCACAGCTTACTCCCTCCCGATGTTTAAGTCACTGTGAATTGATACTTAAGCTACCTATCTTTGGTTCCCCCTAACCAGGAAGGCTCCCTTATCTTTATCCCTCCTGATGTTTGAGTCACCGTGTAGTCACACTTAAGTTATCTATCTTTGGTTCCTTCTAACCAGGAAGGATGACCAGCCATGGGGTGATCCGAAATCCCCTTGGATATTTATCCCTCTAGATCTTTGAGTCAATGTATATTCACATTTAAGTTAACTATCTTTGGTTTTCGCTAACCCGGAAGGTTGACCAGTCATGAGGTAACCCTAAACCCTTAAAAATTTCACCTTCCCGGTGTTTGAGTTATCATTTATTCACACTTAAACTACCTATCTTTCATTCCCGCTAACTAGGAAAGTTAATAAGTGATGAGGTGACCCGAAACCCCCCAAATCTTTCTCGCTTTTGGTGTTTGAGTTATCATGTATTCACACTTAAGCTACCAATATTTGGTTTCCACTAACTAAGAAGGTTTACCAATAACGAGGTGACACAAAATCCCTCTGGGCTTTCTTCCTCCCGATGTTTTAGTTAGCGTGTATTCACACTTAAGCTACCTATCTTTGGTTCCTACTAATCAAAGAGAATAACCAGTCGTGTGGTGACCCCCAATCCCTTGGAACTTTCTCCTTCTCAGTGTTTGAGTTTCCATGTATTCACACTTAAGCTACCTATCTTTGGTTCCCACTAACCAGAAAGGTTAATCAATCGTGAGGTTTCCGTAAACCCCTTGGATACTTCTCATACATTATTATCGTCTGAGGGGTACACACTCAACACACATGTCTAATGCATCATCATCATACCCTCATTATATTTTATTGTCCTCGTTTAAGCTATATACCCATTTTATGTCATTCTTATTTTTATTTTTACTTTTATTTTAATTATTCCTAATATTACTATTTATTATTATTTGTTTTTATTATTATTATTATTATTATTATTATTATTATTATTATTATTATTATTATTATTATTATTATTATTGTTGTTATTATTATTATTAGTAGTAGTAGTAGTAGTAGTAGTAGTAGTAGTAGTTTTCTTCTTCTTCTTCTTCTTCTTCTTCTTCTTCTTCTTCTTCTTCTTATTATTATTATTATTATTATTATTATTATTATTATTATTATTATTATTATTATTATTATTATTATTATTATTATTATTATTATCGTGTTTCTTTTTTTTTCTTTATACATAGTCGGATTAGTTCAATCACCCTTAAGTTTTATCCCATTTATTTTCCACCTTTAGGTCTCTTTATTATTATTATTATTATTTCAATATTTCTACCTCATTACATTAATCCCCTATCATAATTGGTTATTATTATACTTATGTTTTAGGAAAATGACAAATATAAAGTCAACATGTCTTGGTCCCCAAATATATAATAGTCCCGCCAAAAAATATTAGGTAATATAAATAAGAGAAGTTCAAATATATTTACAAGAAACAAAAAACATTCTATAAAATCTACAAAGATAAAAGACACGAAACTTACATGTGGGGGTATCCGCAGGATGCTGCCCCAATGTCCTATGGTTCTTGCACTCCTTTAGGTGGATCTCCGTATCCTCCTCATCTGTCGAAAAAGGAGCATCATAGGCCACAAGTGACCCAGGTGCCACGGGCTCCCCCTCCTAATAATTAACATCAAGGATCACACTCAGGTGCCCCATGGACACCAAAAGAAACACCTCTGGCCAAGGCTTCGCATCCTCTAGCCCAGTTCGTGCCTCCAGTCCAACATCACCAACCACACCCCCTTATCTTCCTTATTCAAATGTAGGGCCTGAATCTCATCATCGTCTACCATAACAAGATCCAAAGGGTTCGTGATGAAAAGAGAGTTCGAATAAACCAAGAAGAAAATCATAAATAGGTGAAATATTCTCAAAATGGAGAGGGAGAGAAATGAGAGAGAAGAAGAGAAGTTGGGAGTAGTGAGAAAACTGCCTAAAGGCAACATGCATCGATATGTTTTCGGCTCTGAGATAAGTAACTGAATGGTTAATAACCTAACCACGTCCCAAAAATCACATCTCACCCCGAAGTTTTCTACCCCTTACACCCCCATACATTCCCATTCTAAAGATAGAAAAACCTATTTTTAACCATTTTAATTTCGACAATTAGTGTCTGCATATGCACCCTCTTAGTCGACCACATATGTGGACACCCCGATTTTCAATCGAGGTGTGGGTCATTATATCCCATTCGATTGAAAACCCTCAACCTACACCGAGCCAAATCCCTAAGGGAAAAATTGAGACACCACCCCCAAAGAAAACAAACAAGGTCAAATCCACAAGGATAAAACTTTGAGGACTAAAGGTGGAAATACCAAAAATTAGAAAAGATCGAAAAACCTTTTTGGTGGGTCCTTAATAGAACGGTTAAAGGCTCCAAAGCCTCTTTAACTGAATGGTCATCTTCCTTTGAACGAACGGTTAACCTATCCTAGGTAATGATTGTAGAATCAATGAAATCTTACCCATGACAGTACAGGTGGAATCCCTTTGACGGAATAGTACTGAATGGTCAAAGGAGGACAATCGAACCATATAAAAGAAGGTCCTCACCAACCTTGAAAATCACCCCAAAACCTAACATTTATTCAGTTTTCTAACTTTCTTCAATATCGAGCACCCGAGATACTCGAGATCATTCTAAATAGTTTCGGGTGAAGTTATTACTTCATAAAAGTCGCTTTCCATCAAGGAAAGTTTATACTTTCAAAAAGTTGATTCCCCGCGTCAAGTTCATACTTATTAAAAGTTGATTCCTACGAGAAACATAGGCAACATCTGCACACATATGTGAATGTTGGCACTTCCAAACGAAGCTCTGCTCGATTGAATAATGCCACCTCAAAGGAGACACTCTCTCGGGAAAAATTCGGCTCAAGCTATAAGGGTAAAGAAACTCTGCAAAACTCATGAGTCAAATACCCCATATATATTGTGATAAACTGTTCATATCTGTTCATCTCATTTATTCCGACCCCCATTTAGGAGATTGGGTATGCACTTTACAACATTTATCTTTTAAATCCTAGTTTCTGTTTATTGACATGACATACTCATATATTATATAAATATTAATCAAATGCTACAACTAAATATAAACATGAATTTATAATTTTTAAAATCTTTCTCAGGAAGATGTCAGTGATCCGAGTAAGCACGAAACTTTGTAAAGGTAAAGTCTAAAATTAGACTACTCTATCCTATTCTCCAAGCGAACAAAGCTTGTCGCTACAACAAAATCCCCCAATATATGTTGCCCTAGAAATACTTGTTAAGCATCGACCTTTGATTTAACATATTTTTAACATATAAATATATCAATCCAACAAAATGTAAATGTTATATCAAGGACTAGACTCCATAAATACCGTAATGATGTATATTGTATACCCGATATCCCGTCGCCTACATCAATAAATATGCTTCATTTATTGGAAAAATGTTGTCTTTAATCCCAAGACTCCTTGGGCACGTAGGTGCTTTACTGAACTAAAATCATGAACCCCACGCCTCATAATACGTCTCTCTATATATTATTTCATAGGTATGCCTCCATCTTTAGTCCAAACCCCCTTTCTCCATCACCTCAAACCATCCCAAAGACTACGACACATCCAAGATTTTAGCTATGCAGATAAGGGATATATAGATCTTTGTCGATGACTTCTGGTCCACTATAACCCCAAGGAGTGATGTTTTACTTTGTGTCTTAATCGTAAAACGTTACATATTTTACACCACTTCCCTCTATACCGCTAAACTATCCTAAAGGACAGAACCTTCTTGTTAATAATCACCTAACAATCATAATATGATATGCCAATATCAATAATCTTTGGGGACACTCCCATTATGAACCTCCACTGAAGCTACCCTCTACCTTACAGATAGCTTTTCCCCCTCTCAAACAAAGTCCTCACATGTGTACACAAATCACATTGGAACACGTGAACCAAAATACATGCTTTGATCTCGTGGCTACACAAGTACGTAGACATAACACTAAGTCCTTCTTGTGATCACAAGCCTCTACAACATGTCTCTTGATATATTATCTGCACGAAGATTCTTTCATCTATTAACCTCCTCTCAAGATATCAAAATATCTCAAACCGTAACTTCTCATGCATAACTATAAGAATTTTCAAACATATACATCAATCACCACCGAACTACGTAAGCTTTGATATCATGGTATATTGGTACGTAGATGCAACACCAAGTCCTTCTCGTGAGAATAATCAATGACAGTATGTCTTTTGATGATGCTCCTATATCCTATCTCTTATCTCATCTCTCTTGCAAAACTCATATATCTCTCATAAAACTCAATCGATATATCAAAATATCTCAAGTCACAGCCTATCATGCACCGCCATGAAAAGGCTCAAACATGTATACCCTAATCATAACCAAACTACATAGGCTTTCATCTTGTGTCTACACGAGTACGTAGGCGCAATATTGAGTCCTTCTTGTGAGAACAAGACTCAACAATATATCTTGCCATATGTTATCACAAAAGAGATGCATCCATCTCTCATATTACTTTTTGAACCTTCTCTTACACCCGAAATAGATATCAAACAATCTCAAGCTACGACTTCTCGCGCACATTCGCATACACATCAACGGCCACTCATTATCCAAGCCGAGATTTCTCTCACCCTTTTACAAATAAACAATCAACCGTTATACAAGATGATATTTCTATCCCGTTTAGGTACTTACCAAACGACCACTCATTATCCCAAATACAGAGTAACAAAAAATCATTTTTGTTTATCAACACCGGTTTAGTTAAGTTCTTATATCTCTCACTAAGACCATTATCATACCTAATCACCTATCTACCTTTTAAGGAATTCTCAAACTAAGGTCCCCAAGCATGTTCTAAAATAAACTAAAAAGTAATAAAATAATGTTAAGAGCGATAATAATCATATAATTAAGGAAGCATAAAGAACAAGTGGGATGCCTAACACCTTCCCCACTCATAAACCGGTGCTCAAACCCAATAACAACAATCTTTGGATCAATCACAGACCTAAATTTTCCTTAAGATTACCCCAAAAAGGATAACCTCAACCTTTTTGTTTGTTTTTATATAAAACAAATTGATAACTCTGAACATCTAACAACCCCTAGCACAGAATATATCTAGGCTCATACCTAAACCCGAAGCAAGCGACAAAACTAGATATGGTGTATAACACCTTCCGAGGGAAGTCACTCACAACCGATAAACTTGACCTCAGGAGAAATGACAAATCGAGAGACACAAACTCCAATGCCTCCGTAGGGATCACAATAAAGTCGAACAAGGTGCACTGCCCGCAGTACTCTCGCTCTCACCCCTCCCCCACCCTCCGTCTGTGACCCACAACACCACATTCATGTATAAATGGAACATGTTCACTATCTTAAGAAGATAGAAGGTAACCAAAACCCCTAGGTCATCAAATTATGGTGCTAATGGGTAAGAGAGATTAAAAAAACATAAATTAAGGTGTACTTTATATGGGTCGATACATGAATTTTTTTACACATCTTTATAGTATTTTGTTTATACATGAACCTTAAGACTTGGTGTGGGTTTCGTTTGACTTGAGTTTGAAAGGTTTATATGATCTCGTGCGGGTCAAGGGCATGGATAGTGTAAGTTATATTAAAAGCAAAATTCTAAATTGTGAAATATCTGAAAGTTAATCATACCAAGTAATGGTATAATCGTTCATACAACTCACCCAGTAGAACGGTCCCACTGAATTACATTCTAGGTCAGCCTATGGACTTTTTTTATGTATAATTTTTTACCCACATAGAGAATGTTGGGGTAAGTACATATCAAATTTAAAGTTATAAAGATATTTTTACATGATGATATTCCTTTGTTTGTGTATGGAAAATTACGTATATTGGCTACGTTGTATCTAACATCTTGGTGAATCCCAGCGGTGTGTGTGGAATGATTGACATAGTTATAAAAGTTTATCTTGGTATGAGCATGTGTTAAGAAATTGTATCTCGAGTAAAACAATTTGTTTAACGTCATCAGTTAAGTTAAAATAATTTTTTAATGTAAATAACGAGGAATTCAAATTAAACTAAAATGTTATAAATCATAATTAAATAGGTAACTGGAAATTTAAAGAGGCATGATTTATAGGCTCATGCTTTTGCTAAAGTGACAATGAAAATCTCTAAGCTAATCTAAAATGCTACAAAAGCATTAAAGTCCCCTAAAATCAGGTTAATCTACGTCATTGCACCTCCACGTCACATCTCTTTTATTTAACCGTTCAATACTATTACTATATGTTGCATATCTTTTCTTAAACTACACCTTATTTTTCTTTTCCATTTTTACATTGAGAACAAAAAAGCCACGGACAGTTATAAATATAGATGTGAAAAGTCATGGTCTATTATTAAAAAAGCCACTGTCATAATTTTTCAGTCTCCCAAACCATTTCCTCTACTTTTATACTTCTATTTGTTATATGTGTATAGGGGGTACCTAAAACGATAATAAATTGGAACGACTTATCTGGATGCTGAGGTGTGTGTTAGACACACAGTCAGGGGGAACCTAAAACGATAATAACTTTTTGATTTTTTTCGTATACGCATATAACAATCTAAGAAAGAAATATTGCCCCCACTTTAACTGGTGATGCCTTGAGCCTCAGATAACTGTCCCCAGGATTCAACAACACAGTTCATCCAATTGAAGCACTCAACAAATGACTTTAGAACCACACAAATGTTACCCGAAATTGGAGTATGAAGGAATTGACATTTTTTAAGAAAGATAGAGAAATTCAAAACTACATTGATCTGCAGACCCCGTACTTAAAGGAATGAAAAATTCACCCACTCCCCCAAAATGTGGATGACCACTTCTCCACTAAATCACTCTCAACGGCTATAAACAAAAATGGGTTTTAAAATTAATTATAAAATGGTTTTTTAATTTATTAAATAATTTTTTTAATATAAATTAAAATCGAATTAAATAAAATTAATTAAAGACAAATGTAAAATTAACTGATTTTTGGACCCAAGATCTAAGCCCAAGTCCCAAGTCTTGATATATAATATAATATTTATATATCTATTTAGGTATAAATGCCCCAAATCTTTCTAAACGTCCTTAGTGGGACTTGAACCCATGACCTCAAATAAATGAGACTCAAAAGTTACCACTAGGCTACAAGTACTTATTGTGAGTATATCATTCATAACAATAAATATACACAATCACACAACAATCCCCCCCATGAATGAAATATGATCAGAAGGAATAAAAGGAAAGTTTTGGGCATTAAAAATGTCATTAATAGACAGAGGTGTCTTTTGGACTTGAACCTTGCTTAGTGTATGTCCATTGGGCTTACAAACGTTTTAGTGAATTACATATCTTGAAATGACCAGTTATTTTGGTAAATCAGTTCAATAGACTACACACATGACACTTTAACACACTTGTGGTTCAAAACAGTTTTGCTCGTTAAGGCCATAAGCTATATCCCAGTATCATGAGCGCTCTAGGGAATTCAGCCATAGTTCCCATATGTAGCAGCCCCACTACCACACTCACTTATATGAATCTATCAAGAATGTCCTATCACACCCCGCTTGAAAATCCAAGCCATAGATTCATTAAGAGTTTAACTCAAGCTTTCTAATTACATGTATCACTATGATTATTATTAACACCATAGGGATACGATAATGATAAGTCTTTGTAGTACTTATATATAATCACCCACAATTAGTTTACCCATTGAACCTATATCCCAGGATCTCCATTCAGATAAGTTGGGTATCCATCATGGTGATATTACTCATTAGGCTTTAATCCCATCCCCTCGATGTTTTGTAAATGATATCTCTTAACAACCTTTTGGTTAATAGATTCGCTAAATTATCATTTGACCTCACAAAGTCAATGGCTATATTACCATTAGATATGAGATGTCTCACACTATTATGCCTACGACGGATATGTCTTGACTTTCCAATATAGGACTTGTCGCTTGTTTTTGCTATTGCCTCTTGGCAATCACAATGTATAAGCATCGTGGGTATTGGTTTAGGCCATATCAAAATTTCTGCCAGAAATATCCTCAGCCACTCGGATTCTTCATCTGGTTTGTCTAATATTATGAATTCAGACTCCATTGTTGATCTCACAATGCATGTCTTTTTTAATTATTTCAACAATACTACGGCCCCGCCTAATGTGAATACATATCCACTTGTAGATTTGGATTCCTATGAGTCTGAAATCTAATTAGCATTAGTATAACCTTCAATCACAGCAGGTTAAGAGACATATTATAAAGAATAATTCAAAGTAAATTTCAGGTATCTTAGTACTCTAATAAGTGCATTCCAGTGATCATTATTAGGATTACAAGCATATCTACTCTATCTCCCTACTGCATATGCAATGTCAGGTCTGGTGCAGTTCATAATGTATATTAGGCTACCAAGTTATGACGTAGATTCTCCTTTGTCTTTATTTAAATTACTATTTGGATCATGAGGAGTTCTAGAAGGAGTAGATTAATATTGATTGGATTTCCTTAACACGCTTTCTATATAATGTGATTGTGATAATTTGATTCCCATAGAATCTCATATTATTTTTATTCCCAAAATGAAATTTGCAACTCCCAAGTCTTTCATATCAAATTGTTCACATGACACAGTCTTAGTAGTTTTTATAATACTCATATGTGATCCAAATATTGGCATATCATCAACGTATAGGCAAACAATCACACAAACATCTCTATGGCACTTAAAATACATGCATTTATCAGATTCATTTATTTTAAATCCATCATTAATCATTACTTGATCAAATTTTTCATGCCACTGCTTAGGGGCTTGTTTTAGTCCATATAAGGATTTAACTAGTTTGCAAACTTTATTTTCTAATCCCGTTACAACAAATCCTTCCAGTTGATCCATATAAATTTCCTCTTCTAATTCTCCATTTAAAAAGGCAGTTTTAACATCCATTTGATGAATTCCCATTTTATAAATAGATGCAAGGGAAACTAAAATTCTAATAAAAGTAATTCGTATAACCGGAGAATAAGTGTCAAAGAAATCGATTTCCTCCTTTCGTTTATATCCTTTGGCTACTAACCTAGCCTTATATTTTTCTACGGATCCATCAAGTTTTATTTTTCTTTTAAAAATCCATTTACACCCTATGGTTTTACAACCTGGTGGCAAGCTAATTAAATCCCAAGTGTGATTTTGCATAATAGATTTTATTTCACTATTAACAGCCTCTTTCCAAAATGGAGCTTCAGGAGAATTAAAAGCATCGTGATAGGATTGAGGATCCCCCTCAAACAAAAATGAAATATAATTAGGCCCAAAATATTTTTCTATCTTACTTCTTTTTCTTTTCCTAAGTTCCTATATTTCTGTTTCATTTTCTTGCATACTACTAGATGGCATATTAATGTTCGAAGGATCATCCTCAAGTGTACTAGTGGGGTCATGACGAAAAATATGTTTAAAGAATTCAGAATCACGAGATTCAATAATAGTATTTATAGATACAATTTTTACATATAATTTAAACACAAGGAACATATAGGCGCTACTGTTTTTAGCATTACCCATAAATACACAATCAATAATTTTAGGTCCGAGTTTAGGTGGAGGCAAGACTACCTTAGTTAAACACCCCCACACTTTTAAGTATTTATATGAAGGATTTCTTTCATTCCAAAATTTGTAAGTAGATTTATCATATTTCTCAGGGGGAATTTTCTTTAAAAAATAATAAGATGAAAGTACCGCTTCACCACATAAAGTGTGAGGAAGATCCAAATTGTTTAATATAGCATCTACCATATCCTTTAGCATTTGATTTTTACGTTCCACCGAACCATTTTTTTGTGGACAATATGGTGTCAAAGTTTGATGTATTATGCCATGTATTTTACAAAAGTAATTAAAAGGCTCAGATATTCTCCTCCACTATCCAATCTCGCAATTTTAATTTTTTGATTTATTGATTTTCAACTTCTGTTTTATATAGTTTGAGTTTTACAAGTACTTCATCCTTAGATCTCAAAAGATACACATAACAGAATTTCGTGTGATCATCTATAAAGGTGATAAAATATTTTTTCCCACCCCTTGTTTGAATTCCATTTAAGTCATACAAATCGGTATGAATTAATCCCAAAATTTGAGTAAAGCGTTGTACACTTTGAAAAGGTTTTCTTTTGAATTTTTATTCAACACATATTTCACATTTGTGTTCGACACTTGAAGGCAATTTTCGAATATCTTCTAACTTCATTAATCTTCTAAGTGAAGCAAAATTAACATGTCCAAGTCTACCATGCCACAAATATAAGGAATTAGAGAGATAAGCAGAAGAATTAACTATATTAAAAAGAGAGTGAACAGTTACATTTAGTTTGAACAATTCCTCACACATGTAATCCTTTACCACAAACACCCCATTTTTAGTTAAAACAAACTGATCAGATTCAAAGACCATTTTAAAGCCTTTTTTACTCAACAATGAGCCTGAAACCAAAATTTTCCTAATGTCGGGCACGTGTAACACCTCGTTCAACGTCAGTACTTTTCCAAAAGTGAGTTTTAAATCCACCTTCCCTTTCTCAGCAATCGCAACCACTGAAGAATTGCTCATGTAGAGCTTTTCATCACTTCCCACCTCCTTGTAGTAGGAATAAACACTCTTGTCTCCACAAATGTGTTGGGTGGCCCCAATGTCCATCCACCAGTCGTTAAGGTAGCTAACCATGTGTGATTCTGAAATCACAGCAGTAAAATTATCAGTTTCAATAATTGAAGCTTGCGTACCCCCATTAGTTTTTTTTAGAATTTTCATTGATTTTTCTTTTGTACCAGTCTTGGGATAGATGTACAGGTTTACCACAAACAAAATAGTCTCCTTCGAATTTCTTAGTCCCACCTTTAGGCTTAGTGAATTATTTATTGCTTTTTGTTTTCCCTTAAATTTATACTGGTACTTATTTCGCTTAAACTGATTTTTGGTCCCCCCACTACTTTTAGCAATATCTGCTTTGGCAGCCATAGTCGTGGCAATGTCCCTTTTTTTCTTAACACAATTATCCTCTTTAATTCTAAGTCTAACAGTGAGATCTTTCATAGTCATATCTTTACGTTTATGTTTAGGGCCATTTCAAAATTCTTTCCAAGAAGGGGGAAGTTTCTCAATAACAGATGTAACATGAAAACCCTCGCTAATTGACATACCCTCAGCATGAATTTTGTAAATAATGACTTGAAGTTGTTCTAATTTACCCCCCTCTTAATCGAAGGATCCTACGACTAAGTCACCACCTCCTTAGATATAAAAAACACATATGCCCTCAACATGTAATAAAGGGACCCAAACCCCTGTTTCAGCACCCGAACAGTCAATATCCACCCCCGTCGAAAACCCCATTGATTAAATAATTGTTTTTAGCAACTCAGTCATCATAGCCATGGGCTCCATCACTAAATCCCTCAACTTGGCTGAGAAACTTTCTATAACTGAATAATATCTCCTTATGCATTTTGTGACGGTATAAAATCATATTAAGTTGTTGTCAAATAATTGTATATATGCTTTTCTACCAATTAATTTCAATTTTATAGAAGGATATTTAGATAAACTATTACAATATGTTGGATTTTTGTATCTTCCTATGTATAGGCAATGCATCCCTCTATTATTTGATTTGTTACGGTTTTCTTCTAATTATGGCCTCGAGTCTTATGTTTTTTATCCACTACATATATGTGGTTTGGATTATAACTTAACACATTTTTTATATGTTTTATGAATTATTTTGACTTTTTGTTTGGGTGGTGGTGCAGTTGTTGCTGGTGTTATTTTTTGGCAGTGAGGTGTTTTTCGTGCTCTCCCACAAAGAGAAACAACATTGAAGATTTTTTGGCTCATTCTTTGTCTTACTTTATATTGATTTGGTTTTGTAAAATTCCTTCACTTTATTAAGTTTAACCTATTTCATATTCTTTTTATTTGTACTGGATTTATATTTTTTTCATTGAATTTATCTTAGGTTGAGTAACATCTCTAATTTTGGGCTTGAGTTTTTCTATGATATAGCTATGTTGGAGATTAAATATGTATACATTATATATCATGCAAATGCTCTTGATTTATTCAATGGGTTTTGTACTTGAGCTCCAAGGCACATGGATTTTTAAAGTTATTCAATCTATATTTATTTTTCTCTTCATTTTCTAGTTCCACTCTTAAAATATGATTTCGTAATAATTAGATCATATTAGCAGTGGTTAGTTCCTTAAAGACATCAACAAATTATGACACCTAAAAATTAAAGTTATTTTTATAATTAAGTACAATTTTGGGAACAAATGGATGAACAAATTCAAGAAATACTCGTAGGTGAGAGAATCTATATAGGGGAGATTTTAATGGCCATATAAGAGAAGATCGTGTAAGATATGAGATAGTGGAGGATATGGTTTTGGAGATAGAAACGACGGGGGAGAGTTTATCTTAGATTTTGCTATGTCTTATGGTTTTATACTAGTAAACACATGTTTTAAAAAAAGTCTTGAACACTTAATAACTTATAAAAGTGGAACGCATAAGAGCCAAATATATTTTTTCATTACTAGGAAAGGAGACCGATTAATGTGTAAAGATTGTAAGGTTATCCCCGGAGAGAGCTTAACCTCACAACATCGGATAATGGTGTTGGATATAAATATTAAAAATCAATCACGAGTGCAAAAAGTGAAGATTAACCCACGACCTAGGTGGTGGAACTCAAAAGGAGAGAAATTAGAACTATTTAAAGATAAAGTACTAAATGATGCAACATGGAATACTGAAGAAGAGACTAACATAATGTAGAATAAGATGGCCACATGCATTTGTAAAATATCAAAAGAAATTCTTGGAGAATCAAAAGGCAAGGGGCCACATTCTAAAGAAACGGGATTGCTTTAAAACATGGCAAACAAATAGAAATGAGGAAAATTTTGAGAAATATAAATGGGATAAAAAGGAAGTTAAGAAAGTGGTAAGAGATGCTAAGTTAAAAGAGTATGATGATCTTTATACAAAATTAGGAACACAAGAAGGGGAAAAAGTATTTATAAGCTTGATACCCTTGGGGACAGGAAAACACAAGATTTTAATAACGTTAAGTGTATTAAAAGTAATGATTCGAGAGTCCTAGTAAAAGATGATGAAATTATGGAAAGATGGAAAAACTACTTTGAGAGGTTATTAAATGGAGATAATGGTAGTAGAGGGAGACTCGAAAAAATATATTTTTTCGTAAAATTAGGACAATAGAGGTCTGAATTGCTCTAAAAAAGATGAAGACAGGGAAGGCTTTAGGACTGGGTGGTATCCCTATTGAGGTTTGGAAGTGCTTAGGGGAGTATGGAGTATCATGGCTTAAAAAATTATTTAATAGAATTTTAATGACTAATAGGATGCCTGATGAATGGAGAAAAAATTATTTTAGTACCTATTTATAAAAATAAAGGGGACATACAAAGTTGCTCAAATTATCGTGGAATTAAGTTAATGAGTCATACGATGAAACTTTGGGAGAGAGTGATTGAATATAGATTGAGATTGAAAGCAACAATATCTGAGAATGAATTTGGGTTTACGACTTGGAGGTCAACAATGGAAGCAATCTATTTATTGAGGAGATTAATGGAGAGGTATAGGGAGAAAAAGAAGGATCTTTATATGATTTTTATAGATTTGAAGAAGGCGTATCATATGATACCCAAAGATATAATATGGTGGGTTCTACATAAAAAATGAGTGATTCACAAATATATTGATGTAATTAAGGATATGTATGATGGTGTGATGATTACAGTAAGAACATCAGCCGAAGAAAGTAGTGAATTTTCAATTACTGTAGGTGAGGTTCAACATTAAGTCCTTATCTATTTGCACTTGTTGTGGATGAGTTGACAGGATAAATACAAGACGAGGTGCCATGGTGTATGCTATTTGCAGATGATATTATTTTAGTGGATGAGACTAAGATAGTGATTAATGCTATGTTGGAATTGTGAAGAGAAACTCTAAAAACAAGAGGATTTAAAATAAGTAGAACCAAAACAGAATACGTGGAGTGCAATTTTAGTACTAATAGGAGGACAAATGGAGATATGGTGAAATTGGAGGGTAAAGAGATATGTAGAAATGATCATTTTCATTATTTAGGATCAATTATCCAAAAAGATGGAGATATTAGTGATGATGTTACTCATAGGATTAGAGCAGGCTGGGTTAATTGGAGAAGTTCCACCGACATTTTATGTGATAGGCGTATACATTTGAAGTTAAAAGGAAAATTTATAGGACGGCCATTAGAACCGCCATATTATATGGGACAGAGTGTTGGGCAACCACGAAATAAAATGTGTAGAAAATGAGTGTGGCGAAGATGCAAATGCTAAGATGGATTTGTGGTAAAACTCAAAAGGATAAAACTAAAAATAAAAAAATTTGTGAAATGGTAAAAGTAACTCCTATAGAATATAAATTAAGAGAAAATTGACTTAGATGGTTTGGACACGTCAAGCGTAGACCAATGGATGCTCCTGTAAGGAAGAGTGATTTAGTTAGTATTAATGGTAACACAATGGGTAGATGTAGGCCTAAATTGACTTGGTGGGATATTATAAAAAAAGACATGATGTCATGTGTTTTAATCGAAGATATTGCACTAGATAGAATGGAATGGAAAAATAGGATTCATGTAGTCGACCCCAAATAATTGGGAAAAGGCTTTGTTGAGTTGATTTGAGTTGTAGATGTTATTGTATAAAAGGATATGTAACCTGTGTAATATAGTATTAACGCCTAGCTGAATATTAATGACATGAAGTACAAGAATTTTGGAAGCTAATCTATGTGGTATATGAATATTTATTGTTAATTGTAGCGCATCTATATCATCCATACTCGGCATTATGCTTATACTGTTTGATCAAACCGCAAAAAGTACAACATAAAAGAGCATCGTGAGAAGAAGTGGATAGCAAGGTGAGTACTAGGAGTGGTAAACTGAACATTTTTTTTATCGTCACAGGTCCCTTATGGCCGATATTGTAATTATATTCAATAACTGTGAGATGTTTCCACATGTAATTATATTATTTACTGTAGTGGTCTATATTCAATGATGAACCATGAGATATTTTTGCATGCATATAAACTTAAGCAATACTAATAATTTAAGATACAAGTGATAAGCCACACTCAAAATGAGTTTATAGCAAATGGTTGGGGAATCTGATTAATGATGTGGACTGGTACATCCTCACCAAGATCCTCGTGAAATTCGAGGGGCATACTTTAACTCAAACTCTCGATCAAAATTATTAGGCTCGAGTCGGCCTTTCCACTATAAGAAATCACCATGGCAAAGATCAAACCCACTCATGGGACTTATGCTTGAACAGGTCCCATTCTAGTATGCCTAAGTGTCCCATGGCCATCGATAATTATGCCTCTTGCCATACCCATCCGTCAATAGTAACACCAAGGCAAACTCCAACAAGATTGACCCACGTTCATCTTACAACAGTACCTACACCATGAATTCATTACCTTTACTTATCAAGAAATATTCATATTTCACTCGCTATGCAATCCTTGGAATAACAATTTGATAAAAGTGTCAAGCTCGATATTCTGTGCAAAGAGCGAGAAGTGCATACAAGTGATAAAAATAACAGATCGTAGAGGAAGAACATATTTATTTACCTCATTGTCCGTACAAGAATATTATTACATTATTACATAACTAGTCTAGCATTACTGAAGATATGTAGAACATAATTACAAAACCATATTAGATTATATAAAATAGTAAAGGTATTGCACATGGTATTGCCATCCTTGCCTTACTCCATCCATATGTAAGTAATATAAAATATCGACCCTAACTTAATTGAACGAACATCCACAATATCAGGGATATTCATCCTTCTTCAAGCTTAGTTTCCATTTGAAAGGAGAGAAAGAATAAGTAAAACTTTGTCAAGTAGACAATTTTAAGTCTATGACATTAAAGTCAAGAGTATAAGCAGTAGTATCATAAATGTGAAGTAAAGTTATTGAAAATATGATGATAGAAGGTAAATACTCAATTGTAAAGATTAGTAAATGTGGCATGGGGAGATAAAATTGAACCCAATTCTAACCGTGGGTTACCGAACAATTCTAACCATGGGGAGATAAAATTGAACCCAATTATGGGCTGATATAGTAACACAACTACTGAGCATTACTCTAAAGAGTGGCATCCACATTGTCGGAAAAAAAACTAGTCACTCAATACCCTAATTCCAAAGGCCATATATATTTCACGTAGTTGTAGCCATGTGGGATATCATAGTTTATTCTCTAATTATAATTTATGCGACAAAACACTGGGGTAAATCGGGCTTGTGAAAGTATATTTATGTCTAATGAATCAATGGGCATTTTTACAATGTTTATAAAGGTTTGAGAATGATAACAATATTTATAGGGCTATCAAACAATTAAATGAGGAAAACATATTGTAACAAGTACAATTATAAAAATAATATCAAAGTAGAATGACCTAGTTTAAGTATTGGTTGTGGTTAACACGATGTTTGGGTAGCTGGCTTGAAACTAGGGTACTTGTATAAACGATAAATGTGTAAGGTCTTCATAGGTGATATCTGTAATCTACATATATTGTGAGTAGCTGGCCGTTAAAAATGATCTAACGAATAATGTTAAAAAACTTTTGGGGCCTTATTATATAAATGTCAATATAATTTTAGGGTTTATGTGTAATTTTGTAAAATTTTGTAGGGGAATTAAGATACTTGATTGCGGTAAGTCTTATATCTTAGGTTTGGGTACAAGGTTTAAGTTTTAAGGTTTAAAACCGAGGTTTTAAAACTGCAAGAGTTTATTTGCAATATATGATAGTTAAAATAAAAGTGTTAGGTAGGTTTTCTTGAGAAAACTATTCATGGAATCCAAATATGGTTGTGTAATATACCAAATTGACTATCGTGTTTGTTGAAATTGTTTGAGACCTCATACCCAACAGTTCCTTCCCAAAGGACCTCATATTGGTTTGGGGTGATAGAGTCAAAGTGATAGAGAATTATATAAAGTGGTTTAGACCTCATCGGGGATTCTACATCTATTGTGAAAGGTGCTTATAAGTATTATAGATTATAAATGAGAGTATTACAATCTATGGACTTCTTGGGCTTTGCCCGAGAAGGTTTGATATGTCCTTAGTTTTTGTTACTAATCAAATCGTACCTAGGAAGTAACCAATTTAGTTATCTAATTGTTCCTTATCTTAGTTTGGGACTTAAGAGAATATACAATGTATGAGTGGTTGGAAATGGTCTAAACCTTCTCCTATATTATACTAACAACGGGTTACTAACATTTACAAAAAATGAACGCTTGTTGTAGCAGTATTTGATGATTCTCCGGTGATTTTTTTAATGATTTTTATATGCCTTTAACCTTTTAAAAGCCTACCATATATACTAATTCCATTGAAGAGAGAGTGACTGTACTGCAGTGTCATGGAAAGGGTTTCCTTGAGGTCTAACCACTAAAGTAATCTAGTGGAGTGTTGGAGAAAATCTTGCAAGTGGTGTAAGATATTTTAAGGAAGCATCTAATGTATACGGGAGCCTTCAATGCTAGTGGGAGTAAGTGGTAGGTAGAACAATATCTATACCTTATACCTAGCCACTAGAGAAGGTGCAGAAACTTAGCCACATGTTTAATGGTTTTAGGATTGGGTGAGGTTCTCTTGAAATGGAGTGGTCATGTTTTTATAATGTATCATGAGGGTTCCATTATGGAAGGGGGCTTATAGGCCCATCGTCGGTCTATTAATTTGAGACTTGAAGCCATTGGTTCTAAGGTTTCTGAGTGGAACATTTGAGTTATTTTGGAATGACTGAGAATATGGTGATGGTAGGAATGCTACTACGCCCTTTCACTCTGCTATGAGCCGTTATTCAAGGTGTACATGACCTTTGAGGTTTAAAGTTGGTCTGGAAAAGGTCTTGGATATACCTTGGGACCTATTCCTTTGCCCGGAGGAAGTAAAAAGGTTGTGAACACTTGGGATTATCGAGTTCTTAGTTATGGTATCATCAGTAGCCCCTTATTGCTCTTTAGAATAATTTCAATGGGAAATACTTCGCCGTTTAAATAAACAAGTGTAATAATGTAACTATCCAATGAGATTACCATCATAATGAGATTGCTGTAGGAAGGATCTTACATTAAGTGTTGGAGGCAGAGATCAATGGCGTATAAATTTTGTGTGGTTATAAAAGAGCCTTTTAGGCTACTTTGAAATCCTCACCACTCTCTTCAGCATTTACCTTTTTCTCTCATGAACTTTGTAATAAGAAGTTCTCCCTTATCATATATGAGAAAGTGTCATCTGGAAACATCTCCCCCTATAAGGTTTTGAACTCCACACCCATATCTGCAGTAGTTCCACATGTCTCATTGACTTTTATAATCTAAAAAAGGGCTGGAACTTTAGTCTAGGATCCTTAATGGGAAATCCCTACTAGTGCCCAAGTCTTCAATTACTTAGGGCCTAATGACCCTAATGTTTTAGTGGGGATTAAATGGCCTCAAGAATAAATACACAAACCCCGGTGGAAATATGTGAGAAGTATCGAATCCCATATAGTGTGATCCTTGGGGATGCAAATCATGATGAAAAAGTTCACACCTTGCTTCCAAATTTTTTATGCTCCAACGAGTGCTCTCTGCTCTATAGGGATAAGTTTCCACTTCTCTGTCTGGTGGTGGAAATCTTGAAGTTCATAGTAGTGTCCCCTAGATAAATCATTATCAGTGCTTGGAGACCTCTGATGTATATTGTTTTGGCCTGTAGGGAGGCCAGTGAGGGATAATTTAATGTCACTGCAACTCATTTCTTTAAGATCTAGAGGGTACAGGAGTAGAGCAAAGCCAAGGATCGGGTATTTCACCTAGATTCCCTACCGTTTTTGCAAGATATAAGCATAATGCCTCAAAATAGTGGCAGAAGAGGTTCTTATTTATTAGCAAAACTTGGACAACCTCAGATAACGTGGAGAGGATCGGTTGCCCCATTTTTAGTTCACTCCTCCAGCATTAAGTAAATATTTCTTCAATTCCAACCCTTGTCTACTTTGGTTGAAAGTCATTTAATACTTCTTCTTTTATTGCCATCTATTGATCCCAATAAATAGGAGACTGATAGGACGGTAGAGGCTCTCAATATGGCATCCACTCTTTTTGAGATCTTGGTCACTCCCAACCTTTTATGTAAAAATGGTATTGGACCTCATCCCAAGGAAACCTCTTTGGGAGGGATTCCTGAGGATCTAAAGATTATGGCTGGGGAGAGAGAAATAGTTGAAGCTTTCATCTTAGTCCAAAGTAAGCGCAAGGCCACATACATTATGACTTTCGATGGTTTGGCTCCTATTTTTTTTTATTCTCGAGGCAACTATTGTGATGATGAAAAGGTAAAAGGGGTGATGAGCTTCATCCAACCACAGATGAGGTCCAGGCCCATGTGGATAGAGTAGTCATCCTTAACTCTGATTATTCACCCGGTAATACTGGTGACCTTTTCTTTATCTCTATTGTTAATTTTTATTTATATTCCATTCACTAACTCTAAGTTGTTATTGATTCCATAGATGAACGTGAACAAAGGAGGATATCCAAACCCTAGTCAAAGTTGTCCTCTGCTCCCCCTATGAAAAAAGGGAAGAGGTTTAAGGTCGTGAAACGCATAAATTTTAACACTATTATGAAGATTCTTATGCCGTTCATGATGCAGGTTGTCTAAATCTAAACTGAGGAATAAGACGAATGGGATCCTATCGTTGGAGACAATTAATAAAACATTTCCCTTATTTCAAGAATTATTAGGGGCATGTGAGTTTTCTTGAGCAACTCGAATTGTACATTCTATTCTAGGGGACTTGCATCCCCTCATCCTCAAAAGTTTCTTTGTAGGACTTTGATGGTCCCCAAGTGAAAGGGAAGGAAGTTCCTATGACCCCTATGAAATTTATGAGGGGTCACCTTTTAAAGAGATGAGTAAAACTAGGCCTCCACCTACAGTATATTTACATCCCAGTGGGCCTATTGAGGTTGAGCAAGGATGGATGAGGCTTTCTGAAGGGAAAATATATTTTTTATCATTTTTTTAATAGAGATAAATTCTTATGCCAATGTTGTAGAGGCATTGACACTAATGACCAGGACTAATTATTTTGAGATGGTTTCTTCATTGAGGGCAGAGGGACCTCAAATAATTCTAAGGAGTTTGACCACATCTTTGGAAAAGGTCAAATCATACTTATTTATTTATTTTTAGTTATCCTTTTGCCTAGTTTGTCTTCATTTTACAACCTTTTTTCTTATATTTTAGTCCCAACATCTGAATGAACCCCCATGATTGATGCCATTAAAGGTCGAAGGGCATGAAATGAGTCCTTAATGATTATTGAGTAGTGGGACTTGGCTAAAATGGATCTTCACCAGATGGTATGCAATCAACAATTGAAGATGGTTTCCATGGAGGATGAGCCTTACGGCTCAAATAAATTCTCTAGAGTAAACCCATTTTTTGAATTGAAAAGCCATCCGGGAGAGTGCTTTGCTACTCTTCGTAACTCAAAATTCATTGGTTGAGGATGAGAAAGGCAATGTTGAGGCTTTGCACTAGGGAGTTGTGTATGGCCTTCAAAATGCGATTCTCAATGTTCGAGGAGATAATGAAAAAAATTCTTCATGTGGTTGAGGACATCGATTCATTAAAGTAACGAGATTTATATCTTAGCATTCGAAAGAATCGTCTGATGACTGGGGGCAAAAAATTATAGGAGGATCTTTCTGAGCTTTAAGTCAAACATATTGAGCTTCTAGGGAAGATGGACTCTGTGATAAGGATCTAGATAGATTCTCATATGATTTTTAGGCCTATCGGAGGTTTCTTTTCTAGAAGTACTCTTTAGGCTTTGAAGCTTATAAGGACAATGTTTAATTATTCTTCCCTGAGGTTGATGTGTCCAGTATTTTTGCAAAAGATCCCAATTTTGCTGAAGAAAATTATGATAATGAAAGTAGTAGTGATGAAGTTATTGAAGCGTCCATTTTTGAATTCAATGATGAAGCCCTTGCTTCCTCGTCCATGGATATTTAAGTTTCACCTAGCCTCTTTGTTAATGAATCAACTCTGACCATTTGTAAAAGAAGATATTGTGAATTCCAATCTTTAAAAGTATTTTTTAATGTTTATTTTTTATTTTGGCCATGGTGCAGCTGATGTAGAAATTATAACTGTTTCATATTTAATACTAATGGTTGTGTTTTGGAATTTTTGAATTCTTCTTCCTTGTTATTTCTTTTGCTTTGCTTTGCTTTGTCAGTAACTTTTTGCTTGTGCTTGTCTGAGGCATGTGAGGTAGGTAAATTCCCCCCTTAGACCCCCAAGATTACTTAGTAAATAAATTAAAAATAAGCACCAACTTTCCTCAAGTTCATCTAGGGGTCTACAGACCTTTTCAATATAGATGACAAAGATAAAGGCCGTAGAAGACAATAATTAAGTTTCCACTATGGGTATTAGAACCTTAAAACTACAACTAACTAAGGATGAAAACCTTAGATTTTAACATAAAAAGTTCATAAGAGCGAGATTTTATAATTGCTCATAGTTTAAATATTTTGTTATATCCCGTTACAAACTGAACAAACCGCATCCATATATGCTTTCATGTTCATTGAAACCAATTTAGTGATCGAGAAACATTTCCAAGATTGAACGCATTGTAACCGTCAAAACACTACTTAGAGGTATATGCTATTGAAGGTATTTGATGTAAACGCATTAAATTTATTCTCGGATATGCTCATTTTTTTCTTGAGGCACTTTTATAAAATGATTTTTCAAAATGAAAATATTATTTTTTGGCTCGTTGAAACGATATTTGCATCTCGTTAGAACGAGACTCTATTCTAGTTAGAATGTTGTTTTGCCACTCATTGCAATCATTGTTTGACCTCACTGGAAAAAACTTCAAATGAGCTTCAAACGGAGTCTCTCTGTTTGACAGAGGTCCATAATTTGGAAGCTCGCTGGAATGAACTAGACTATTGATTGAATCGAGACTAGAACTCGGTAGAACAAACCATAGTTTTCATTCAAATAAAAGGCCATTTTCATTCAAATGAACTACGCCACCTCGAAAATCATGTTTTCTATAAATTGGACTTTTATGGACTAATTTTTTTGAAAACGTTTTTGCAAAAAATGATTCTGCCTACCTGTCCCAAAAGTTTCACAAGTTTAGTTTTCCAAAAGCACTTTTAGTTTTCCAAATCACATTCCCAATGATGATTTGTTGAGTTCAATCAAACCCTAGTTACACTTACACAATAAAACCCTTTTACTCTACTCCTGATCTTTGTAGAGATTTGATTTTTACTGCTGAAAAAAATTATTATTAAATCCTGGGGCTGCGCGATGGATACAGAGGGAAGAGATGCTTCTTATGGGTGGTATTGGACTGCATCACTTTCTGTTAAAGATTTGAAGACGTACACCATATTATACATATTGGATCTCTAAGTAGTCTTTAAGTCGATTCATATCGGTCAAATTCTTAACACTGTTGAATTAAAAGGTTTTTCCTAAAAGGGAATTTTCCTGAATTCTTCTTTTGTTTGGTTTGTTTTGGTTTGGTTACTTGGCTTGGCATATATAGCTTGGACATTATGTTGCATGCACACCTAATTTTGAAGAAGGTTAAATTTGAAAAAATGAATTTTTATGTGTATGACTTAATATATAAGTGAATCCATAAAGCCCCCACTTTTAAATTCGTATCATAGTTGGTTATACTAATTTATTGCCTGATCTTTGTTTTGGGATTATATGGATAATTTTATAATAGGGTTCCTATTTTTGATGGGTCTAATTATGCAGATTGGAAAGCTCGAATGAGGTCGGCCCTAATATTGATTGACGAGTGTGTCTGGCTTATTTTCTCAAAGAGGGTGGACACCATCATTATGACTAATGATGATGTAATAAGTCTTAAACCTATCAATGCCTAGACTAATGATGATCTTAAATAAAGTAATTTTACTCCCATAGCTCAAGTGTAATTTTTTGTGCAGTCATTCCCGACGAGTTTCATGGTATTATGACGTATACAATATCTAAGGAAGCGTGGGATATCCTCCACCTCATTCACGAGGGTACCAATGCTGTTAAAGCTTCTAAACTAAAAAATGTCATCGCACAGTTTGAGACCATTACCATGCTAGAGACTGAAATATTTGATGAATTCCATGCAGGATTATCTAATACCGTTAACTCTAATTTTAATTTGATTGAGATAATTACTGAGACAAGAGTTGTAAAAAAAGATTTTGAGATCCCTATCATCCTATTTTAACCCAAAAGTCGCGATCTTAAATTCTTGAGGAATTTTAGATACTTTTACGTTTAAAGAACTCATAGGAGACTTTCAGACTTACGAAATTGATTTGTTTTCCAAAACTGAAAAGAAAAGGGAAATAGGGTTGCTTTGAAAGACCAGTCTAAAAAATACAGGAAACATTTTTTTTAATTTTGAGTTTGAGATTATTTTTGAGCTTGATGATCTTACCTTGTTTGCAAAATATTTTAAAAGGTTTCACAAATAAAACAAAGAGAAAAAGAGTTTTGAGAAAAAAAAGAAATGTCAATAAGGGAAATCTCTCAAAACTAAATAGAAACTGGAAATGGGTGACACATGCCCGATCTAGAATGACTAAGCGAAGAGCTGAGATGAAAAAGATGGAGTCGTCTACATGCAAAGACCTGCAACTCCCACACTAGCTAAAGCACGTCAACAATCCAAAGATCTAAGTCTGACGCCCCTGTGGATAGGCACCTGTAATACATACATACATACATATATATATATATACACACACACACACAAGAGAAAGAGAAGATGAGAATAAACGGGTCAGATCCCGAGTGTAAAATAGTTTTAAAAATAGTTTAGCAAGTATGTTAAAATGCGTACTAGCTGATATTACATGCATGTTAATGCCTCGACACTCACTTGGGAATTCTCACCTCTCAACTAACGTGCATGCCTAACGTACTACCAAACTAAACTAGGTAAAGATAATCCAGTTCCCTAGCCTATTTCAGTTCCCTCTCAACCCTGAATCACGTGGTTGTATAACTATAGTTTATACATAATGTCTTTTCTTAGGAATTTACAAAGCCAGTTATGAATGTCTCAATACCGCCTTAGGTTATCAACCACATAATTTATTTAATATCAATTATTCAATTTTATCTACTTACAAGCACAGTAGCTGAATCACAAGTACATATATTTATCACTCACAATATATATACAACAGAGCACCCCACATTCAATCTATGGTGTTGGCATACAATGCTATCAAGTCCCTGTACCTCTCCTAAATAAGGTAAATACTAGTTTGAATCCACTCTCGAACTTTATTAACAAAAAATACACATATTGGAGGCGAAGCATAGTTCTCAGTCACTAAGAGGTCAGCACATACCCTCACGTCTCCTAGGACCATATGAATATAATTCTCAAATATCCTGTATCAAGGATCCTATGTTCTAGGGTACAAGTCAATATCCCCCCATAAAGGTCCAATCGAGATAAGACGGTTCCGGCGTGGAAACCTCCGTGATAGCAAGTAGCGCGGGTATGATTACACACAAATATTTACATACTACATATATTCATGCACTCATATATATTCAAATTATTCAGTTAGGTATTCCCACGACCCATAATATATATTCTATCCATACGTGGCACATCGCGCCCGAGTCCTACGTATAATTAATTCATCCTTTTATTTTCTCAATTACAACAAGTTCTTAAGTACTTCTCGCCTCTCGCAGTGTTTCATCTTAATAAGTGTAAAATCAGTAGGTGAACACTCTCAATCCTACTATTCTAAGTCACCCTTAATTCCCACAAAACTTGATTTACCGTATATAAGATCGTTTCCCCATTCTATTCCCTTGTGACCCCACGGCTCTCTCACATAAGAATCGTATCAACTGAACCTTATCTACAATCCTACTGGTCCTTCCTAAGTCCCATTATGGTATTTAAGTTATGCCCAAAGGTTCTCATATTTTAGATTTGGATTAAACAATAGGAGGAACAAACATCAAAATCCAGGAGGAGTCGATCGATCAACGAGAATGATCGATCGATCGATCCAGTTGATCGACCGACATTCATGAGTCGATCGATCGATCGAGAAGTTATTTGCCCAAAAATTCTGCATATTAAGCCTACAGGTTTCTTTCATTATTATCATCAAAACCTCTATTAAAAACTCCCAACCAAACTTCATCAATGCTATAGTTGTAGGTATGAACAATTTCTAACGTAAAATCTAGGGAAATTCTTTAGGGAATCATCATTAATTGGGTGGGATACATGAATTGGTATCAAACCCTATTTTTCCATATTTTTTCGAGAACTATATAAAATTTCCAGATCTCTTCCTCTAATACTCATTCAAATTCGTGATAAATGTTCTACCTGTGATGGGGACATCAGTCTAGCATGATTTCTATTCCATTATATGAGTTCTAGTCGTCCCAATTACAATTAATCTCCACAAAACTTATAATTGAATTTCCTATTCTAACATGGATGGAATATCAACTTCAAGAACAGCAAGATAAATACTTGTCTGGAAATCGAAGGTCTGATTTTAGGGATTTGGTGGTGTGGTTGAGTTTCTCTTCTACCGATCTAACCTCCGGCGGTGTTCGTGGTGAAAATGGTGTAACTTGGGTGGTTCTAGCCTTGTGCAAGCTCCTGGCCTCCCTCCTTTAATGGACTCTGTGAATTATGTTTGTTCTAAACCTAGAAGACAACGTCTAACAACAGATATAGCCTTATAATTTTCGTCATTAATTAAGGCCTAAAATTAAAAATTACTAAAATGCCCTCCCAAGTTACCGGTTAGGCCTAAAAACATCCCGAAATCCAAACTAAACCCCCAAGTACACTTTTCTGACTATCTCAACCCTTTCGGACACATTGGTGCACTCGAAATGTCCATACGTGTGACTTTGGACTAATTAACATTTTATTTCATTGATTTAGTCCCGACACGACACAGGCGCGTCTCGACTTAATTCTACAATTGTCGTACTATTCACTCATGACAATTTTAATAAATTCAATCTCATATATTACTTTACTTATTAAGTAATATGCACCATAATTATCACCAAATAATTACTCACTCTCGTCACGCTGGTAAATATTGATTTTAAAATCTGGATTAATATTAAATTAATTTATCCCGATTAACTTTAATTAATCCCATGATTAAATTCCATAAAAATACGGGGTATTACATACTTCCCCCTAATAGCGAAATTTGTTCCCGAAATTTGGAAAATAAGGCATACCTGGTAAAAAAAAATATGGGTACTTTTCGCACATGTCTGCCTCGCGCTCCCAACCCACTGGACCCGTACAAGTGGGACTACCTTCGACCTCAGTGTTGATACCAAAATTAATATGCTGATATGGACGAATAATACGAAGACACGTGTCAATCTACGTGGCACAATAGCAGCGAGGAAGTTCATTTCCCCGACCAACTCATGTTCTCTCCGAGCAACGAGAATACACCGAGGAACTCTAGCACTCCGAGGTACTCCAGCGCTCCGAGGAACTCCTGAGCAACAAGCAACTAAGGCGGTCCGAGCTGCATCTCGGCCGTAGTATTAATTGCCAGAATATCAACAGTTCAACTATTCATTGAATGTTTATCATCTTGACGCACACGCTGCATTAAATGTATTACCCTTTCATATGTATATCATTTAATGTATCAACCCTTTCATGTACAACATAAGGGCTATAAATACCTTGTATCACCCTCATTCAAAGGGACCGGAATTTATTGAGAGAATTTGTAATCGAGAATTCCCAAACACTCAGCAATAACATAACAGTGGATGTAGGCCATTCTTATAAGGCTGAACCACTTTAAAAATCTTTGTCTCATTTTATTTATCTGTGATTGAATAATTAGAGCGATCTAATTTTTTACATCAACAAATTGGCGCCGTCTGTGGGAACGATTGTTACTATCGTTTTTCACCAAAATTCATTCATCATCAATGGCGGATAATCCAGAATCTAGCAATCGAAATGCTGGAAATACTGGAAATCCTCCGAATCCCTCTGCACCTCCAGATCTAGCCAGGATCATGACGAATCTGGCTCAAGGACAAACCGCCATGCAAGAAACAATGAGGCAACTCATACAAACCCTTCATGGCGGTGCACCTGCACGTTCAGGACAGCAAAGTGGTCAGAGGCAAACTCATTTACTTTCTTCACGATCCAGGCGTACTGAGTCATATCGTAATGAGGAATCTGATGATTTCTCTTATCAACCCGGGCGAACTTCGTCAATAAGGGCTACAGATACTGATTAACATATCACCCTCTCTCCAGAAGGACCCAATGCTTTAGAAAGACTGAGTAGGGTGTCTCCTTTCAGTCGATTAGGCCCTAGGAGGAATAGGAGTCCACCTAAGACCATGTCGAGGAGTTTTCGACAACCATCAGATCTAAAAGAAGGATCTGCACAATCACGACCAGTTGCTCGTCAAGATAAATCTCATGAGGCTACTTCAGAACGATCTATTGCTCGAACTAACAAGCTCGATGAAGGAAATGATGCGTGGAAAGGTTCCATTCAGCGGTTGGAGGATAGATTGGGAGAAATGGCTAAAGCAAAGAACCCCCTACAACGAACTTTTGTTCGAGGAACACCTTTTGTACAAGCCATTGTGGATTTTCCTACACCATCAAAGTTTAAAGCACCTGTAGTGACTCCCAAGTATGATGGAAAGACAGATCCTATTCTTCACATAGAGCAATATCAAGCTGCTGCCGACATCTATGTTGTCCCCGACGAGATGAGATGCAGGGCATTCTCAGTAACTCTTACTGGATCTGCCCAGATATGGTACAACAACCTTCCTCGAGGTAAGATTTCAACCTTCTTTCAGTTAGCCGAGATGTTTATTGGTAATTTCTGTTTTGGAGCAAAGCCAGTAAAACGAGTAGCACACTTGTTAAGTGTTAGACAAAAGGCTGGTGAAAGTACTAGAGATTACATAACTCGTTTCAATAACGAGAAACTAGAAGTCATAGATTACGAAGAGAAGACAGAAATCACCGCCTTGATGAGTGGGTTGTTGCCTAATAAATTATATTACACCTTGGCGAAAGATCCACCTAGAACTATGTCAGAGTTGATGGCAAAAGCGGCCAAAATCATGAATGCCGAGGAGGCTATGGCTGCAAAGAAGAATATAGATAAAGAAACCAAGGTGGAAGTCGACAAATCTAAGAAGAAAGAGCATAAAAGTAATGGTGGAGATAAACATTCCAAGAATAAATGGGAAGTCATGAAGAAATACGATAATTATACTCCTTTGAAAATGGGTATTAATCATGTCTTGGAAGAAATCAAGAACAACGAGGAGGTAAAATGGCCAAAGAAACTGAGGTCAGACCCTGATTCGAGGAGTAGGGATAAGTACTGCGAATTTCATAAAGATCATGGTCACATGACCAAAAATAGCATAGCTCTTCAGAACGAGATTGAAACACTCATCCGAAGAGGAAAGCTAGCAAAATATGTTGATCGGGGAGGTGAAAGAAAAAATAACGACTGAGCTAGAGAGAGGTCTAGATCTCCTCGTCGAGCAGAGGAGAAAAAGAAGAGAAACCATGAAGATGATCCAGATGATGATCCCGACCTTCCCAAGAAACCAAGGCAGCCAGAACGAGAGGTATTTTCTATACGTTTTGGGTCATTTGATTGTAATGTCATTACAGGAGGAGATGCAGGAGGAGGAGACCTTACTGCAGAAAGAAAGGCTTACCTTGGAGAAGCTCAAGCTTGTTCATATATTCAGCGAATAAATCTGGCCGAGGACGATCGTCCGAGGAAGGTAAACAAAGAGAAGCTGGTCATTGGCTTTTCAAAAAACGACCTGGCAGGTGTTCTTTATCCTCACGACGATCCTCTGGTAATCAAAATGAGGATGAAGGAAGTAGTGATTTCAAGGGTGTTGGTAGACAATGGAAGTTCGGCAGACATCATGTACTATTCATACTTTGACGGCTTGAATCTGAAATTATCTCAATTGGAACCGTATCACAGATCCCTCCTGGGTTTTGCTGGTGAGAAAGTTTTTCCACTTGGGACGATCAAGTTGGATATATTCATTGGAACCTGGCCAGCTTGTCGAACAGAAAGAATACGCTTCTTTGTGATGGATAAGAATGTGCAGTCAGCCTACAACATCATCATGGGAAGAGTTGGTTTGAAGAAGTTCGAAGCAGTTCCATCTACAGTACATCAGTGCTTAAAATTCCCAACAAACTTTGGAGTAGGAGTTGTGAAAGGTGATCAAAAAGTAGCTCGGGAATGCTATTATTCATCTGCCGAGCAAGAGGAGCTTGAGGAATTAAGGAAAAAGACTACTACCTACCAGGTGGAAGAAGATACAGAGATTGAAACTCTCGATCCCAGAGATGAATCCCAACTTGTAAAAGGACAGGTGGTGGAATATACAGAAAATGTTATTCTAGACGACGAGCACCCTGAACGCGTAACCCAGATAGGTTCAACGTTGGATGCTTCAATAAAACAGGAGTTGATAATTTTCTTAAGAAACAGGAAGAAAACTTTTGCATGGAGTCATGAGGACATGCCAGGAATAGATCCAAACTTCTTATGTCACGAACTCAATGTGAATAAGGAGATCAAGCCTGTAAAGCAGAGAAGAAGGGTATTTAGCCCCGAGAAGAATCAAGCTATTCAAGAGGAGGTCGACAAGCTCCAGAAAGCTCAATTCATTGAAGATGTGAAGTACCCAGACTGGTTGGCGAATGTGGTGATGGTAAAGAAGAAAAACAACAAATGGAGAATGTGTGTTGATTTCACTGATCTCAACAAGGCCTGCCCAAAGGATCATTTTCCATTGCCCAGAATTGACCAACTAGTAGATGCTACCTCTGGGCACGAGCTGCTTAGCTTCATGGACGCTTATTCAGGCTACAACCAGATCAAGATGAAACCTGAAGACAGGGAGAGTACTTCTTTTATTACCCCTAGGGGTAATTATTGTTATAATGTTATGCCTTTTGGTTTGAAAAATGCAGGAGCGACATACTAGCGGCTGATGAACAAGGTTTTTGCCGAACAAATCAGTTGCAATATGGAAGTCTATGTCGATGATATGCTGACAAAAAGCAAGAAAGCTGCTGATCATCTAGTTGATTTAAGTCAGACTTTTGATCAACTGGATAAATACCAGATGAAGCTCAACCCAACGAAGTGCACATTTGGAGTACGAGAAGGAATGTTCCTCGGGTACATCGTCAACCAAAGAGGCATTGAGGCAAATCCAGAAAAGATCAAAGCTCTTTTAGGGTTGCGATCTCCAACAACGAAGAAAGAAGTGCAGAGTCTTACAGGACGAGTTGCAGCGCTCAACAGATTTGTATCTCGAGCAACAGATAGATGCTTACCATTCTTAAAAACACTTCGAAAAACTTTCGAGTGGAATGATGAATGTGAAAAAGCCTTTCAAGACTTGAAGAAATATCTGGGAACACCTCCACTGTTGTCAAGGCCAATAACGGGAGAAAAGTTGTACTTATACCTGGCAGTATCAGAGCATGCAGTCAGCTCGGCATTGATCAGATTGGAGAATGGAGTCCAGAAGCCAATTTATTACACAAGTAAGGCTTTCCGAGGTGCAGAGATCAGGTACCCAAAGTTAGAAAAATTGGCATTGGCATTAATTGAAGCAAGTAGAAGAATGAGGCCATATTTCCAGGCCCATACCATCATCGTGTATACCGACATGCCATTAAGACAAGCCCTTCATAAGCCAGAAAAGTAAGGGAGACTGATGTACTGGGCAATAGAGCTCGGTGAATATGATATTGTGTATGAACCCAGATCATCATTGAAAGGGCAAGCTGTAGCAGATTTTATAGCAGAATTTACATATCCTGATACCCCCGAGGAACAAAAGTTGCTCGATGACCAACCTGTGGATGTTACAGGATCAACAGACATAAGTCCAGACCAACTCCGGTTGGTAAAAGGGCTTATGGATGTAGAAAGATCATCAAATTCAAACCCAGACCAACTCCGGTTGGTAAAAGGGAGAGAAGAGATGGTCGGCGAGGAGCGAAAATTAACAGGGGAGGATGGAAGAGAACAGCAGATATTTCACCGAGGAACTCTGTCAGATAAGAAATTCGAAGACGAGTTACCTACATGGAGATTGTATGTATATGGGTCATCTTGCATAGCAGGTTGTGGAGCAGGGATTGTTTTGAAAACCCCAGACGAGATTGACATAGAATATGCCTTGCGATTTCAATTCAAAACCTCCAATAATGAGGCTGAGTACGAGGCCATGATAGCAGGTCTTAATTTAGCAAAGATTATGGAAGCACAACAAGTGATGGTATTCAGTGATTCTCAATTAATTGTGAATCAGATGATGGGAACATATGATGTTAAAGGAGAATTAATGGTCAAGTATCATGCAAAGGTGATGGAATTGTTGGCAGAATTTGATGCCATTCAGTTGATCAGAATACCAGAATAGAAAATGCACAAGCAGACACACTGGCCCGACTAGCATCAGCTACTCGTACCGAGCTGCGAAGAACGATACCCATTGAAGTACTGAAAAGTCGGAGCATAGATGAAGACCTGACGATGAATGTTATTACCCTTGATTTAGGACCATCTTGGATGGATCCCATCAGGGCATATATTGAAGAGGGAGAATTGCCATAGGACAAGCTCGCGGCAAAGAAATTGAAGTTTAAAGCTGCCCGGTATGTACTAACTAATGGTGTTTTGTATAGACGAGGAATTATGGTAGGTTTGCAGAGATGTGTACACCCTTCCGAGGTGAAAGAATTGATTGAAGAAATCCATGAAGGATCTTATGGAGCACATGTGGAAGGTCGGACACTTTTGCAAAGAGTGATGACGCAGGGGTATTATTGGCCGACGATGAGGTTTGATTGTATAGTATATGCCAAGAAATGTGACAAATGCCAACGTTTTTCCTGCATCCGACGAACTCCACAAGCATTGTTGACACCCATAACTTCTCCTTGGCCATTTTCCATGTGGGGAATTGATTTGGTTGGACCATTGCCAACGACCCGAGGAAGATTCAAGTACCTCGTTGTTGCAGTGGATTATTTTACTAAGTGGGTAGAAGCTGAGCCACTTATTGATATGACGTACGAGAAGGTGTACCAATTTGTTTGGAAGAATATCATCTGCCGATATGGTCTCCCTCATGCCTTCATCACAGACCATGGAACACAATTCGATAATGAGGAGTTTGTTGCTTATTGTCAACAATCAAACATCCTGAAGACCCATTCAGCACCAGGTCATCCTCAAAGCAATGGGCAGACTGAGGTGAAAAACAGAACACTACTAAACGGTTTGAAGAAGAGGCTAAGTGAGGCTAAAGCTAATTGGATTAATGAGCTACAGTCAGTATTATGGGCTTACCAAACAACTCCCCGAGCAGCAACTGGAGAATCACCATACATGCTGGCATTTGGAAGTGAGGCTGTAATACCTGCTGAGTTGGGTCTCCCAACACACAGAGTGCTGAATTTCAATTCCCCAGTCAGTGACTTGATGAGAAGATTAGATTTGGACATGCTCGAGGAGGTTAGAGAAGAGGCAGCCATTAGGAATGCTGCTTACCAACAACGCACAACTCTGTTCTACAACAAGAGGGTGAAGAAATGCGACTTAAAAGAAGGGGATTATGTACTAAAGAAGGTCATTCAGAAACACAGTAAGCTGGAAGCCAACTGGCATGGACCTTACCGAGTTACAGAAGATGTTCGACTAGGAACTTACAGAATAGCAACTCTAGAAGGAGAGCAATTTAAGAATGCATGGAATGCTGAACATGTACGCAAGTATTATCAGTAATGTAAAATGTAAAGCAATTCCTTCATTATGAATAAAACGATGATGTTTCACCATCTCCTTCCTTTTATTACAAGTTTTTTGGGGAATACTAGTGTGATACACTACACTGATAGTTCGAGCGTGATCAACTTCGGTTGGTAAAATAGCGAGAACAAATTATACTCCTTTGGTTAGGAGGCGTACACTTGCGTGATCAACTTCGGTTGGTAAAAGAGCTTGTGGACAAGATAGTTCGAAAGAACCTGATAGTTCGAAAGAACCTGATAGTTCGAGCGTGATCAACTTCGGTTGGTAAAATAGCGAGAACAAATTATACTCCTTTGGTTAGGAGGCGTGCACTTGCGTGATCAACCTCGGTTGGTAAAAGAGCTTGTGGACAAGATAGTTCGAAAGAACCTGATAGTTCGAGCGTGATCAACTTTGGTTGGTAAAATAGCGAGAACAAATTATACTCCTTTGGTTAGGAGGCGTACACTTGCGTGATCAACCTCGGTTGGTAAAAGAGCTTGTGGACAAGATAGTTCGAAAGAACCTGATAGTTCGAAAGAACCTGATAGTTCGAGCGTGATCAACTTCGGTTGGTAAAATAGCGAGAACAAATTATACTCCTTTGGTTAGGAGGCGTACACTTGCGTGATCAACCTCGGTTGGTAAAAGAGCTTGTGGACAAGATAGTTCGAAAGAACCTGATAGTTCGAAAGAACCTAATAGTTCAAACCCACAACCAACTTTGGATGGTAAAAGGGTAAGAACAACATTCTTAAAAATGCCAATTTTGGCTGGTTAAGAAACAAAATATGCCAACAAGTTGGTCGGAAGGTAAAACCATTCCAGAAAATACAAAATATTCCAAATTGAGCCAAGTATAGTTGGTCGGGGATAAAAACCCACTAACTGTAGTTGGTCAACGAGGAGAACTTATTGACGAGGAGGATCCATCAACCTGGTTGGTCGGACACATTTTATGAAAACTCTCGCTAATTATACTTGGTCGACGAGTACAATTTAACAACCTTAGTTGGTTGAAAAAATTTTAAACATTTTTATACTCATTACTTTATTATTAAGTGATCGAGCAACATTTTTGATACTTGTAACTGTTTATTACTAAGTTGGTTGATGAACAGAACAAAATTGTTATCTTTTTAACAGATACATACGTAGTATTTAGCACAGAACAATAGCAATACAAATTTGCAAACAAAAAATGAAATTCTTTCATTAAGGTCAAAATGTATTACAAATTACATGTGTACTAACTATTACATTAAGATCCCTACTCTATTGGTTTCTTTCCCTTGGCTTTTGAAACAGTTTCCTCGCCAGCAGGAGGATCTTCCAGGAAAAGAGGAGAATTAATGAAGTTAATATCTCTGAGCATTCTGACGTTCATCACAGAAGGTGTGTCCAGTAGATGTTCAGGACGAGATACCTCGATTTGGGAATGAAGATTGTAATCACCAAGGTATTTTGAAATTAATCTCCTAGGAATGGAACGAGCTGGGATCTATTCCATGTCCAATTTATAAGGTGGCACGGGCAAATCTAGTAACCCAGGAGCATGATAATCCCATAAATAATGCCCTTGCTCCAATTTTAATACTCCCAGGGCGTTCAACCATCCCTGCTTATAACCTTCATTATTGGCGTGTTCAATACGAGCATCTAAATGAACTAGAGCTTCGTTGTATCTAGCCAGCCAAAATTCCCTGGGCTATTTATGGAATTGGAAGGTTAATCTATCCAATTGTTCATGAAGGTTTTTAGCAAAAAGGTCCTTGGTATGTAAAGCAGACTTCATCACAGTAAGTTGATCTTCCAAAGATAGGTTTTTCTTGGACATTTCAGACAAAGCACGATCTTTTGCATTCAATTGGAACGCTTGAGTTTCCAAAGTTGACTGAGTACGAGCTTCTTCAACATTACGACGAAGAACTCTTGATTGTCCCCGAGCAAGTGGAATAATTTGTTCTTTAACAACGTTCAGAGCATTCCTTCCTCGTCCATGAGAACCTCTTCCTCGTCCCCGAGCTACAGGAGAAGCTCCAGATCTTCTCAGAGTATCCAATTCTTGCCTTAATTTGGCATTCTCAACTTCTAAGAATGAGAATCCTTCATCGGTGACCGGTACCAAGGCAGCAGAGGATGAAGCTGCAGACTCATACTGTGCCAATTTTTTCTGCAAATTTTTGTTTTCTTGTTCCAGCAGCTCGACGATCTGTCTGCAGGCCTCAACTTCACCCTTTAGGGTTCTCTCCCTGACATCGTACGCAGCTATGATCTTTTTGTGGCCTGTCTCGGAAGAAAGCTGTTGATACCTATTTTCATATTCCTTGTGCAACAAGGCAGTTGATTCATTGTGCTGATTCTGAAGATCTTCTAAGGTACAATGAAGCTCCTCGATCAAGTCATAGTAGGCCACGTTGTTGGCCACAGCTCGGTCAAGTAAATCCTTCAAGTACTGATAAGCCCCAATTGCTTGTTCTGAAGCATCATGGCCAAGGATGTCAGCAATTTCTGATACACTCAAATTTGTATGACCAGCCTTATAATATTCATGGCATTGTTGCATCAGCTTTGTATCATGTGCAGATATCAGTTCCATTCTAGCCACAAACTAATAAAGAAGAGAAGGTAAGAGTTAATAAATAATAACAGACAGAGCATCAACAATGAAGAGGAACAAAAAGATGTGATTTTATTACATCATCAACAAGATTACATCGTTTGGAATATAGAGGATAGGTAAAAGAAGAACAGAAAAAGAGTACCGAACAACTTCACACCTTTTCCTTGTCTCCCAAGACTTTCTCGGGAGGCTGGGACGAGGAGCTTGGTTGCTCGGTAGGAACAATGGTCTGATTAGTAGAAGCTGGGACTTGTTCTGGAGGAGCAGGCAATAACGAAATCTCCTCGGTAGCTGTCTGGTTGGGTGGTGGAACAAGGACTTGATCACCCACTTTCATTGAAGATTCTTCAGATGCAGCTTCGTCTGAAGATTCATCTTCAATAACTGGAGGAGGACCAGGGAGATGTTGTTGAAATAACTTGGAGTCCTCGCTCACCTTCAACTCCTGCAGTGCTGCAACCCAACCATCATGAAAATATTTCAAACTTCCATATTTCACCTGGGTCGTCATAGCTGCCACCCCTCTATCCCATCCTTTGTCCCAACCAGTTTTAAAGGGCGTCTTCACAGCTGTTTTTCTTTTCACTTTTTCCGAGGATAACTTCTCGGACATAAGATTCTCGGTGGCCTTCAATTTGGTCTCCACCTCCTCCTTCTGGCGATTTACTTCTCGCAGAAGGGTCAGCTCTTCTTCAGCCGATTTCAATTTATTCTCAAGCTCCCCAAAGCCTGAAAGTTTCTCGGCATAATCTTTATTTTCTCTCTCCAAGTCCTTCACCTTGTTACCCAGTTGTACCTTCTCTGCATCAGACGCAGCAAATTTCTTCTCCCATTCAGTTTTATCCTCGTCATACTTCTGACGGGACTCACTCACAGATTTAATAGCTTTCTCCAGTGCTCCCTCCACAGTGGACGAGGAGCAAGAAGCTTTGACTGCTTCATCCTTTTTAAGGATTAAATTGAAACAGCTCGTCAACTGTAATCAGAAAAGGGAAATGAAATCAGAAACAAATATGGGAAACAACAAAGGAAAATATAAAAAGCTCGGAGTAGAGATACTTACTGAAGCCAAATGATGAACAGCCAGAGCAGTAACCACATCCCGAGTAAGGTCTTCTTCAGTACCTAGCACCTCGGGAAGGGGTGAAAATTTTGCCAAACTCATCGTAGAGCTCGGAGGAACAATAATTGGAACACCATCTCCACCAGCAGGGAGTGGGGGAATGGCTCCAGAAATACTGACCGAGGAGGATTTCCTCAATCTCCTCGGTGCCTTTTCAGCAACCTCAACCAAAGAGGAACTTTTGGTTGGTGAGATAGTGATTACCTCAACAGGTGCATCCTTCTGCACAGGAGCCACTGGGGGCTTCTCGGCAACCTTCTGAACAGCAACAGAAGGAGCATCATCAATTTTCTTTGTCCCTTTTGGGACATTAACCTTGGTCTTCTTCCCATCTCCAGCAGAGGAACTCTCTTCGAAGAGAGTAGGAACTCTTCTCTTGCCCATTTTCTGGCTCAAAGGAATATGAGATTCCGGATCAGAGTCTTCAGGAATTTGCACTGGATCACTGGAGCTGACCACAGGGCGAGCAGTAAAAGATGACGTATAGCTCCTGTACTGCAACAAGTATGAGGCAGACCTGATGTGCTCGTCTGCAATCTTCTAATGCAAGCTCCAGATATGTTTCAATTGCCTTATATTAACTTCTGATTCTTTAGGAGTTTTTCTCTTGCTATTAACTGCAAACAAAAACAATTTGAAATGTCAATCATGCATTTATTCAAACATGATGAAGTCATAATTTTGAGAATAAAATAAAATGAAAATAACCTATCCCATTGCCATATGGGGGGCATTTGGGACCTTCATACACTCCGTCTCCGACTAAAGGAGCATGTTGCCAATTTTTGAAAACTAACCCATGTTCAAAATAATCCCTGCTGGCATCAGGGAGGTTGACTACTAAAGCTCTATTCAAAAATATGGTTTTTAAATAATAAACGTTATCTAAAACAGCCCATCTATAGCAATACATAATCTCAGGAATTCCTATGCGAGTCCCATGAGTTTGATTTAATTTATGCACCCCATTAACTATTCTCCATGTATTGGGGGCTACTTTTGCAGGAACAACATCGAAATGTTGGCAGAATTCTAAGCATAAAGAGTTGGGTGGAAAAGAAAATTCACACTCAGCAATAAAGAGACTGGGGAACCAATGTCCCTCAGCCAAACGAAAATAATCAAAGGGCTCTGGAAGATTCTCCAGAGCTACCCAAGACGGAATGGAATAATCATAACGGAATTTTTCAATAGATTCAATAATATAAACCATGATGAATAAAAGAAGAAGGAAGAAGAGCTTACAGGGAAAAAGGAGATCAGTTGACAAACGAACGAAGAAAAAGATAGACGCACAGGAGAAAGAAAAACTATAGAAAACTCGAAAGCAAGAAAATTGGAAAAGGTAGAAGACGATATGATTGCTTAGGAAGTTTAAATACCTTGCCTTGGGAAATGGCGAAAGAAATGATTACAAAAAAGAAATTGTTACGCTACCGGCGGCTAAAAGGACAAAGAGGGCACGAAGACCGAAGCGCCTATAAAAATGCAAAATGGCGGATTCTGCGAATTTGGAAGGAAATTCAAATATGAAGAAAAGGCTCCTAAAACTCAGGAAAGTCATTTAATATCGCCATATACCGAGAAAGAATGTTCCATACTCCTCAAAGTTCGAAATATGAAACATTGGGGGCTTTTGTTGATACCAAAATTAATATGCTGATATGGACGAATAATACGAAGACACGTGTCAATCTACGTGGCACAATAGCAGCGAGGAAGTTCATTTCCCCGACCAACTCATGTTCTCTCCGAGCAACGAGAATACACCGAGGAACTCTAGCACTCCGAGGTACTCCAGCGCTCCGAGGAACTCCTGAGCAACAAGCAACTAAGGCGGTCCGAGCTGCATCTCGGCCGTAGTATTAATTGCCAGAATATCAACAGTTCAACTATTCATTGAATGTTTATCATCTTGACGCACACGCTGCATTAAATGTATTAACCTTTCATATGTATATCATTTAATGTATCAACCCTTTCATGTACAGCCTAAGGGCTATAAATACCTTGTATCACCCTCATTCAAAGGGACCGGAATTTATTGAGAGAATTTGTAATCGAGAATTCCCAAACACTCAGCAATAACATAACAGTGGACGTAGGCCATTCTTATAAGGCTGAACCACTTTAAAAATCTTTGTCTCATTTTATTTATCTGTGATTGAATAATTAGAGCGATCTAATTTTTTACATCAACACTCAGTCTCCTCTCATTATGATCTAGGATAGAGACTGGTCCCTCCTCGTAGGAACTATCTGGTTGTAGATCGATCTCCTTTAAAGCAATATGAGAGTGGTCTAACTCTTCCCGAAGAAATCTCGAACACGTTATGAACTCGATGCAAGTGCTCCGATAGCCCCAATCTGTGACCCAGAGGACCAATCCTCTCAATGATAGGGAATGGACCCACGTATCTCGGTGCCAACTTCCTTTTCTTACCAAACCTCATTACCCCCTTCATAGGAGATACTCAAAGTAACACCTGGTCCCCTACGCTGAACTCTCTAAAGAACCTCTTGGCCTCGACGTATCTCTTTCGAGCAACCCATACACAATTTTGAATCCTTTAAATTATGTTAGTAAATTAATTAGAGTTATGGTACCCGAACTCCACCAGCGGAAGTTACAATTCCCATCTTCCTTCAAAATTAAGGATAACTATCCTCTAACATCTAATAGATGCTTTCAGTCCGTACTCAATCGTAATTCTGTACCCATGGTCCTCCTAAAAACTCTCCCACAATGAGGCATAAAGTCTTGTTCCTATTGAACACAATATCGAGTGGTACCCCATGTAGTTTCATTATCTCTACTATAAAAATTTTGTCCCACTGTGTCTTAGTAAAATTTATTTAGTCCCTCTCCTCTAAACATTCTATCTTTTTGTTTACCAACACTTTTAGCGACTTCTCAACATATTGTCAACTTTCTCAACACTTCTAATTGTGATGGTTCTATATATTCATGACCATAGCATTCACTACCCTGGGTAGAGGCTCCCTTCTCTCTCTAGGTACCAACTTCTCCCCTTTTTAAAAATCATAATCTCCCTTCGTGGGAGATACTAGCTACCATACTCGACTACCTATGTCGAATTTTCAGATTTTCAATTTGTTATGACATAACCCTCGTCATAATTCTCCTTTGCACATAGTGGTTCCTGATTATCCTCGAATTTAGAAAATATATATTCCTTGTACTTATCCTCACTATTACTCTTCGGTCCCTGGTGTCACCCCCTAACATAACCTTGTTTTCTTCTCATCTCATATTATTTATGTCTCTAATTTACAATCGCATCTACGTTTAATCCATAATTTTCCATGCCTACTCCTCGTGGCTCACACTAGAAATCCTTAACACATTAGGGCGCCTATACACCTCATCTCATATGCATTTGTCCACGAATCAACTGAACGAATGGTATAATGGTTCTAAATTAATTCGTATCTACTAGGCACGACTATGCCGTAAGGTTATTGTCGACTAACTTACAAATTGCAACTAATTAGTCTCTAGATTGTCCCACCAATCTATTCGTGGTGCAAACGCTCTTTAAAGTTTCTCACATCTACACTATATGACTCTACCAATCAAAATGTGTGATCTAACTTTTAATTCACAGTCTTAACTACATATATAATAACTAAAGTACCAAACCTATGTCCTAACGACCAAACATCTCCCCACTTCCGACGTTGCGCTAGGTTTTATGCGTGGGATGTCTCGCAAAGTAAAATCTAAACAAGGAACCCCCCTGATACACTACTACCTAACATTGTCGATCACTGAGATCTGTTAGGTTCTTAGTACATAGCATGTACCTCCAAATACTCTTCTCTTGACCAAAAATTATACTTAGCCACTCTCTTACTACTAAAGATGATATACAATATAACGCTATCACTAATACTAGGCACTTGACATTAAATTCATAACGAGCTAAATCCCTCTATTCTATAATCAATCAATTTTCCACGAATCATATCATCACACATTCCTACTCATTGGGATCAATTAAATCAGAAAAATTTACTCATCGAACTTTGTGATACAACATCATATATATATACAGTCTCAACCCTCTTTCAGGTGATACCTTAAAAAATAATATATCCCATCCAGGAACATTGAACACAATAGTGTTACTCACGATTTACTACTGTTCAAACCCTCGGTATCCAGTACTACACACAGTATATAATAACATACACTATCTTCCTAGCACTAAAAAAGAGTTATAACTATTATCTTATATGGAAATCCTCTTGGTGTCCACACCCGCTCCTCCGTGCAGGTGACACCAAAAGTCCGACTCACGTTCGAATTTTAGAGTTATTAATCATACATTGTGACTCACCCATGTCACTTAACCTCATCCCATATTCCTATGGATGAAACACAAATTTCTATCTCATTTGAAACCTACTTTGCCTAGTCAACGAGTCCCTGAGCATCACTCTCGTGTCAAAATTGACCCATGACTTACCACAAAGGTTCTATATCCAGGATTGCATCCTGTAGTTTCCCTCTACCTCTCTCTAGGCAGTCTTTCTTTAAATAGGTATACACACAACCTAATAATTCTTCTTGTACGTAATCTTTTTTTTTGAATATTCACCGTACTTTTAACTTACGATTTATCTCACTATCACATTTACTTAAGTATTCACATAACTCTAAGGGCCCTAGTTATCCCTCCATTTATTTCAGTAGTTAAGCTATCTCTAACCTATGGGTATACTCCTTGGGTTGACGTTTACTCTCTCCGTAACGTAAATCCCAAATTCCCGATGCACTACTCGATCGGTTTATCCTCGTCGGTCCACCTCTACAAATCATGCACTCAATGATTATAACGGATCCCCCACGATACACCTATTTGTACTCTCTAAGTCCCTACATTGGTATAATATCTTCACTAAGGTTCCCCTAAAGCGTCGGCAATCAAATAGAACTCAACCAACAAAAGGGCCCAAAAACTGCTTGGGTCAATCGATCGATATTTCATCAGTCGATCGATCAGGTGCAGAACGTAGTTCATCTTCTTTAAGCGTTTCCCTCATTTTTTCCAATTACCACTCTCACATGATACCACACTAAACTTGCAACCAATTATTTCTAACCATTCCTACATACTCTAGGATGATTTCATTAAACATCATAAATCTTCACAACTTAAGCCCAGAGTAAATCAAGTCCTCTAATTATTCAAGAACCCTAAAAATATGTTCTTCCCATATTTTAAATTGTAAACCCAGATTTTAATTCGTATTAACAACCACAGTTCCTCTGATTTTTAATCCTCTACAGATACAAATCTAACCACATGTTATTTCTACCTAAACATGCCATTAATCAATTCCTTTTCACCAAGAATATTCATAAAAAAATATTATTGTTCATACTCCTACCCATGGATATTATAACTCAAAATATTTCATCGATGAACTGAAGCAAGTCACCAAATTATACAAAAAAAATTTGTTCTTCTCTCAATTCATATCTCTCCATCATGACATATTTCTAATTATATATCTCCAAATACTTACACCACTTCCACTATATTGAAACTATAAGAAAAATCCAAGGATACACACCTTACATGCCAAAACTAATTGTATTAAACGTGTCACCCAATTTTCTCATTTAATTCCTTATTTACTTCTTTATAATTGACTCTTAATACTCTTTGTTGCTTCAATAAGTTCAAAATTTTGCCTGTAGTTTGATCTTGGGTGTCGCTGCACTCCACCCTACCCTATTTCCTTTGGATTACCCCCATCCATTGGTCTAACACACTTCCTCTCCTTCCCATCTTCTTAGAGGTGACTCTTTGAAAGAGTTTCCTTGACTCTCCTCCTGTCTACAATGCTTGGTGAGTCTGAAATTGTGCCACCGTTCTTCATAACGGTGCTTAGGGAAACCACTGTCCCCGATTGACTATCCTAATCATCTTTTTTGCCCAAATAATAATTGTGGTGACTTCAATCGCGGTTATCATACCCAAAATACTACATGGTTTCCACTGAACCCTTTCCTCCTACAGCCATTCTAATGTCTCTCATTGGTCGCTTTATATTTCTCGATGTATTACGCCGAACCGAATGCGTATAAGGATCACATCAATTATACTTAATAGCAGGAGAACGTAAATTGTATACGTAGAGAAATACAATAATTCTATAGTAGGGCTATATATCAAAGAACACTAAGCTGAAACGTGAAAAGCCGCGCAGATCCTAAAGACTCTAGAACCTGATGCTCTGATACCACCTATGACACCCCGCCTAATTAAATATCGAGTGATCAGTCATTTATTAAATTAAATCAAAGTGTCCGGTTGGTTCATTCTTAGCATCACTGTCGAAAAATAATTTTTTTCTTTATTTATCACCTAATAAGTAATGAAGCTAAGTGTCTAAACATTTAATTTTATAGATTAAGTTCCATCATTATAAATCCTTTACACAAAAACCATTTTATATGAACGAAGTTATAATGATGAACATCAAACCATTAAACTGAATTACATAGACTGAAATAACATTATCAAATAAATTATCCCAAATCGCAGGAACAAGTACTAATTAAAACAATCCCATATAAAACTCAATACTGAAGTAAATAAAGAGTACACAATCTCTCAAAACTAAATAGAAACTGGAAATGGGTGACACATGCCCGATCTAGAATGACTAAGCGAAGAGCTGAGATGACAAATATGGAGTCTTCTACATGCAAAGACCTATAACTCCCACACTAGGTAAAGCACGTTAACATTCTAAAGATCTAAGTCTGACGCCCTTGTAGATGGACATCTGTAATACATACATATATATATATATATATATATACAAGAGAAAGAGGAGATGGCAATAAAAGGGTCTGAGCCTGAGTGTAAAACAGTTCTGCAAGTATGTTAAAATGCATACTAGAAAATATTACATACATGTTAATGCCTCGACACTCACTTGGGAATTTTCACCTCTCAACTAATGTGCACGCCTAACGTACTACCAAACTAAACTAGGTGAAGCTCATCCAGTTCACTAGCCTATTTCACTCCCTTCCCAATAACCCTGAATCACGTGATTGGATAACTATAGTTTATACATAATGTCTTTTCTTATGAATTTACTCAGCCATCTATATATGTATCGATACCGCCTTAGGTTCTCAACCACATAATTTATTTAATAACAATTATTCAATTTTATCTACTTACAAGCACAGTAGATGAATCACCGGTATATATATTTACCACTCATAATATATATATACAATAGAGAACCCCACATTCAATCTACGGTGCTGGCATACTCTGCTATCAAGTCCCTGTACCTCTCGTACAATAAGGGAAATACTAGTTTGGATCCACTCTTGAACTGTATTTATACAAAATACACATATTGGAGGCGAAGCATAGTTCCCAGTCACTAAGAGGTCAACACATACCCTCATGTCTCTTAGGACCATCTAACTATCATTCTCAAATAGCCTGTATCAAGAATCCTATGTTCTCGGGTTCAAGTCAATATCCTCCATAAAGGTCCAATCGAGATAAGACTATCCCGGCGTGAAAACCTCCGTGATAGCAAGTAGCGCGGGTATGATTATACACAGATATTTACAAACTATATATATTCATGCACTGATATATATATTCACATTATTCAGTTAGTTACGCCCATGACCCATAGTATATTCTAACCATACGTGGCACATAGCGCCCAAGCCCTACGTATAATTAATTCATCCTTTTATTTTCTCAATTACAGTAAGTTCTTAAGTACTTCTCGTCTCTCGAAGTGTTTCATCTTAATAAGTGTAAAATCAGTAGGTGAACACTCTCTACCCTACTATTCTAAGTCATCCTTAATTCCCAAAAAACATGATTTACCGTATATTCGATCTTTTCCCCATTCTATGCCCTCGTAACCCAACGGCTGACTCTCACATAAGAGTCGTATCACTCGAACCTTATCTACAATCCTACTGGTCCTTCCTAAGTCCCATTATGGTATTTAAGTTATGCCCAAAGGTTCTCATAATTTAGGGTTGGATTAAATAATAAGAGGAACAAAAATTAAAATCCAGGAGGAGATGATCGAACAATGAGAATGATCGATCGACATTCTTGAGTCGATCGATTGATCCAACAGTTATTTGCCTAGAAATTCTTCATATTAAGCCTACGGGTTTCTTTCATTATTATAATCAAAACCTCCATTAAAAAGTCCCAAACTCCCAACCAAACTTCATCAACGCTATAGGAGTAGGTATGAACAATTTCTAACGTAAAATCTAGGGAAATTCATTAAGGAATCATCATTAATTGGGTGGGATACATGAATTGGTCTCAAACCCTATTTTTCCATATTCTTTCAAGAACTATATAAAATTTCCAGATCTCTTTCTCTAATCCTCATTCAAATTCATGATAAATGTTCTAACTGTGATGGGGACATCAGTCTAGCATGATTTCTATTCCATTATATGAGTTCTACTCTTCCAAATTACAATTAATCTCCATAAAACTTATAATTGAATTTCCTATTCTAACATGGATGGAATATCAACTTTAAGAACAGCAAGATAAATACTTGCCTTGAAATCGAAGGTCTGATTTATGGGATTTGGTGGTGTGGTTGAGTTTCTCTTCCTCCGATCTAACCTCCGACGATGTTTATGGTGAAAACGGTGTAACTTGGGTGGTTCTAGCCTTGTGCAAGCTCCTGACCTCCCTCCTCTAATGGCCTCTGTGAATTATGTTTGTTGTAACCCTTGAAGACAATGTCTAACAACAGATATAGCCTTATAATTTTTGTCATTAATTAAGGCCTAAAATTGAAAATTACTAAAATGCCCTCCTAGGTTGCCGGTTTGGCCTAAAAACATCCCGAGACCCAAACTAAAACTCTGGGTACAATTTTCTGACCATCTCAACCCTTCTGGACACATCGGTGCACTCGAAATGACCATACGGGTGACTTAGAATTAATTAAATTTTTATTTCATTGATTTAGTCCCGACACGACACAGGCGTGTCCCGACTTAATTCTACAACTGTCGTATTATTCACTCACGACAATTTTAATAAATTCAATTTCATATATTACTTTACTCATTAAGTAATATGCAACATAATTCTCACCAAATAATTACTAACTCTCATCACGCTAGTAAATATTTGTTTTAAAATTCAGATTAATATTAAATTAATTTATCCCAATTAACTTTAATTAATCCCATAATTAAGTCCCATAAAAATACGGGGTGTTACATTCCCCTTGGAGTTGCAGGAAAATCCATATACATAACCTCATTTGGGGTATCTTAGAGAAGCATGAGGGACATGTAAGTCTCTAGGTGATTAATGGGGCCTTTAGACTCGTTGAAGGGCTTAATAATAGGTATATTCCACTTAAGGGGAAACGCGTGGTTTTGGACTTAGTTGGTCAAAGGAGATAACATTTTTAAAGGGCCAACTTTATGATGTTTTGAGTTTGCATCTTCTAATGGCTAAGGAAGTTACCCAACCTATCTTACATATTTTTTATCGCATTATTCGAAGGCTTAGCTACATTGAAATCTCCATGCGATCAATTTATAGGAAGTGACAACCTTTCCCTAATGGGGATACGATCTGTTGATGTAAAAAATTAGATCACTCTAATAATTCAATCACAGATAAATAAATGAGACAAAAGATTTTAAAGTGGTTCAGCCTTATAAGAATGGCCTACGTCCACTGTTTTTTTATTGCTGAGTGTTTAGGAATTCTCGATTACAAGAAATTCCGTTCTGGGTCCGGTCCCAGAGATTGGATTTTCCTCCCCTTACAATGAGGATTGTACAATGTATTTATAGCCTTGAGGCTGTAATGTGAAAGGGTAATACATTAAATGACATACATATGAAAGGGTAATACATTTAATGCCCTTTTTGCGTGTGCGTCTGAATGATAAACATTTAATGAATCAGTTGAACTGTTGGTTATCCAGCTATTAATGCATTGTTCGAGATGCATCTCGGACCTCCTGAGTTGCTCGGACCGCCTAAGCTTCTTGGTATCCAAGAGTTTCTCGGAGAGACATGTTCCTCAGAGCGTATGAGTTCCTCGGAGAGGTCTGTTCCTCGGAGCGTATGAGTTCCTCGGAGAGGTCTGTTCCTCGGAGCGTATGAGTTCCTCGGAGTAACATGGTTCCTCGGAGCGTGTGATCATCTCAAAAGTGCTTGTTGTTGCCATGTAGATAGCCACGTGTCTTCATATGATTGGTCCAAGTCAACAGATTAAATTTTGTATCAACAGAAGCCCCCAATGTTTCATAGTTCGAAATTTGAGGAGTATGGAACATTCTTTCTCGGAATATGGTAGCTTTAAATAGTCTTCCTGATTTTTAGGAGCATTTACCTTGTATTTATTTCTCCTTCCCAATTCGTAGAATCATGCTCTTTTGGACTTTTCTGCGTGCTTCGATTCCCGTGTCACTTTTCGTCTTTTTAGCTGTTGTTGTCTGCTTTGATTCCCGCGCTACTTTTCATCTTTTTAGCCGCCGATAACGTAATCATCTTTTTGTAATCATTACTTCACCATTTCCCAAGGCAAGGTATTTAAACTTCACTGACAGTCCCATTGTCTTCTATCTTTTCAAATTTTCATCTTCGAGTTTTTCATTGTCTTCTACTCTCTTGTGTATTCATCTCTTCCATCGTCTGTCGTCATCAGCTCTACTCTTTTCCTGTAAGATCTTCTTCTTTCTTCTTCATTTCTTTTAATCACCATGGTTTACCCTGTTGAATCTCTTGACAAATTTCGATCTGATTTTTCCATTCCCTCTTGGGTTGTCTTGGAAGAGCTTTCTGAGCCTTCTAATTATTTCAATTTGGCTGAGGGACATTGGTTCCCCAGTCTCTTTTTTGCTGAGTGTGGATTTTCTTTTCCACCAAATTCCTTGTGTCTAGAAATCTGTCAATATTTTGATGTTGTTCCTGCACGAATAGCCCCCAACACATGGAGAATAGTTAACGGGGTGCATAAATTAAATCAAGTGCATGGAACTCGTATAGGAATTCCAGAAATCATGTACTGCTATAGATGGGCAGTTAATGATAATATTTATTATTTAAAAACTAGGTTTATAAATAGAGCCTTAGTAGTCAATCTCCCTGATGCCAATAGGGATTATTTTGAACACGGGGTTGTCGTAAAAATTGGCAACACCCTCCATTAACCGGAGATGAGGTTTACCAGGGTCCCAGATGCCCTCCTTATGGCAATGGGATAGGTCATTTTTATTTTATTTTATTTATTTTGAAATCATGTTTGTTTTGTGTTTGATAAAATGTGTCACTAATAACAATGTTTGTTTATTTGCAGTTGATAGCAAGAGAAGGTGCCCAAAAGAAACAGATGTCAATATAAGGCATTTGGGACTTATCTGGGGTCTGCATCAAAGGGTTGCCGATGAGCACATCAGGTCGGCTTCGTATCTGCTCCTGTACAAGAGCTACATAACCTCCTTCACTGCTCGTCCAGTGATCAGTGAAGCAGAGCCAGTACCAGCCTCTGCAAGTTCTTCGCCTGAATCTCATATTCCTTTTAGCGAAAGGATGAAGAAGAGAAGACCTCCTACCCTGTTTGAGAAATCTGCCTCCGGTTCTGGTGAGGCAAAGAGGAGTAGGATTGATGTCCCAAGGGAGGGGACAAAGAAGACTGATGCAGCTCCTCTAGCTGCTCCTGCTAAAGTCGCCAAGAAGGTCGCTGATGAGCCCGCAGTGGCTCCGAGCAGCTCTGCTGCTCCTGGAAAGGTGATTGTGATATCACCGACCAAGGGTTCTTCCTTGGTTGAATCTGTACCTGTTCCCCCGAGGAGGCTGAAGAAAAGATCCTCGGTCAATTTGGCTGACACCACTGCTCAGCCCCCAGCTGCTGGGACTGTAGTTCCCACTTTTGTTCCTCCGAGCTCTGCCATGAGCTCGGTGAAGTCCCGGATCATTCCCGAGGTCCAGGGTAATGAAGATAATCTTACTCGGGACATGGTTACTTCTTTGGCTGCTCGTCATCTTGCTTCAGTAAGTCTCTTTACTTTGAACTTTTCATATTTTCCTTTGTCATTTCTATTTCTAACTTGCTTTCTAACTTGCTTTCTTTTTCTGTTCACAGTTGACGAGCTGCTTTAATATAATCCTGAAGAAGGATGAAGCGATTAAGGCTTCTTGCTCCTCGTCCAGTGTGGAGGGAACTATGGAAGAGGCTATCAAGTCTTTGGAAGACTCTCGCCAGCAGTATGCCACTGATAAGGCTATCTGGGAGAAAAAGCTTGCCTCCTCCGAGTAAGAAAAAGCTCGAGCGGTTGATGCCTCTAAGGAGTTGGAGAAGAAAAGGACTGACTTGGAGAAGGCAAATGAAGAGCTTGAAGAGAAGCTCAGAGCTGAAGGGGAGCTTGAGAATAAGCTCAAAGTTGCTGAGGAGAGGTTGGACCAGCTCCACGAAGTAGGTCGGCAGAAGGAGGAGGCAGAAAATTAATTGAAGGCTGCTGAGAACTTGTTGTCCGAGAAGCTTGCCTTGGAGAAGGCCAAGAGGAAAGCTTCTGTGAAGAAGTCCTTCAGCTCTGACTGGGACAAGGGGTGGGATAAGGGGTGTGCTGCCATGGTATCTCAAGTGGACTATGGCAGTCTAAAGTATTTTAGGGATGGATGGGTTGCTGCCCTTCAGGAAATGAAGGTCGACGAATCATTCGAGCTCTTCCAGAGACATATCCCTGGTCCCCCTCCTACTCCAGAAGAATTAGAAGAGGACGAAGCTACCTCTGAGGAGTCTTCAATGGTGATGGGAGATCACCCCCCAGCTATCCAGTCTGCTACCAAGCAAGTCGTTTCTTCTTTCGAGAAATAACTGGTGCTCTCCGAACAGCCCACAGTTCCCTCCGAGCAACCTGCCTCCTCTTCCCAACCTCCCGAGAAGGTTTTGGGAGATAAGGAAAAGGTGTAGTGTTGTTCGGACTTACCTTTATATTTTTCTTTTTTGTCAAATGTAATCTAGAACTTGTAATTCTGAATTTTATGATCTAATAAAACTTGAACTTTTCTTTGCATACTGTTGTCTATCTTTCATTCATACTCTGCTTATTCTTCTTATTGATGATTGCTCTTCTTTCTCTGCTAGTTTCTGGCCAGGATGGATCTGCTATCTGCCCATGATACAAAGTTATTGCAGCAATGTAATGAGCACTTTAAGGCTGGTCACACAGACCTGAGTGCTGCACAAGTTGCCGACATCCTTGGTCATGATGCTTCAGAACAGGCAGTTGAAGCATATCAGTACTTGAAGTGTCTACTTGACCGAGCAGTGGCCAATAATGTGGCTTACTATGAAATGATCGAGGATCTCCAGTGCACCCTCAAAGACCTTCAGAATCAATACAAGGAATCAACTGCCCTGTTGCATGAGGGTTATGAGAAAAAATACAAACTAATCATGGCTGACAAGGACTACGAGAAGCTTTTTGCTGGGTATGATCTGAGGGATAGAACTTTAAAGGGTGAGGTCGAGGAATGCAGACAAATTGCCAAGATGTTGGAGCAAGAGAACAACAACTTGCAAAAAGAGCTATCACAATTGAAGTCTGTAGCTTCTTCTTTAATAGCCCTAATCCCAGTGACTGACGAGGGATTTTCATTCTTAGAGGTTGAGAATGCCAAGTTGAGGGACGAGTTGGAGACTTTGAAGAGTTCTGGCACTTCTACTTCTTCTCGTGGTCGAGCAAGAGCTCCTCGGGGACGAGGAAGAGCAGCTCGGGTCCTTGTCGAGGAACAGAGAACTCAGTCTGCGTTAGAGAACCAAGCTTTCTAATTAATGGCGAAAACCAGGCTTTGTCTGATATCTCAAAGAAAATTAGGGACTTGGAAAAATAGCTCTCTGTGCATAAGTCAGTCCTGGAGAATAAGGAACTTTTCATTAAGAGTCTCCACGAGCAGCTAGAAAGGCTAACATATCAATTCCACAAACAGCCCAGGGAGTTCTGGATGGCTGGATACAACGAAGCACTATTCCACTTGGATGATCGTATCCAGAATGCCAACAATGAGGGCTACAAGCAAGGCTGGCTGAATGTCTTAGGTGTGTTGAAGCTCGAACAAGGTCATTATCTGTGGGACTACCATGATCTCGGGTTGCTCGACTTGCCTGTGCCACCATACAATTTGGAGATGGAATGGATCCCTGCTCGGGCCATTCCTCGGAGCTTAATTTCAAAGTACCTCGGTGACTACAATCGTCACTCTCAAATTGAGGTATCTCGTCCCGAGCATCTTTTAGATCGACCATTCCTGATGAATGTCAGGATGCTGAAGGATCTTAACTTTATCAATTCTCCTCAGTCTTTCAATGATCCGCCTGCTGGTGAGGAACCTGTGTCAAAAGCAGAGGGGTAGAGACCAGTAGAATAGGAATTTTTTGATGTAACAGTTAGTATACAAATCAATGTAACTGTAATTTCATTATCAATGTAATTTATTTTGAATTCAATGAAAGACTTTCATTTTTATTTGCAAATCTTCATTGCTATTATCTTGTAGTTATCAAACACTTTATATTTATGCATCTCTATTAAAAAGATAACAAGTATTGTGTTGTTTGTCGACCAATTTAGTAATAATTAAAAAGTTCCAAGTTTCAATAATATTGCTCGATCACTTAATAATAAAGTCACGAGTATCAACCAATCAAGGTTGTTAGATTATGCTTGTCGACCAACTACGGTTAGTGAGAGTTTATCCCCGACTAACCATACTTGGTAAATTTTTGTCTTTTTCATAAAATGTGTCCGACCAACCAAGGTCGATAAATTCTCCTCGTCGACCAACTACAGTTAGTGGGTTTTTATCCCCGACCAACCATACTTGGTACAGTTTGGAATATTTCGTTTCCTAGCCAAACAGATTGGCATTTTTAGGAATATTTCTCCTCGTCGACCAACTACAGTTAGTGGGTTTTTATCCCCGACCAACCATACTTGGTACAGTTTGGAATATTTCGTTTCCTAGCCAAACAGGTTGGAATTTTTAGGAATATTTCTCCTCGTCGACCAACTACATTTAGTGGGTTTTTATCCCCGACCAACCATACTTGGTACAGTTTGGAATATTTCGTTGAGTAGTCTGCCGAGCTTTGCCGAGTAGTGCGTAGAACTAGTATTCCCCGAATTTTTTTTAATAAACAGAGAGACATGCAGAATATTTTCATTTTATTCATACTGATGGAACTGTGTTACATATACATCAATGATAATACTTGCGCAGGTGCTCTGCATTCCAGGCATTTTTAAACTCCTCGCCTTCTAAAGTTGCTATTCAATAAGTTCCTGGTCGAAAAACTTTTGTAACTCGGTATGGTCCATGCCAGTTTGCCTCCAGTTTGTTATGCTTTTGAATTACTTTCTTCAGCAGATAGTCTCCTTCTTTCAGGTCGCACTTCTTCACCCTCTTGTTGTAAAACAAAGTTGTTCGCTGTTGGTAAGCAGCATTTCTAATGGCTGGTTCTTCTCTAACTTCCTCGAGCATGTTTAAATCCAGCCTTCTCATTAAATCACTGACAGGGGAATTGAAATTTAGAATCCTGTGTGTTGGGAGACCCAACTCGGCAGGTATGACAGCTTCACTTCCAAATGCCAGCATGTATGGTGATTCTCCAGTTGCTACTCGGGGAGTAGTTCGATAAGCCCAGAGTACTGATTGTAACTCGTTGATCCAGTTTGCTTTCGCAACATCCAATCTTTTCTTCAAACCGTTCAGCAATGTTCTGTTTGTCACTTCACTTTGTCCATTGCTTTGAGGATGGCCTGGTGCTGAGTGGACCTTCAAAATATTTGATTGATGACAATAGGCAGCGAACTCCTCGTTATCAAATTGTGTTCCATGGTCTGTGATGAAAGCATGAGGAAGACCATATCGACAAATGATATTCTTCCAAACAAATTGGTATACCTTCTCGTACGTCATGTCAATGAATGGCTCAGCTTCTACCCACTTAGTAAAATAATCCACTGCGACGACGAGGTACTTGAACCTTCCTCGGGTCGTTGGCAGTGGTCCAACCAAATCAACTCCCCACATGGAAAATGGCCAAGGGGAAGTTATGGGTGTCAACAACGCTTGTGGAGTTCTTCGGATGGAGGAGAAGCGTTGGCACTTGTCACATTTCTTGGCATAGGCTATACAATCTGCTCTCATCGTCGGCCAGTAGTATCCCTGCGTCATCACCCTTTGTAAAAGCATCCGACCTGCTACATATGCTCCACAAGAACCTTTATGGATTTCTTCAATTAATTCTTTCACCTCGGAGGGGTGTACACATCTCTGCAAACCTGCCATAATTCCTCGTCTATATAAAACACCATTAGTTAATACATACCGAGCAGCTTTAAACTTTAATTTCTTGGCTGCGAGCTTGTCAATTGGCAATTCTCCCTCCTCGACTTACGCCGTGATGGGATCCATCCAAGATGGTCCTAAATCAAGGGTGATAAAGTTCATCGTCAGATCTTCATCTATACTCCGACCAGCCAACACTTCAATTGGGATTGTTCACCGTAGCTCGATGCGAGTAGCTGATGCTAGTCGGGCTAGTGCGTCTGCTCTCGCATTCTCCATTCTTGGTATTCTGACCAGCTGAATAGCGGCAAATTCTGACACCAACTCCTTCGCCTTTGCATGATATCTGATCATTAATTCTCCTCTAACTGCATATACTCCCATCATTTGGTTTACAATCAATTGAGAGTCGCTGAAGATCACAACCTGCTGCGCCTCCATAATTTTTGCCAAATTTAGCCCTGCAATCATGGCCTCATATTCAGCCTCATTGTTGCAAGCTTTGAATTGGAAACTCAAGGCGTATTCCATGTCGACCTCGTCCGGAGTGCTCAAAACTATCCCCGCGCCACATCCTGCAGTGCAAGATGAGCCATCTACATATAGCCTCCATATAGGTAACTCGTCTTCAAATTTCGAATCAGTCAGAGTTCCTCGGTGAAATATTTGCTGCTTCTTTTCATCCTCCCCGAATTTTTCTCGCTCCTCGTCGATCATTTTTTCTTGCCATTTTACCAACCGGAGTTGGTCTGAGCTCGAATTTAATGATCCTGTGACATCCACTTGCCCTTTTACCAACCGGAGTTGGTCTGAGCTAGTGTTTGTCGATCCTGTAATATCCACAGGTTGATCAGCGAGCAACCCTTGTTCCTCGTCCGGAGTCCTCACAACTATCTCTGCATCACATCCTGTAACATCCACACGCCCTTTTACCAATCGGAATTGGTCTGAGCTTGTGTTTGTTAATCCTGTAACATCCACAGGTTGATCAGCGAGCAACTTTTGCTCCTCGTCCGGAGTCCTCACAACTATCTCTGCATCACATCTTGAACATCCACACGCCCTTTTACCAATCGAAATTGGTCTGAGCTTGTGTTTGTTAATCCTATAACATCCACAGGTTGATCAGCGAGCAAGTTTTGCTCCTCGGGGGTATCAGGATAGGTGAACTCCGCTATAAAGTCTGCTACGGCCTGCCCTTTTAGCGATGATCTAAGTTCATAAATTATATCATATTCGCCGAGCTCTATTGCCCAGTACATCAATCTCCCTGATTTTTCGGGCTTATGAAGGGCCTGCCTCAATGGCATATCGGTATATACTACTATAGTATGAGCTTGGAAGTATGGCCTCATTCTCCTACTCGCCTCAATCAGTGCCAGTGCCAATTTCTCTAGCCTTGGATATCTGATCTCTGCTCCTCGGAAGGCCTTACTTGTGTAGTAAATTATTTTTTGCACTCCATTCTCCACTCTGATCAACGCCGAGCTAACTGCATTCTCGGACACTGCAAGGTACAAATACAATTTTTCTCCCGTCACTGGCCTGGAAAACAGTGGAGGTGCTCCCAAGTATTTCTTCAAGTCTTGAAAAGCCTTCTCACATTCATCATTCCACTCAAAAGTCTTTTTGAGTGTCTTGAAGAATGGGAGACATCTATCAGATGCTCGCGACACAAATCTGTTGAGTGCCGCTACTCGTCCTGTGAGACTCTGTACTTCCTTCTTCGTTGTTGGAGATCGCAGCCCTAATAGAGCTTTGATCTTTTCAGGATTTGCTTCAATGCCTCGTTGATTGACAATATACCCGAGGAACATGCCTTCTCGTACTCCAAATATGCACTTCGTCGGGTTCATCTTCATTTGATATTTATCTAGTTGATTAAAAGTCTGACTTAAGTCAACTAGATGATCGGCAGCTTTCTTGCTTTTTGTCAGCATGTCGTCAACATAGACTTCCATATTGTCACTGATTTGTTCAGCAAAGACCTTATTCATCAGCCTCTGATATGTCGCACATGCATTTTTCAAACCAAAAGGCATAACATTATAACAATAAGTTCCCCTAGGGGTAATGAAAGAAGTACTTTCCCTGTCTTCAGGTTTCATTTTAATCTGATTGTAACCAGAATAAGCATCCATGAAGCTTAGCAACTAGTGTCCCGAGGTAGCATCCACCAGTTGGTCAATTCGGGGCAGTGGAAAGTGATCCTTTGGGCATGCTTTGTTGAGGTCGGTGAAGTCTACACACATCCTCCACTTGTTGTTCTTCTTCTTTACCATCACCATATTAGCTAACCAATCTGGATATTTAACATCTTCAATGAAACAAGCTTTCTGGAGCTTCTCGACTTCCTCCTGTATAACTTGATTCTTCTCGGGACTGAATACTCTTCTTCTCTGCTTCACAGGCTTGATTTTCTTATTCACATTGAGCTCGTGACATAAGAAGTTTGGGTCTATCCCAGGCATATCTTCATGACTCCACGCAAAAGTTTGTCTTCTGCTTCTAAGGAAAGTTATCAATTCTTGTTTTAATGAGGCTTCCAACGATGAACCTATTTGAGTAGTTCGCTCAGGGTGCTCGTCGTCCAGAATGATGTTTTCAGTAGCTTCCACCACTTGACCCTTCACGAGTTGCGACTCATCTCGAGGATCCAATGTTTCAATTTCTGCACCTTTATCTACTTGATAGGTAGTAGTCTTTTTCTTTGATTCTTCCAGTTCTTCTTGCTCGGCGGATGAATAATAGCATTCCCGAGCTACTTTCTGATCACCTTTCACAACTCCTACTCCGAAGTTTGTTGGAAATTTTAGGCACTGATGCACTGTAGATGGTACAGCCTCGAAATTCTTCAATCCCACTCTTCCCATGATGATATTGTATGATGACTGGACATTCTTATCCATCACGAAGAAGCGTATTCTTTTTGTTCGAAAAGCAGGACACGTACCAATGAATATATCCAACTTGATCGTCCCAAGTGGAAATACTTTCTCGCCAGCAAAACCGATGAGGGCTCTGTGGTAAGGCTCCAGTTGAGATAGCTTTAAGTTTAAACTATCGAAACACGAGTAGAACATGATGTCTGCCGAGATACCATTGTCGACCAGCACTCTTGAAATCATTACCTCCTTCATTCTCATCTTGATCACCAGTGGATCATCGTGAGGATATAAAACACCTGCAAGGTCATTTTTTGAAAAACCGATGACCAATTTCTCCTTGTTCACCGTTCTCGGGCGATCTTCCTCAGCTAAATATATTCGCTGAATGTACGAGCAAGCTTGAGCCTCACCGAGGTAAGCTTTTCTTTCTGCAGTAAGGTCTCCTCCTCCTGCATCTCCTCCTGTAATAACATTACAATCAATTGACCCAAAGCGTATTGAAAATACCTCTCGTTCTGGCTGTCTTGGTTTCTTGGGAAGATCGGGGTCATCCTCTGGATCAACTTCATGGTTTCTCTTCTTGTTCTCCTCTGCTCGACGAGGAGATCTAGATCTCTCTCTAGTTCGGTTGTTGTTTCTTCTTTCGCCTCCCCGATCAACATACTTTGTTAGCTTTCCTCGTCGGATGAGTGTTTTAATCTCATTCTGAAGAGCTATGCAATTTTTAGTCATATGGCCATGATCCTTGTGGAACTCGCAATACTTTTCCCTATTCCTCGTGTCAGGGTCTGCCTTCATTTTCTTTGGCCAGTTTAACTCCTCGCTGTTCTTAATTTCTTCCAGGACGTGGTTGATATTTGCCTTCAAAGGTGTGTAATTATCAAATTTCCTCAAGACCTCCCATGACGATCTATTTTTGGATTGTTTATCACCACCATTGTTCTTATGTTCTTTCTTCTTAGCTTTGTCACCTTCCACCTTGGTTTCCTTGGTGTCCATATTCTTCTTCGCAGACATAGCCTCCTCGGCATTCATAATCTTGGATGCTTTTCCCATCAGATCCGACATGGTTCGAGGTGGATCTTTGGCCAAAGTGTAGTACAACTTGTTTGGCAGCAGTCCACTCATCAAAGCGGTAATCGCTGTCTTCTCCTCGTAATCAATGACTTCGAGTTTCTCGTTATTAAAACGAGTTATATAATCTCTGATACTCTCACCAGCTTTTTGTCTAACACTTAACAAATGTGCTACTCGCTTAACTGGATTTGCGCCAAAGCAGAAATTCTTAATGAATAACTCGGCCAGTTGAAGAAAAGTTGAAATCTTACCCCGAGGAAGATTATTATACCATATCTGAGCAGATCTGGTAAGAGTTCCCGAGCCCTGCATCTCATCTCATCTGGGACAGCATAGATGTCGGTAACAGCTTGATATTGTTCTATATGAAGGACAGGGTCAGTCTTCCCATCATACTTGGGAGTCACAACAGGTGCTTTGAACTTTGATGGTGTTGGAAAATAACCAATATCCTGGACAAAAGGTGTCCTCGAACAAAGGTTCGTTGTAGAGGGTTCTTGGCCCTAGCCATTTCCCCTAATCTATCCTCCAACCTCTGGATAGATCCTTTTGCATGCATCATTTCCTTCCTCGGGCCTATTGGTTCGAGCAACTGATCGCGTTGAAGTGGATTCCTGGGATTTATCTCGACGAGCAGCTGGTCGGTCATAAGATCCATCTTGACGAGCAGCTGGTCGTGACTGGGCAGATCCTTCCCTTAAATCTGATGGTCGTCGAAAGCTCCTCGACGCTGCATTAAGAGGACTTTTGTTCCTCCTAGGGCCTAATCGGTCGAAAGGAGAAGCCCTACTTAATCTTTCCAATGCGTTGGTCCTTTCCGAGGAGAGGGTGACACGTTGTTCAGTATCTGTGGCCCGTACTAACGAAGTTCATCCAGGTTGATAAGAAGAATCTTTAGATTCCTCATTGCGATATGAATTAGTACGCCTAGTACGCGAAGAAGGCGCACGGGTATTTCTTTGAATGCTTCGTGGTCCGGAATGGGCTGATGCACCGCCATGGAGTGTTTGGATGAGTTGTCGCATCGTTTCTTGCATGACGGTCTAGCCCTGAGCCAGATTTGCCATTATTCCAGTCAGATCTGGAACAACTGGTGGAACAGGCGGATTTGGAGGGGTTCCAGCATTTCGATTGCTAGATTCAGGAATATCAGCCATTGGTAATGGATTGTATTTGATGAGAAAATGACATTACCAGTCGTTTCCCATAGACGGCGCCAATCTGTTGATGTACAAAATCAGATCACTCTAATAATTCAATCACAGATAAATAAATGAGACAAAAGATTTTAAAGTGGTTCAGCCTTATAAGAATGGCCTACGTCCACTGTTGTTTTATTGCTGAGTGTTTGGAAATTCTCGATTACAAGAAATTCCGTTCTGGGTCCGGTCCCAGAGTTTGGATTTTCGTCCCCTTACAATGAGGATTGTATAATGTATTTATAGCCCTGAGGCTATAATGTGAAAGGGTAATACATGAAATGATATACATATGAAAGGGTAATACATTTAATGCCCTTTTTGCGTGTGCGTCTGAATGATAAGCATTTAATGAATCAGTTGAACTGTTGGTTATCCAGCTATTAATGCATTATTCGAGATGCAGCTCGGACCGCCTGAGTTGCTCGGTATTCAAGAGTTTCTCGGAGAGACATGTTCCTCGGAGCGTATGAGTTCCTCGGAGAGGTCTGTTCCTCGGAGCGTACGAGTTCCTCGGAGAGACATGTTCCTCGGAGCGTATGAGTTCCTCGGAGAGGTCTGTTCCTCGGAGCGTATGAGTTCCTCGGAGTAACATGGTTCCTCGGAGCGTGTGATCATCTCGGAAGTGCTTGTTGTTGCCATGTAGATAGCCACATGTCTTCATATGATTGGTCCAAGTCAGCAGATTAAATTTGGTATCAACACGATCCACTGACTATTATGAAGCTCTAGCCATATTATCCTGATCATTTTCCCCCTCTAACAGAGGATCATAGTCGTCCCCAATTCTTCTATGTTTAGATTTGGTCAGTTACCTTACCATAGGAGGTAAATGAAGTCGCTCGATGACATCATTAGGTTGGAATTGAAGCTCCTTTTGACGGGCCTCCATCTATTTAAAAGAGTGAGTTAACTTGGAGGTTGTCATCATATTAACAAGATAAAAGTTTATATATGATTTTTATTCAATGGAATTGTCATTCCCTTAAATGGTTCTAAACTAGCGGGTGTTAAAATCATTTGAGGCCTCAAACCCAATAGGTGATCCTTATAGGACCTCAGACCGGTCAGTGAGTTGAAGAGTCAAGGTGATAGATAATGATATAAAGTGGTGTAGACCTCAATCTAAGATCCCACATCCATTGATAAAGTTATTGCTTAGAATACTAGATTGTAAATGAGAGTATTACAATCTGTGGCCCACTTGGGCTTTGGCCAAGAAGGTCTGAGGTGTATATGGTATTTGTTATTGACCAAAGGTTCCTAGGATGTCACTATAGGAATTCTTTAAGGATTAATTATCTTAGTTTAGGACTCAACAGAATATACAATGCATGAGAGGTTGGAAGTGGTCAAAACCTTATCCCATATTCTACTAACAGTGTGTTAATGGTCGATATAATAATGAACACTTGTTATAGTTATATTAGATTATTCTCCAAGGACTTATTGATCATTTTTAAATGAATTTAACTATGCACAAGCCTCCTATATATAAACATTTAAATGGAGAGAGAATGAGTGGACTGCAGTGGCATGTCAAGGGGTACCTTGAGGTCTAATAGCTATAATAACCCAATAAAGTGTTGGCAAAATCTTGCAGGTGGTGTAAGGTAGTTTATAGGAAAATTTAATAAAGATGGGTTCCTTCAATGCAAGTGGGAGTGAGTAGTGGAGGTAGGAAGAATAATGTATGTACCTTCTACCTACTCACCAAATAAGTTGCAAAGTTTAGCCAAATATATGAGGGGTATGGTATTGGATGAGATTATCTTGAAATGGATTGAGTATGTTTTTGAGATGTCTCATGGAGGTTCCATCATAGGAGAGGTATTATGGGCCTTTTATAAGTTAGTTCCAAATGTAAAGGTCCATTGAGTTAGCATGGGACCTCAAACATTGGTTTTAAGGTCTCTAAGCTAGACTTTTGAGGCATAGTGGAGCTACTGAGCACATTATGATGGTAGGGATACTTCTAGGACCTTTGACTCTACTGTGGGTCTTTCTTTAAGTTGGCCATGACATTTGAGAGCCAACGCTGGTCTGGTAGAGGTCTTAAATACACCTTGGGACCCTTTATATAGGATGAAAGAATCTAAAAGGTTGTGAACTGTTGGAATTCCTGAGTACTTAGTTGTGGTATCATTGGACTAGAAAAATTAAATAAAAATTCTAGAAAAAAGGACTATTAGATTAATCACGTGCTGTCACACACAAGATCACCATGCGCATGTACTTCCTTAAGCACTAAGCGTCGGAGATCTTTTTTTTTTATCTTTAACCTCTCTTCACTGACCTAGTTTTTTACCAAAATGTTTACTAGCTATAACTCGAGATACAAAACACATTTGCATTCAATTTCTTAATGAAAGTTGACTAAAAATTTTCAAGGAATTCAAAAATTTACTTTCACGGCTTGAGATAGTTTGTATTGAGCTATTAGTTCTCTAGTTAAAACTTGGATATCTGACCAACACATTTGAAATCACATGGACAAATTCGATTAACGAGGAGGAATGAGGATGAATAAAGGTCTAAAAATTAAAAAAAACACGGTTAAAAGTTTCTTCATTACGTGGTGCAAAGTCTTATTATCAGTTTTGAAATTTTCAGTGCTGCGATTGAGAATCGCTAATTTGGCCCATCAAATTTAAATGAGAATGAAATCAAATGTGCATCTAGGTTCTTGGGAAACAAACCCTGAATTATCTCATCTTGCAACTGGCTCAAGATTAAAATGATCTGTAACTATATAAGAGATTAAATATGTGATTGGAAACAAAAAAGCACATATAATAATATAATACCAAGTTTACTTAAAACTAAACTTCAAATTTTTATTAGATTATTGTGTGTATTTTACTATAACTTTTTGGGGTTAATCACTTCAAAAAAATGCTGATTTTGCCACCATGACTTTATTATTGCCACTAGTAGTGAAAAATTATCACCTCTTAGCACTAATAAAATTATTTATCACTACCATGAGGAGTGATAAATTTTTTCTACAATTTGTCACTATTTTCAACAGTCACAAGTTTTAAGTGAATTAGTTTGTTAACGCTACCGCGGTAACAAATTTGTCTTTAATATTTATCACTGCCAACAACGATGAAAAAATTTGGCTCTAGAATTACTTTGTCACTACTGTTGGGAGTGACAAACTTTGTCCCTTCTATTTACAGTGATAAACTTAATATTTATCACTCCTAATAGCAGTGATAATATTTGGCTTAAGGATGAGTTTGTGATTGCTACTAGAAATGATACTAGTTACTGCTCAAAGCCGTTATAACCAATTAGTTTAAAAAATAAAAACCCTCCACTGCTAGAAAAAGTATTATAAAGGACACTAGTACTAGGGACATCTTTTAAGTTGTCCTTTAAAAAATGTATCAGGGAAGCAAATTTGGATGCCCTTTATAATAAGAAAAACAGGAGGCTAATCTTTTATGTGTCCTTTATAATAGTTTTAAGGACATCAAAATTTTGTTGTCCTTTATAATATCTCTAGAAGGACACCATTGTGATGTCTCTTAAAATATTTCATTTCCACCTTTTATTTTTCTGTCTCCCTCTTTATCCTAAAAATCTATTATAAGTCTTCTTATCTATCCTAAATATATATTTCCCTCATATTGTTTGGCAGCCCAAAAAAAAGTATTATAATTAACAGTATTATTAGGGACAATTTGTAAGTTGTCCTTTAAAAACATTATAAAGGACATCAAAATTTAATTGTCCTTTATAATAGATCAAAAAGGACGACACATCCTGCCCTTTAAATAACTTCATTTCCCTCTTTTTTTTTCATTTTCCCTCTCTTTATTAAAACCATAATTCCCACGAATTATTAAGACTCACATTACCGTTCCCCTCTAGCCCGTCTATTTTGGCACTCTCTACTATTTCCTCTCCCTCTCACTAGTTTACCACCTGCCCTCTATGCCTCTCATTTCCTATCCCTTGCCGTTTTTCCTCTCCATTTGTCCTCGACATCCGCCCAGGTATTGCTCAGAAACAGTATTTGTTGTGCAATTTTTCATTTTTAGTCAAGGGTTTATTTTGTAAGAATGTGTAGACTCATGGAATGCGTATATTGTAGGCGTTGCATAGTAACTGAGTCAACTCAAAATTTATAAAATTATTTCTGAGTTATCACATTATTAGAAGCCATTGGCGAATGAAGAGTAGACGAAGAGTTGTATGCTTTAGGTCCCGTAAGAAAAAACTTAATTCATGTTTTTGAAATCTAATCTCCTGTTATTGATTGATTTAGTCTCTAGCATCATCTCAAAATTTATATTTGTACTCCAGATGTCTTAGTCAAATGTTGCATTAATTTGCACACACAATTTATTATAATGTTGCATTAAATCATCATAATGTTAAAATTATTTTGTTATGGTATATTTTTATACTGTATTGCTTTGATTTGAAGAAATCTACATCATAAAGTTGTAATTGTTGGTGCTCATAAGGGATGTGCTTTGCAAGGACTTTATATTCACTTAGTTGATTATGTGTTCATTTTTGTTAAAAGGAATAAGGGTTTGGGGTTTTAGGGAGAAGATGAAATGAGTGCTCAATATGGAGAGTATTATTGTCATTAAACGATTAGGGGGTATGTATAATTATTAAAAATTAGAGGCAAGCCTAATTATTGCATTATGTTCGGGTTAAAATCACAAAACCCAAAAAATGAGATAAGTTTTATTAAGTTGTCAAGGTCTTAGTAGGTCACGACTGTAGACACCCCATCATAGTCCCCCCCCCCCCTAAGCACCTCCTTAGGTCTCTAATACTCATTCACTCACCATAAACCCAATGTCATACTTCGAGTACTGATCTGGAGGCCACCGTGCGCTCATGGGCCCTGTTTGACTCTGGTCAACTCTCCTACCTGAGTGAAGCTTAATGAATCTGATTCGTATCGAATCATGCATTTAATTACTATCTAACTTATACATTTTATCCCCCTTAAGTACTTTAATGTCTATATTTATGCTTATTAATCAGAGAACCTAGATTTTATATGCTAACATGTTATTTGAGGTATTATTGAGCTCTTATAGGTATTAAAGTGCTAAATGTGGAGTTTGGTTGGGTTCCGGTAGAGATTCGTCGAAGTTCGCACCTTCAGGGTCTATTCGGTAATTATACACATTAGGATTTTTGCCCGAAGTATTCACGGGATTTGTAGCTCTCGGGTTAAGCTTTGCGTGGCCATGAACGGTGCTCGAATCAGAGTCCGAATGAAGAAAACACGAACCTTTAATTGGGGAAGAATTATAAGTTATTGAATTTATTATTTTAATATACTAACATTCTAAATAATTCCAACTACGTCCTTTTCTCTTTCACTTTTGCTGCAAGCTTCAAATTGAAATGGTGATTTTGGCTTTGACCTCGGGTTTTGGTTTCGTTCGAAATTCGGGGCTTGGGTCCAAAATTAATCATCGATTTTTATGTAAAAACGCAAATGGGTCATGGACATTTACAAATTGGAGTTTTTGGTTTGGTGTATGCCACCATTTTTGGGTGGCAATGGGGCAGGACATGGTCTTGGAGTTTAACCATGCGGTGGGTGCATTTTTTCGCAGCAACAGTTGTGTGGTTCCAGCAGAGACCGATCGACCACGCCCCTGTCTCCGGTTGACCCGCGGTCGATCGGTTTTCCTGGATTTGCCTTGCGAGTTTGACAGTGTGCCTCTCCCCTGTTCACCGGTCTATCGCGATTTGGCCACCGGTCGACCGGGCCTATTTTTGTGCCGACTTTTGCTGCTATTTCTTTTTCCATTTTTTTCTCTTTTTCCTTTTTGTTTTATGATTTAAATGGAGACTTATCCCCTTGACTTTGCTTATTTATTTCTTTTCTCTTTTTCTTTTATTAGTTAATTATAACTTAGTGTAAATACCAAACTTGGTAGAAAAATACATAATATCTCATTTTTAGCTCATATCTTGTAATAATAGATTATTTAGGTTAGGTTTTCTCTTTGGGAGCTAGGGTTTTGAGATTTCACGGATGTACCATTTTCTCCCTCCGAGGGTTTGCTCGTATAGAGGGGTTTGCTCTTAGAGGTTGTGTAGAACACTATTCATCATCTTCTCTATCAATCCAAACTTCTATTGTTTGTATTTCTTGCTTTATTTCTGTGCTTTGTAGTGTAGATTTATTGCTTTATTTACTGCTTTCTTTCAATACCCGTTTTTACCATGCTTTCCAGCTAATTTAATCTAGGTTGTGTCGGATTGAACTCACCTAGGGTTGATTTGGTTGCTTTGTTTTGGTGATGGAGTTTTACGTGTTTATTTCCATTGTGTTTTCCTTGTTATTATGCTTAGGATATTTAATGGGGTATATCATCTATTCTCCATATTTATGACCTTGCGTGCATAATTTCCAGGGTATTTGTTGACGCCAAAATCTTATTAGGCTTTTATGCGAATTTAGGGGTGTGACAGCTCTGGATTTAATTAACTGTCGAAACGAGAGGCAATCTTAATAACTAGTGATAATTCTCAAAATTCGGTGTCTATCCAATATCAAATGGTGACTCTTGCGCCGCAGTTTCCTACGTGTCTATCAAAGATCAAATGGCACTGTTGTCGGGGATGAGTGGTTTTTGAATTTATTTGATTTAGTATTTCATAGTATTTTTTTTCTTTCTATTTGTATTCTTTGTTAATAATTTTTGCAGGAATTTTACATTTGAGTGCCAAGAACCGCTCAAATTTTTCGACCGCACATAATTTTGTGGAATTTGCTTTCTTGAGCTATTTCTGGGGTAAGCATGTCTTATTCCAATCCTTTCGGTATTAGTAATGATAATTCTCAAAATCCCCTTACCCTTATGACTTTTGGTCAATACTTAAGGCCCAAAAAATTGAAAATTCTAAAATGACTTTGGGTGAGTATTATGAAACTCAAATTATGGGTTATAGAAATTTTGGGAATGATTATTCCAATGTTAGGCCACAAAATCCCTATTATAAGAATGTTGAAACTAAAATCTATAGCTTTCAAAATTCTTATGATAATGATTTTGAGTATAGTCCCGAGAAAGATTTTCAAAGCTCTCATTTGCAAGAATCTGTACCTCACCCTATGACTTTCGATGAGGGCTTGCGCATGCTTGAAAATGAGAAAATTAAAAACCGTTATCGGGAAGAAAATCGTTGTTGGGAAAATGAGTTAGATTTATTATTTGAATCCGATGATGATTTTTCTTCCGAGACTTCCGAAGTCGAGGAATGTTTTTAACCAAATGAGGACTTTTTTCCAACTTTGGAACAAATCATTCTTGACTTGACCCATGATATAGTAGAGAATGAAAATGAGGAAGAAATGGGCATAGTATCAATTTGCAATGAACTCGTTTCTTCTTTGATTCTCAAAGAAGAAAGTTTCATTACAAATGATTCTATTTCCTTCGAAACTCAATCTTCAAACGATGATGACTCATCTCTTGAGTTTCAACTTCTTTCCTCCCCCTTTTCATTCTCCATTATCAAACCAATACAAGTACCCGGTGAATCGGTGCTAAACTTTAAACTGTTAAACCTTTTCACCGATGAGGAGTCCTTGCTCGAGTCGCCTTCCATGAAGGCATCATTGCCCTCATGTGCACCACCTCCCATTCCAACTGGAAATTTTTTGGGAGATAATTCTATTTTTCTTGGCCCCCTTGTGTATTTTTCACCCGTTTTATCCCCCATCCTCCCTCTAAATTTTTTAATTGGGGATGGTTCGTTTCTTCCGCCTTACATATACCTTTCGTTGTTCAAAAGGAATTCTTATTTTTTTAAAGGCATATTTTCAAGTGAGGGTACACCGGTTATCCTCCAAAGTCAAATCATAGTTTGGGTGGACCCTCAAAATTTTCAACTTCTAGAGTAAAGTTAGTTAGAAGTTAAAATTATAGGTTGTAAATAGTTATTTTTGTTTTATTTTTCTTTATTCTTACTTATTATCTAGTGTAATTAGTTAAATTGTATTCCTTCTTTTTGTTATGCCTTGGTGCTAACATGTTTTGTAGAATCATTGGACTTGTACTTTTTGGAGATTGCTCCATTTTGTGTAATATCGTTATTTTCCTCTCTTTAACTTGGTTCTTAATTTACATTTTTAAGTTAGGGGTGTGGGATATTCTATCCAATCATTGTTAGTTTATTTGATTTGATTATATGTTCTTTCCAAGCATGCTTTTCTTGTAAAAATTAAGAATTTCAAAAATATTTTCTTTCTTTTTTCTCCTTTTTGGGCATTTTGCCTTTGTTTCCAATGATAAATTTCAATAATTGTCTGATCCAATAGATGATGCATGTTCTCGATTTTAGAAGTTATTAGACTTTAGTCCTCAATCATTGATATTATGAATAACTTCATAAATTAAACTTTATCCCATGAGCACATGCACTTTTCTTGCACTATTGAATTGGTTTAAGATTTTTATAACTTGGTAATCTTTTGTTGCATTGTATATACTTATACCGAGTAAGATTTGTACCTTTAGTCATTTGTGAGTGTATACACTATTATTTCTTCTTTGAAAATGTTGAATTCGTCGGTAATCTCTCTATTCTTTTATTGATCGTTCATTAATTGAGTTTATATCTTGAAATATGTTACTTGAGCATGATTTTCATTTATTGTTTTGACTCAAGAATTACGTAAACTTTATGAAATTATCTTAGGCCATATTTATTATATCACTCATATTGGCCTTGACCTCACATTACATATTTCTCTTGTCAACCCCGTTGAGCCTAAATATAGCCTTTCGTTTCATAAACCCAAATTCTCATAACCAACTCCACATTGGAGTTATAAGCCATACATATCACCTTCCTTACCTTTGTTTGGAATGATACTTGGGATTGAATGATGTTAGCATTTTGTGGTTACAATTTAGGCATGAAAGAGTGGGAAAAGTAGATAAAAGAAAGAAGTGAAAAAGAGAAGAAAAAGAGAAAGCAAGAAAACAAAAGAAAAAGAGAAAAAAAAGAGAAATTTGTATATGATGTATATAGTTCAGTAAGATTTGATTACTCTATAATTGTTATATTCAATACTTGTTATGGGAACTTATTTTTCAATTTTGGAATTGCCCGAAATTTTCCATTATCCCAAATTTTTCATCTCCGAACACTTTAAATACGTACATGCATATCCTTCGTTTCGTACCTTAGCCTAGCCTCCATTATAATTCTATTCAAATCCTATGTGATCTTAGGGTGAATTTAATTTAAAAGTCATAATATTTTTTATAATCTGTGAAAGTGCACTTTGCCTCTTTTAATGGGCGATATCTTTCATTGAGATTATAATTTTTAATTTCCTATATAACGTTCTTCATTTGTGACATGTGTGTGGCCTGGTTTCCATTTACATTTACACTTTATGCCTGCATGTTCCATGTGTTACCTCCCTATTTCGAGTGAATTCATTTGATAAGTGTAATGCCCGTGAGGATTGAATATATGCATGCATTTATGTATATCCGGTTTATATAAGTTTTTTGCCAAATCATTTTTTGCATGTTCTCGCTCCGCTCCCACTTTTAAGATTTTAATTCTACGAAGTTCATTCTATAATGTTAATAATACAGACTTTTGTGTGAATTCATTTACATTGATATTCTTGGTCTTGTCGCATGTTGATTTGGAATATTTTGAGGAAACCATATGATGTTTGTGGGTTTCATCCCTGAAAACCCTCACGAGACGACACTCGTCCACTAAGGTAACCTAGGGGTTTAACAACTTATTGCATATGCTAAATGCAATCGTTTTCCCACGAAAGTGGATTTTATCTCTTTTGTATATATATCCTATTTAGTGATTTTCCTATAGTTCTTCTTGCTTTGAATTTCATTAATAGGGACTAGCAATGTGTAAGTTAAGGGGTGTGATTCGTATCGAATCATGCATTTAATTACCCTCGAAATTATGCATTTAGCTCCCTCTGGTGCTTTAATGTCTATATTTATGCTCATCAATCAGACAGCCTCCGTTTTATATGATAACATGTTATTTGAGGTATTATTGAGCTTTTGTAGGTATTAAAGTGCTAAGTGTGGAGTTTGGTTGCGTTCCGGTAGAGATTTATCGAAGTTCGCATGTTCAGGGTCAATTTGGTGATTTCAAACTTCGGGATCTTTGCCCGAAGTATTCACGAAAGTTGTAGCTCTCGGGTCAAGCTTTGTGTGGCCATGAACAACGTTCAAATCTGAGTCAGAACGAAGAAAACACGAACCTTTAATCGGGGAAGAATTATAAGTTTTTTAATTTATTATTTTAATATACTAACATTCTAAATAATTCTATCTATGTCCTTTTCTCTTTCACTTTTGAAGCAAGCTTCAGATTGAAATGGTGATTTTGGATTTGAGCTCGAGTTTGGCTCGGGTTTTGGTTTCGTTCGAAATTCGGGACTTGGGTCCTAAATTGAGCATGGATTTTGATGTAAAAATGCAAACGGGTCTTGGACATTTACAGATTGGAGTTTTTGGTTTGGTGTATGCCACCGTGGCTTTGGGGCAGGACATGGTCTTGGTTTAAGCTTCGATGTTGCAGCAGCTGCATGGTTTCAGCAGTGATCGGTTGACCGCTCCCCTACCATCGGTCGACCGGGTTTCCCAAATTTGCCTTGCAAGTTTGACAGTGTGCCTCTACTCTGTTCACCGGTCGACCGCGATCTGGCCACCGGTCGATCGGGCCTATTTTTGTGTCCACTTTTGCTGCTATTTCATTTTCCCATTTCTTTTTCTCTTTTTCTTTTTTCTTTTATAGTTTAAATGGAGACTTATCCCCTTGACTTTTCTTTTCTATTTCTTTTCTCTTTTTCTTTTATTATTTAATTGTACTTAGTATAAATACCAAACTTGGTAGAAAAATACATAATGTCTCATTTTTAGTTCATATCTTGTAATAATAGATTATTTAGGTTAGGTTTTCTCTTTGGGAGCTAGGGTTTGGAGATTTCATGGGTGTGCCATTTTCTCCCTATGAGGTTTTGCTCGTATAGAGGGGTTTTCCCGTCGAGGTTGTGTAGAACACTATTCATCATCTTCTCTATCAATCCAAATTTCCATTGTTTATATTTCTTGCTTTATTTTCATACTTTGTAGTGTAGATTTACTGCTTTCTTTCAATACCCGCTTTTACCATGCTTTCTAGCTAATTTAATCTAGGATGTGTCGGATTGAACTCACCTAGGGTTGATTTGGTTGCTTTGCTTTGATGATGGAGTTTTACGTGTTTATTTCGATTGTGTTGTCCTCGTTATTATGCCTAGGATATGTAATGGGGTATATCATGTATGCTCCGTATTTACGACATTACGTGCATAATTTATGGGTATTTATTGACGCCAAAATCTTATTAGTCTTTTATGCGAATTTAGGGGTGTGACAACTCTAGGATTAATTAACTATCGAAACAAGATGCAATCTTAATAACTCGTGAGCCCATGTAACCATTTATACCAATTAACTATATAGTTTTTATTCGCTTTGTTAATCGAAGTTTAATTTACACTCGCCTAATATAATCTTTTCTATTAATTATCTTTTCTTTTTGTTGACATTAATCTTTTACATTTTTATTTGAGAAGTATTAAACCGATTAAATTCTAGTAACTTGTCTATGTGGATTTTCGATACCGGACTGACCGCTATACTCCCTTAAAAGAGTGTAGTCCTAGTTTAGGTTTTTGCATAGCGGTGGGAGCCGAAAACAAACGACCGATGTAGGGTGAATCTTGCGCCGCGGTTTCCCACGTGTCTATTAGAAACCTCGAAGTACTTTGAATCCTCTTTTCAACAATCCATCCCATGTGTTAATTGACTTCACAGTCCACACGAATGATCCGTTTACTCCACGTACTAATCTGGAGGCTATCGGGCACTCCCGAGCCCTGTTTAAATCTGGTCAACTCTCCAACATGAGTAAAGCTCAATGAAATATCAAAGGGATTTGAATTCCCTTTCCCATGGTCCATCTTGTGCACTAATCGACCTTACAGTTCACACGAATGATCTTTTTTACTCCAAAACCCCCCGTCTAAATATCATCGGGCGCTCTTGAGCCCTGTTTGAATTTGGTCAACTCCTGGAATTGGTAGTGTCTCATGGACTCTTGAAGGGATCTGAATTCCCTTTTTAACGGTTCTAACCATGTGCAATTCAAACTTACGATTTGCATCTTATGTCCGTTTTCTAAAAATTCCATTTCGAACTACCTGTAAGCACCCCAGACCCCTGCCTATCGGCAGGGTATACTTTTCCTTGCCCAACAAGGTAGGCACTATGCCGATAAGCATGCCAGGGTCCATGTCGATTGGCACCCCAACTCTAATTTGCACTATAAAAGGGCTCATAACCTCACCCTTGAGGGAGGTCCCTTTCAGCAGTCAACAAATATTCACCTCGAAATCAGAGCCTTCCTTTTTCCCAAAAAGCCCATTTTCGAGCATTCTCTTACCTCACTTAGCTATTCACCTCATCCTACCATATTGCCTTCATGCCACTTCAAAAATATGTATACTTATATTATAAATTCAAAACAAAGATCTACAAGGAGGTCCATTCCTCACCTTTTTCTAGTTTACTCATTTCAGTATTATTATTCACTTTATTCTCATTTTGTGACATCTTCTAGTTTTGTTCATTATCTCACATCAAATGATCTTCACTTTTTAAAATTAATATTGTACGCAACTTTTTTTCTATAAAAAAGACAAAACAAGGGTTTATTTATAAATTCCAAAAGTAAGACTTTCATTTTCTCACACTCACACATTTGAACACACTTATCTAAAAAACACTCAAGAAAGATTCCTACATTTGGATTTATGGGTTGAACTCCACCCATATGCTATTTTCGAACTATGTGAACTTTGATGCCCCTTGGGCTACGTAGGCGTCTTGGGCCAATCCCGAGATTTAGGTCCTCACTTTTCATTTTATGCCTTTTTATATTACATTATACCTATTTTGTGAGCCATGTACTCCCACATATTTGTGTCTCGTCTGACGTGCACAGTCGCTCTTTCATAGAATTTTGAGGTTCATCAAACACTTACATCATATGTTTATGACTATTTTTAGGTGCACTCCTATGGATGAGTCCGCTCCGTCCATTCCATGACACGAGTCAAATAATTCCAATATGCCGTAATTCATATTATGCACATTTTCACACATATCACGGAGAAAAAGGAGAAGGTTAACATAGCCCATGGGAGATCGAAAGGGAAGAATGGGTGCCTCATACCTTCCCATTCTGTAACTTAGTCCTCAGACCTTCGAATACTTTGGATTCGTATGCATCCGTTTGATCTTGATGCCATTCTCTCGAGGCGGCGACACCTTTTGCATGTTTTGAGAAGAATTAGGCTGGCAACTCCATCCCTTCATGTTATCCCCATTTGACGATGACCAATTTTATATCCGAGTCTTGATTGCAAATATGCCGATATGACTGGAGGAAATAGGACTTCCATATCCTCTAATCATCCATAAGCGCAAGGCTAAAAAGGAAAGAGATAGAGAGAGAGATAGAGAGAGAGGTGGGAAACTTTTCCTCCTTCTTCCTCCCCTCATCCCAACTTCGAGGCCCGGTACCTCGCAAGAGGAATCTGACCCGAATGGACATAGTGGCGACTCCATTGGGGACCTTCTAGAGTAATAAACTCTATTTCTACATGGTTGTCTCTTATTTACTCTCCTATTTTTCTACATGTGTACATATGATCCCACTCGTATGTTCCCTTTGCTCCTTTGCTTACTTCTTGTATATTTCACCTCATGCTTATCTCTACCATATATATATCATTATTCACTCACTTGTACATGCTCACCTTATTTCACCTTACACCCATTTGTATATATTCTCCATGCTCACTTCACACACTCTCACTTATATATAGTTTAACCTTTACTTACATGCTCCACACACCACCTGTAGATTATCTATGCTTAGTTACACTAACATACACCCTCTCTTTTCTCACTTGTATATATATCCATGACCACTTACACATCTCACACACCACTTATAGATGATCCATGATAGTCTCACTAGAACACACCTTCACTTGTGTATATTCAAATGATCACTTACACTATTCGCATGCCACTCTCTCACCTTACACATCTCACTCACTTGTATATTCACATGTTTCCCTATCACCATGCTTAGTATAGTCTTCATGCTCCATGCTAGCTTTACTTTTCGTTTCATAATATTTGTGTATTCTCCCTCATAGTGGTATTACTCCCCTTACTTAGCATGCAAAGAAAAAATCTCCATAAGATACTAATCAAGACTCACGCATTTTTTCACACTACATCACTGGAGCATCGCAATATTGACCAAAATTTTATCCCGTACTGGGGGTCACTTCATGATGGGTGCGGTTAACCTAAGCGATATGATTCTCACCTTACATTTATAATACCCCGTAATTTTGATAACTTCTAAAAAGGAATTTATTTGGAATTAATTGAATAATTTGGAATTAATCCGAATTTAAATATTAGTTGAGGATATAGTAATATATAATATGTTGAATATTACTTAATGAACCAAATTAATATGTGGTTATGACTTTACTTATGATTAATTTTAGAAGTTATCGTGAATAGTTAATACGGAAATTTCGATGCATAAGTCAGACGCGTGTGAAAGTAGTGTCGGGCCTGAATTTATATAAATAAAAAGAGGAATACTATTATGTCATCCAAATGGTCATTTTGACTGCGCCAAAGTGTTTGGAAGTATTTTGTAATAAAAAAAGTCTACTCGGACGTTTGTATAGGGTCTCGGGGCACTTTAGAGCCGAATAGTCACCCCAGAGGGGTAATATGGCCATTTGACTTGGAAAGTGAATAGTGTACACGAATTTGGGAGATTATTTATAAGTTTAAAGGGTTTAGATTATTTATTCATTCTACAAACTTAGAGAGAAAGAAATTGAGAGAGAGTGGGGAGTTTCTCTAGGGAAAAGGAAGAGTCTTTGTGGGAGAACCAAGAGCCAAAGGTCACCACCACTGGAAGTTGACCGGAGAAGGGAAGAACCACCAGTGAACATTCATCCCTAAAGGATCAGATCTTCAGTAGAGGCAAATGATTTAATATTTGCAATCTAATTAGTATAATGTCCATGTTAGGATAGTTAGAAATGATGAGAAGTTACATGTTTTGGAGATAACCTAGTTAGATGTTAATTCATTTCTGGAAAGTAGAAATATGTAGGATTAATCTCATGTTGTTGGTTGATATTAACCCACAAAATAAACATCACATGTTGGAGAAATTCTGAGAATTATAGGATTGTTCTTGAAATATTCACATATTTAGCTTTCTGGAAAAATATGAGAAATATGCTTTTAATCCAAACTCTTGATGATTCTAGGTTGTTTAAATCAGTAGGAATCATTTACATATGTTACTATATCATGTGGTATGGATTATAAGAAATTTGGGACGTTAAAATAAAGTTTTGAATGATCAAAAGATGTGAAACTCGTAGAACAAAAGTTGCAGAATCTGGGTTGATATCTGGGTGATCGATCGATCGACCCATGAAGCTCGATCGATCGACTGATCGATCGATCGACCCCTGACCATCGATCGATCGACCTCCCCAGAAAAGATGAACTTCTTCCTTTTAATTCTTAATATAATCCCAAAACTTTTAGGAATCTTTAGTGATTATTATTTGAATATAATGGGACTTAGGGAGGGGCAGTAGACTATAGGTAAAACCCGGATTAATGTTTTTATGTTTGGAATTTAAATTGGAGAGAATTATGTTAGTTAATCGAATGAATTACGATTGTCAAATTCACTTTTTGGGTTATGATTCGTTTATATGAAGATTAAGGATAGGACTAGTAGGTAGGGGATCATTTGAATCACCTGGAAAATCTTAAGTCTGTATGTGAGATTAATCTTAAGTGAAGGAATATATAGTTATGAGAGAATAGGTTTTATCGAATATAATTCTATTTAAAGATGAGATTAATTCGCAATAATTTGGGGGAGTGTGATGACATGGACCAGTAGGGTATAAGTGAGTTTCTTACTGAATACATATCAAGGAAAACTTATTTAATCTTCGAGTAATGAGATTGGATCGAGAATAATAAATTAAGGAGTAAAGTCATAATATTTAATACATAGGATTTGAGATAGATATAATACTACGTAGGGGAATTATCTTATGGTTTTGTGAATACCTTGTTGATATTATATATATATATATATATATATATATATATATATATATATATATATATATATATATATATATATATATATATAGGTGGATGTATACCTATATTATAGTTTATTATATGTATGACATACCTACGCTACTTGCTATCGGGGTGGAGGTTTTGCGTTGTGGACGGTTTTATCATGTGCGCCCAATTGGGGAGGATTTTAGATTCGTACCCTAAGCATAGGACCTTGGATACGTGCTATCGGTGAGATTGATAGTTTCGACGGTTGAATAGTAACGTAGGTATGTGCGTGACCCATTTAGCTGGGGAGTATGCTCGCCTCGAACATATGTGTGTTATGTTATTTATAATTCGGGGAAGACACCGAACCATCTGTCATTTGTACAATGAGAATTGTGACTAGACATGATAGCAGAGTATGCATGCACTGCAGCTATGACTGGGAGATGCTATATTAGTATATATTATAGGGTGAATATATATATACTGTGATTCAATCTACTGTGTGATGTTGTAATTGATTGTGAATAAATGAAATTGAATTTAATTGAGTAAAAGAATACTTAATCCTAAGGCTTTGAAAAGTCAGATTCATAATAAAGAGAAAAGAATGTGAATATTTATACTACGTATGGTATGGGACATACGGGGTGATTATATGGGATATAATCATGTTGTGGAAACTAGTTAGAAGGAAACCTTAATTAGGAAATTACTCGGATACGTTAGGCATGCACTCTAGATGAGATGTGAGAATATCAAGTGAGAGACCGGAATCTAACATGTACATAATAAATGCTTAATTGCACTTGTTAAACACTTGCTATTTTAAAATCATTTATAATTGGGCTGTGACCCGTTTCCTTGCATATTCTCTTCTCTACTATATTTATATTAACAGGTGCCAAGCATCAGGGACGTTTAGCTTAGGGTATGGATGCTTGATCATGAGTTGCTGTTCCTAGAGATGCAGACTTGTTTAAATGCTTCATTTCTTTGATTCCTATGTCTGTAGTACTTTTATTATTTAGGGCATGTTGCCCAGGATTCTAGTTATTCCATTTACCTTTTCAGATATTGTATTGGGTTTATGTTGGTTCTTTCATTTTAGTTTGTTGGATTTGTGTTGGATGTTTTAAACTGGGAAGTTTGATCCAGTTACATTTAATCTGGTTATTCATTATTCGGTTGTGTTATGAGACTTCTCTATTATTGTTCAGTATTGTGGTAATGGTTTTAAATTGTTATTAATCATGGAAAATGTTTTAACACTTAACTTAATTAAGTATTGGATGAGCTATTTTAAAAAGAAAATGTTTTTCGACAGTGATGCTGAGAATGAACCAATTGTATAGTCTGTTTAATTTAATAAAGGAGTAGCTACCCGGTATTTAATTAGGCTGGGTGTTACACCATTATCCTTTTACCTTTGACGGATATCAAACGGTTCCTCCCGCCTCGTACCGCTTGACCTAACTCACGATGGGAGATATATAATAGGGAACTCATTCATGTACGTCAATTATATCGAATTCGGTCTCATAAGTACCATCCTCGCAAGGTATATCATGAGTTAATTCACGTACACTCATGTATATCAAATGGCTTGTCACACGTACCGATGAATGATTTCCCTTATAGGCAAGAGGTATAACATGCACTACACCAAAATGGGCAAATTGTCACCTTTCAGCCGGCCAGCCTTGTCAAGGTCATTGACCGTGACAAAAAAACACGCGTTTTATGTCACGGTCATTGACCTTGACACGACCGTGACAACGAATTGTCACGGTCAATGACCGTGACAAGTCCGTGACAAGTAAATTTGTCACGGTCATTGACCGTGACAATTATTTAAATTCTTGTCACGGTCAAAGACCTTGACACGACCGTGACAATATTCTCAGCAAAAACCCTACCCCCCCTTCTTTTTTCCCTCCCGCGCCGTTCCCTCCATTTCTCTCTCTCTCTCTCTCGACGCTGTTCTCTCTCTCTCTCTCTACTTTCAGGTCCATTTTCTCTCTCTCTCTCTCTCTCTCTCTCTTTCATTTATATATATATTTGTGTGTATGTGTATATATATATGTGTGTATGTGTGTGCGTGGAGGGGGGCAGGGGGTGGGGGGTGGGGCGGGGTGGGGCAGGGTGGGGGAGGGGGTGGGGACGGTGGAGGGGGGCAGGGGGTGGGGGAGGGGGTGGTGGAGGGTGGGGTGGTGTGTGTGTGTGTGTGTGGTGGTGTGTGGTGGGGGAGGGGGTGGGGTGGGGTGTGTGTGTGTGTGTGTGGTGGTGTGTGGTGGGGGAGGGGGTGGTGGAGGGGTGGGGCAGGGGGTGGTTAGGGGTGGGGTGTGTGTGTGTGTGTGGTGGTGTGTGGTGGGGGAGGGGGTGGGGTGGGGTGGGGTGGGGTGTGTGTGTGTGTGTGTGGTGGTGTGTGGTGGGGGAGGGGGTGGTGGAGGGGTGGGGCAGGGGGTGGTTAGGGGTGGGGTGTGTGTGTGTGTGTGGTGGTGTGTGGTGGGGGAGGGAGTGGGGTGGGGTGGGGTGTGTGTGTGTGTGTGTGTGGTGGTGTGTGGTGGTGGAGGGGGGCAGGGGTGGGGTGGGGTTGCAATTTTTGACACGACACGATACCCGACACGAACTCGGATGATAAATTATTTATGTATTGCAAGAATTTGAAATTAATTAAATTAAGTTATTGTAGGCGTATGAGTGCTATGATTGGTTAAGAGAGAAGAAAAAAATTATTTTATATTTTACTTGATGGGTTATGCGGGTCAACCCGAACACGACACGATAATAAATAGGTCGGGTTAGTGTTTGCTCATCTGACACGATTAGTTAAATGGGTCGGGTTAGGGTTGACTAATACTTAACACGAACCCGACATGACACGACCCGAACACGACACGACGCACACGAATTGCCATCCCTAGTGGGAATTGATATCCAAGACATGTATTTGAATTGATATCTATTTATTTGAATTGAACCAATCATTTTAAGATAATTTTATCCTTATAAAGATAATAGATTATGTAATTTTACGACTTAAAATAATATTGATTATGGATATAGGACAACAAACATTTTGTTTCCATTTTTTGTCCCTATTTTCAAATTAAAGGGACACGTGGCATGTTATGATTGGTTAACGTTTTATGAATATGGGTCCGCGCCAGCGGTTTTATTAAAAAATAGGGACTAAAATCATAAATAAAATGTTTGTTGTCCTATTTTCAAAATACATATTACAATAAATCCTAAATTTACAAACCCCTAAAGATAAATACCTTTGATTGCAAAGCATGCACTTGTAATATTTCGACGTGTAATTTGGAAATGCTTGTTTTTCTTTCTAGAGACCCGTGTCGTCAAAACTTGGTAGTGTTCGAGTGTGTTTTTATCACTAAATTATTATTTCACTAACAAATACTCCTTATATCCTAGATTAAGAGTCCATATTTATTTTTTGTACTTACTAATAATACACTTAATCAATGGCTAGGATTAACCCTTATTCACTATTATGAAATTTGGTTAATTGATTATTTAAAAAAAAAGCAAAAGTAGACTAACATATATACACAACACTAAAAGTAGACATCAATTTTATAAATAATTGATATTTTCATTCAAAATATGTGTGTGTGTGTGTGTGTGTGTGTGTGTGTGTGTGCGTGTGTGTGTGTGTGTGTGTGTGTGTGCGTGTGGCGGGGGTGGTATTGACGGAACTTACACATACGTTATAATATAGACGAAACATTTTTTTATCTGTACTAATAACATTTTTTCTATCTGTACTAATAACATTTTTTTTACAGCAAAAATGTCTCCTTCAGATGTTAGGGCGAAGATGATGATGCTGTTTATGATGATGTCGTCGTCTGGGTTCGGTGGTAGCGGAGGCGACGAGGGCTCCTCCGCCCCTAGGCTCCCCAAATATGGAAAATTTGGGATTACCGTCGAAAACAAGTCGGAGCTTTTAGCGAGATCCCTCGAGCTGCTAAAGACGGTCATCGGCCCGGGGTTTATGAGTTGGAAGGAGGTGCCGTATGAGCTCAAGTTAGCTGTTTGGGCGGCACTACAGGTAATATTTATATGAATATTTCAATTTCAATTTCAATTTCAATTTATATTTATATTTATATTTATATTTATATTTATATTTATATTTATATTTATATTTATATTTATTCGCAACTAACATTGTATTTGTTGGACAAGAACAATTCAACTTGGATCCAAAGCTACGCGATTCCGTCTTCGAGCAGTTGAGGGAGCAACACAAGACGTGGAAAAAAAATATGCGGACACGGTACTTTGGAAAAACACGAGAGACCATTTTACAATGGCGCGGATCCGTCCCGCCCAAGGAGCCGATCTCATTGGCACAATGGCAAAATTTCATTGACAATGAGATCGAGGATCGACAATTGGCATCTCTCCAATCGGGGAGGGAAAATCGGGCTAAAAAGACGGACGTGCACTACTCCGGCCGGACCTCTTACGCTGAGGTGGAGCATAGGATGAAGGTAATATTTAATTTATCTATAACTACAGAAATATATTATTGGATATTATTTTACTTTGCGGGGCCGATACTAATTTTACTTTACTTTATTTTATTTCAGGGGGTAGGGAGTGGTCCAGGGGGTAAGCCACATAGGCTCGATACTTATGTGGCTCTTCGGACGAAGAAGGGGAAGGACAAGGAGGTGTCCCCGAGCGTCGCGGCCACGATTGTAAGTAATCCGACAGTTTAATTATTGTTAATTACGTTATAATTTTTTAGTTTACTTATTTTACTAATCATGTGCTTTTTGTCGTTTCAGGCAAAGCTTAAGGAAGTGCATGAGTCGCAGTCTGATGCCGACAAGGCATCTTTGTCCACAGACGCACTCAGCCAAGTGCTTGGCTCTGATCGCAAGGGGAGGACTAGGGGAGTGAGCTCGCGGGTGGCCAAATCTAGGATCATCGGATTGGAGACGAGCGACACCGGGTTGGCTCGAACGGTGGATTCACACGACGCAAAGCTGTCCCGTCTGGAGGCGACGGTCCAAGATATGTACGCATTCATGAAGCGTACGTTGGGTGGAGACCGTAAAGAGAAAGGGAAAGGGAAAGGGAAGGAGAAGGCGGTGGAGGAGGAGGTGCGGGAGGACGAGGCGCAGGATGACGAGGATGTGGACCTCGCTGCTTCATCACCGACACGTTCGTACTTCGACGATCCACTTCCCTATTTGACGCCCTCCAACAGACCATTATCGACAATTGGTTGGCCGAGCGTGTTCATATTGGACATATTTGATGGCCAGCGGATAGGGCGGGGATTGAGGGACCCGAACATCGTCGAGGGTGGACTAGTCCATGGACGTGTGCTTCAAGAGATGGAGTCCAGGGTGCTCGTCACGCATGTCATACCCGGGAAGGAGAACTCCCTATTGTGGTTGCGCGAACAATGCGGCACGACGTATATTAGTGGGTGCGTCAATTCGTATGTCGTGTGGCCTACTCACCTCCTCAGTTTTATCTAAGACATGTAGTAACATTATTTTTAAGTTTGTCCATTTTAATTATATTTGGATTATATCGTCATGTATATTATTTTTACTTTGAAGATTTGGATTATACTGTCATGAATATATATTTGCATTATCTTTAGTTTGTGTTGGATATATGATGTTTGGAACAGGTACAACGTTGCTATAACAGGTACAAATATACTGCTGGGCAGTGGCGGTGGCCATACTGCCCAGCAGATTTTTTTTAAATTCTGCCCAGAATTGTCACGGTCATTGACCGTGACAATTTTTTAAAAAAGGGTCACGGCTTTGTCACGGTTATAAACCGTGACAAACGTGTCACGGTCATTGACCGCGACACGACCGTGACACAAAACGCGAGTTTTGTGTCAAGGTCAATGACCGTGACACGACCGTGACAAAAAAAGTTGTCTCGCCTCGAAATGTCACGGTCATTGACCTTGACAAGGTGAATTTGTCAAGGTCAATGACCTTGACAAATGGGCAGATTTGGTGTAGTGATGTAATTCATGTAAATGACGGAACCTTTCCACTAACCCACCAAATGCATAAATCTCATATAGTCGTCAGCCTTAGGACACTCATAATTAGTTTGTCGATTACTATGCAAAACTCTACTAAAATTCCGGGTCGCTATATAGCCCGAATTTTCATTCTATTTCACCTTTTTTAAAATAGGACCTTGTCCATGTGCCTAAAAACAAGTCAAACCGTGTCTTATATTCTTATACCCTATCTTTTCCCTAGGCTCGGGTCTTATCCAGCATTTTCCTTGCATTTAGGAAAACATAAGACAAGTGAAACCTAATAATAATAATCATGTTGAGGATTCTCCCCTTTACCTCTTTTCAAAAAAAATATTTTCCCGTTTTCCTAAAATACCAAAAATACTCCCTTTTTTCCCTTCTAAAATAAACCAAAATTATTTTTCCCTCTCAAGTCGATCTCATGCCCGATTTTATCCTGGCTTCCTTTTGGCTTCGATCTTCTATCGAACCGCCCTGAAGATCCACTACTTCCTCTGCTACTTTTATCAAATTCTAGATCTACCTCTGAAATTTATTCATGGAGAACTCTGACCAAGCACCGAATGTTCAACCAGATCTAATGCCCATCCTAGCTTCGTACAGTACCAAGATTGACAACCCTGAACTTGAACCTCATACCTAAATTGTGCCTACCAAAATTCTCGGCACATCCCTAATCTCACCCAAAATCCCCCCAAATCTACCCATCATTTATCCTACAACCCTACAAAGTTTGTTGATCAAACTCTGTCACTCCTTACAGCAGTCTGTATTGCAGTCTGCACTCGATCAGAGGGGGGAGGAATGGAACTGCTTGTAATACTAGATCAACTCCAAAGGTTTAATATGAAACTACCCATAGAGATGACCATGAACTATGAAAAGTTCAATGTCCTGTTTATGAAGGCTCCAAAGTGGGCTTGGGAATCAGACGAATGGGTGGTACCTGTAAAAGAAATCAATTTTGATGACATCATACAGACCATGTCAGATTTGTTTTTCCAGAAAGGGGAGATATGCACCATCTCTGAGTTGCTCACATCCTTAAAACTCCAAGGGCGTCTGGTACCTTCACTTCTGCACTTCCCCGTTGAGTGGGAAGACTTGTTTAATAAAACCTTGGAGGTTTTCGAATGCATCGATTACTCTTGGTAAGAGGACACCATCACCACCGGCTGGGGTGATGACTTTGAAAGCTTAAATGGTGAATTCGAGAGTGAATATTTCCCCTTTTACGGATTCTCCAAACCATGGTATTAATCCACTGAGAAAATGATGAAACTAGGTCTAGATATCTTCTTCCAAGACGAAAACACCTGGGGCAAAGAATGGAAGCACGAGGAGGCACCCCTGACTAATGAGACCATGGAAAACACTAAAAACTCTAAGGGTGGCGACACTGAGGATTCATCTAACCTACAGACACTGGGACAGAATCTCTGCATGATTCACCAAGATGTTTCACCATAAGACCCATCCGCCAAGATTGCTACTGCTAAAGCATCTATCCTAAACTGGCATGCCATATCGGTCCAGCCTACTTAAGCCCAACCAAATCGTGTTGTTAACCCTATTCAAGAAACCCTCACACTATTTTTGTTTATTATATTTCTGATGTCAATCTAAACACTACCTCTTTTAATGAGGTTCTCAATGTTGTATTCCCTAATAATGAAATAAACGAAGATTTTGAGTATCTTGTTGTGCCTTACATTACTTGCATTGATTCTAATTAAACTTTTGATGATGATAATTTTGTAAATGAATAAATTTTAACTGATCTCAATAAAAAATATAATAAACAACATAACTGCATTCAAACTAATGATGATGAGACTTCTACTACTAATCTCGATTCTAGTAGCCATATGTGCGAGATTAGGATAGGGTCCACCTCAACGATCATGAGCGAACGCAATTCGAAGAGCTACTGAAAGAGTTTGTAGATGTCTTTGTGTGTTCCTACGACGGCATGCCCAATATTAACCCAGAGATAACTCAGCACGAGATCCCGATGTTCCCAGAAAGAAAAACCTATAAAGAAAAATTTGAGGGAGATTCAAACGAAATGGTCCCTTAAGGTCAAAGAGGAAGTAGTCAAACAACTTGGGTTTTATTTGCATGGTCGAATATCCTACGTGGTTTGCAAATATCATCCCTGTATCAAAATTGGGAAGGAAAGTTTGCATGTGCGTCAACTATCAGGATCTGAACAAATCATCCCCAAAGGATGACTACCCTCTTACTAATCTTGACATAATCGTGGATAACACAGTCAAACACTCTCTAAAATCATTTATCGATAGATTTGTCAGCTACAACCAAATCAAGATGCACACTGACCACCAGGAGAAAAATTCCTTTATGACACTATGGGGAACTTTCTGCTACACCATCACGCCGTTTGGGCTAAAAATTGAGAGACTACCTACCAAAAAGATGCCACAACCATACTGTATGACCTCATTCACAAGAAGTCAATGTTGATGTTGACGACATAATCATTAAGTCCAAGACTCAGGAAGGTCACATCCCCTCCCTGAGAATGTTCTTCGAGAGACTTGGACAGTACCAGATGCGCCTCAGACCATAAAAATGTTTCTTTGGAATCACTAAAGGGAAACTCCTTTGGATTCATAGTTCGTGAGAAATAAATTGAAGTAGAACCCACCAAATTAAAAGCCATACTCGATATTCCACCACCCTGGACGGAGATAAAAGTACGAATATTCCTGGGTAAACTGCAATACATTAGTCGGTTCATCAGCCAACTGACCTCTATCTACAAACCCATTTTCAAACTTTTCTGAAAGGATCCAACCAAAGTTTTTAATGAGGCACACCAAGAATCCTTTGACCAAATCAAGCCATACCATACTCAACCTCTGGTGTTCATGCCTCCACAGCCAGGTCTCCCTCCCCTCCTATACTTGACCGTCATTGATACCGCAGTAGCTGCTTTACTAGCTCAATACATTAAAGAATACCATAAGGAAAGATATGTCTATTATTCTAGTCAAAATCTAGTTGGTTATGAGGTGAGCAACACTGCCTTGGAAAAAGTGTGTGTCTCCCTGGTCTGGGGCATACAAAAATTATGACACTATATGTTAGCATTTCCCATCAAACTAGTATCATGAATGGACCCCATAAAATACCTTATAGACAAACCCCCTCTTTTAAGTTCAATGGGCCGTTGGTCGATGTTGCTAGCCGAGTTCGATATTGTGTACGCCACACGAAAAGACATAAAGGGAAAGGCCATGTCCAACTACCTTATCTATCATCTTATAGAAGGAACCGAAGTTTGGGTCTCCAAATTCCCAAACTAAGACATTATCTGTTCTTCTCATAATGATCTCAAATGGAAGATGTTCTTCAATGTAGCTGCTAACAAGAAAGGATATTGCATTCAGATAATCCTGATCACTCCCCATGACTCTCACACTCCCATTGCCATCAACATAAACTTTCTTTGCACTAATAACATGACTAAATATGAGGTACGCACCATATGCCTCAAGATTGTCCTCGAGAAAGGAATCAAGCATATAGACCTCTATGGGTACTTTGTCTTAATTATCGAATAAATCCTCTTAAAATGGAAAGTCAAATATGAGAAGCTCCTAACCTTCCAATCCCACCTAAGAAAGCTTGCCACCCAGTTTAAAGATTTCACCTTCCGTTACCTTCCTCACTCGAAGAATAGCATGTCTGACTCCATAGGAACCTTAGCCTTTATGGTTAACATGCCTGAGGGAATAACAATGGCCCCTTTCTTGGCTAAAAAATAAGTTGTTCCCACTCACTGTTAGCATATCGAGATCATCATCAAAGAAGCCTCTGACATGGCAGAACCATGGCACTTTGATATTTGGAGCCTTCTCAAACATGGCAGGTATCCCCGAGATGTAAATAAGAAAGACCGTGTGACCCTTCATAAACTGGATGCCCAATACATCATCTGTGACGAAGCACTTTTCAAGAGAAAGTTTAATGGACCTCATTTGCATTGAATAACAGGGACTGGTATTGAAGGAATGATGCAGAAGATCCAAGCGGGGAATAAGGGCCCCACATGAATGGTTACATGCTTGCCAAATAAATCATCTGTCACGGGTACTATTGGACCACCATAATCTAAGACTCCACTACCTATGTTCAAAGATGCCTAAAATACTAACATTTTGCTAACCTTCAACACTTGCCTCCCCGAGAGCTGTACAGCATGACCTCTACCTGACCCTTCTCTACCTAGGGAATAGACATCATAGGGAAGGTCACTATCAAATCTTTGAATGGGAACGATTTCATCCTGGTCGTCACTGACTACTTCACAAAATGGGTCGAAGCCCAGTCATACGCAGTGCTGAATGAAAATAAAGTGGCTAAGTTCATTAGAAAGAATATCATATGCCGCTATGGGGTTCCCCATAAGTTGGTATCAGACAATTAACTCCACTTCGAGGTCGAGGTCACAAAATTAATAGACAAATATGGAATCCAGATACATAAGATTTCTCCCTACCATCCTTAAACCAACAACGCAGTTAAAGCTACCAATAAGAGCCTCAAAACCATCATTAACAAGATGACCAAAAGTTGCAAAGATTGGGGCGACTGGATCCATACGCCCTCTGGGAATACCTCACCTCTATTAGGAAACCTACTGGGGATACCCCTTATTCTCTAGTATACGACATGGATGTGGTTCTCCCCGTCGTACTAGAAATGCCTTATTTGTGTGTCATGCACGGAAGCAAAGTCAGTGAGGAAGACTGACATCAGAGCTCCTACAACGAACTCTCACTCTTAGATAAAAAGAGACCCAAGGGCTCTATATCACATATTGGGGTACCATCACCAGATCACACAAACATTCAATAGTAAAGTCAAGGATCGCGGTGTCTAAGAAGTAGATCTTACCCTTAAAGAAATTATAGAACTAAATAAGGGACCCTAAAGGGAAGTCCAAGCCTAATTGGAGCAGCCCCCACATTATGAACAAAATCCTGTCGGGCGGCACCGCTATGCTCATAGATATCGACGGAGAAGAGATGGTGCATCCAGTCAATCTAGATCATCTCAAGAAATTCTACCCTTAATCCAAATTCTCAGCGCACTACGACTCTTCTCATCTCCCTTCTATTCTAAAAAAACTCTTCATTTTCCCTACTCAGAAGTACGTGGACCCTGATCCTCTCAAAACATCCTTTTTAAAATGAAGCTCACGAATTTTTGAAACCCATAAAAGTACATAAGCATCCAATACAACAGACATTGGTGCGGTCCTTTTTCTTTCATAAAATATTATTCTTTTCTTCCCTGAGAACGGCAGTCCAACTCATTATTTACATGAACAAAAGAATTATGGATGTCTTTGCGATTCATATAGATATCTCAAATACAAAAGTCATCAAAAGACACAAGAAAATATGTCAAAATTACATTTATTTCGATCAAGGAATATGGTTATTACACGAAATATCAGGAAATGGAGCCAAATAAACCACTCCCCTTCTAACCTACAAATAGCCTACATTATAACCCACTAATAACTAGCTTGACAAAAAAATCCAAAAACATACCAAACAATGACACTTACCTAAACATAAATTCCTTATAAAACACAAACACAACTAGCTTAACAAAACCCTTCCCTTAGTTACTAGATGGCCCTGCCTTATCATCGTTACCTGCTCTTGGAGGTCTTCAAGTCTCCCACTCCTGACTGGTAATCCGTATGCATTCTATGTAACGGTGTGCCTTGATATGCTTTGATGAAACCACAACAACTTCCTCCATGGTATCAAAAGCGAATAACGATCTCTATCCAGTTTCCTCCTCCAAAATATTCCCTTCCATCCTTTTCATAACCACTTTAAATAATCCCCAGACACAAACCAAACCCCTCCAATGGATTGTGACATATGGGTAGACGATCGACAATGTTGCTATAGAGGCCCTAGTATCATGTTCAAGGACTCGATCAAGTCCTCTACCGAAAATAAATTAGTTATACGAGGAGGAACGATCTTCTCTCACCCCACTTGGCGTAGAAGCTGCTAAGAAAAATATAAGGAATTCTGTAGAAGGCCAACTAGTCGCACATACTGATATTCCCCTAATTACAAAATGGTCTTGTATTCCCCTCACCATGGCACAGATCAGCAAAGGCATCAGGCCCCGTGCTCCATAAACTAATTAACCCAATTCTTCGTTGAAGGGTCGAAACCGAGGAAGGGCCTAACAAAGAATTTTGGAATGCCCGATAGAGGCCAATTAGGAGCGGCTACCAAGTGCAGTCTCTCAGAAAGCCACATGAATAGCATGATAAGGCTTCCCCTCGAAAGTTAGCCCGACCTTCATCCAGGACGTTCAAGGTCTCCTCTAACACAATCGTCGCATGACTACAACGGTAGGATAAAAAAGCGTAGCACTTAGGCCCAAGGTTATAGGTCCATCAAAACTAGAATAAAAAAAATTCCTCTAGCACACCAGGTTCATAACTGTTGGGAGGACGATATTTCCTCCACGAGCCAGCGTCCGAGCGACTAAGGGGGAGATATGAAGTAACTTTGCCAGAGACAGATGGGGAGAATAGGAAAGATTGGACATAGCTTCCGCTACATTGGGGCTGACACCCAATATCGCAGAGAACTCCTCATAGGTATGGCATACCTCGTCTAAGCTGAACGTATCAACATGGTCTTTGGGGTAGCATAATTGTACCGCTACTTCTAGAATATTCCATTACTTGGCACGGTTACGCCATAAGGAGATCCGACGCAGACTAAAAGCTTTGTAGTCAACATTATAAAAGCACATTGCGTCTAAAGTCTCGAGGTAGGTGGAAAAAGCCTTGGACATGGTGAGAGACATTTATAGAGAAAAAAAAAGGTTAGATAAGAGAGAATGTGGAAGATGGTAAAGAAAATAGCCCCAAAGCCCCTTCTTATACTAAAAATTTCCACAAAAAGATGAACTATTCAAAGCTTAACCAATTTCTCAGCCCCCATAGAACCAAAATCCAGAAAGTGCAATCAAAGCGAAAGGAGTGATTTGAACTTGACCGTTATGCCAATAGACATGACAAGTGGTATGCCGATCAACAACCCCCTTTTTTAAAAAAATTCCTTATTTCCTCTTTTACACATATCAAATTTCCAAAATAAAAATTTACTTTGAAAAAAGTCACATCTCCGGGTTGTCCCTTTTCAAAAAATTATTACTCTCCCTTTTGTGCATAATTTCTAAAAATAAACATTTTTTACTTCGAATCTTTTGATTTCATTATTCGCAAATAAATGAGAAACTCCAACACTAAATTAAAGTGCATATAGAGTAAGTCACTAAATTAAGAAAATACCCAAAACTAATGCATTTCTCATATATATATATATATATATATATATATATATATATATATATATATATATATATATATATATATATATATACACACACACACACACACACACACACATACACATTAGGATGTACTCGTGCCGATGGCACGATTGTAAAAATGCTTCAGATATTTTGTGTTATCTAATGGGAATAGAGAACGTGTAATCTATCGATGAAGTTTTCATTAAAATAAATCATACCACATATATTAAAAATAACTTAAAAATTGTCAATTTTGGATCATATGTAAATTGATCATATTTAAAACGTATTTCATAATTATTTGTCAGCAAATATAATTATCCTTTTACTTTTTTCGTATCTGAAAATTTCTATTTACTCCTTTTGTCTTATGAAAGACACAAAATTAATGGAAAACCTCAAATATTGAACAACCCAAAACTTGATGATTTCAGTTGCCTGCAAAAAATAATTTCAATAAAAAAATAAAACCTTTAACCAAATAATCAATTTTACTTGCTTACATCTTTAAAATCTAATTTCAAAAACCCCAATCGCAACAAAATAGCAAAACCTCGACGGTGTCAAAATGGAAGAAGCAAAATAGAAAGAGAGTATTTATGAAGAAAAAAAAGAATGAAATACAACATTTACGGAACTCTAATTATCTGTAATGAAATAAGTTAATCAAAATTCTCCTTATTTTTAACACGAAAACCCATGAATCAAATTTAAACAAATATTTAATCACAACAATTTGGATTGAACCTGATCAAACACCCTTAAATTCGAAACCCCCGTGTTTTAAACCAAAAGATACCCATATATACAAACACATATTCTGAAAGAAGCCTAATTTCGAACTTTATTTTTAAGAAACAGAGACTTTAACTTCATAAATCTAAGTTTTAGTTTGTTTCAAAAAATGTAATATAGATCCCCTGTGTTAGGGATCCATTTTGCACTGTATAATTTGAAATGCCAAGAGACGTATTATAATGTGTTTTAAAGAATGGATACTTTTATCCAAAGCTAATTATGAAATAAAAACCGAAGAAATATATTTGATAATTTGACTTTTTAAAATATTTATATGCGGAATAAAATGTTAGGATGTTTAAAAAAATTGTAAACTTGTGAAATTTTTTGAGGCATTTAGAACATAAATAACATCAAATACACTTGGAAATAAAACGAACCAAAAGCTAATACCAAAATTCTCCAAGAACCAAAAGCAAATAATAGAGATTTTTAGTTTATTGTATCTATTAATATAATACAAAAGTCTATACAATCATACAGTTTTCTACAAACTCATCGAAAAGCTAGAAATTCTTTAAGCATTGCATCAATTATATCAAGCCTTATGCTTCTTTGAACATTGCATTAGATCTGCAAAAAAAATGAAAGGCTTGGTTAAGAACATCTTTATACCATGTTAAGGAAATAATACATACTGCAGAAACAAATTTGTATAAAAGAGTTACGACAAGATTCTGGAAAAACATACCCACACATACAGCTGTGTTTTTTCCGAACATTTCGATTTTTTCGATATCCGATCCGATATTTTTCGATTTTGGAACGTATATAAGGTTTCCGGCTTCCGATTTTTTCGAAAAAAATCGGATTGAAAATTGGAAATAATTCTGAATTTTCGATTTTCCGAAACTATGCAGATCCGATTTTTTATGAAATATTTTTCGATTTCCAATTTTTCTAATTTTTTTAAACATTCTCATGTGTTCCACATCGGCTAGGAGAGGAAGAGAGGCTAAAAAAAGTCCTCTATAAAAGGAGAATATCCTTTTATCCTCTACACAAATGAAAAAAATGGTTATATCCTTACATATTTACATGTTGGGTTAAATCTTTTTTTCGATTTCTTTAAAATGAGAATTTCGAGTAATCGAAAATCCTATATTAATTTTTTCGAAATTTTGGAATTTCCAAAATTTCTGAATTTTTAGTATATTTTTTGAATTTCCTAATTTTTTCGATTTTTTTCCGATTTTTCGATTTTTCCGAATTCGGAAACTTTTTTGATTTTCCAAAAAAATTAGATAGGAAATTGAAACAAATATTTTATTTTCAAAAAAATTAATTTTTTTTCAAAAGGTCATTTTTCGATTTGATCCGGCCGAAATTGAACCCCACACACACATCTATATAGAGGAGGGGGTAAGAGAAGTTCAAAAATAACACTTTAAAATGAACCGAAATAGACACATATCATTATCTTCCCAACAAAAGTTGTCAATGTACTTGATATATATAATACTTCAAAATAAATCAACTCAAAATTAATCATCAAAGAGTAATCAACTCAAAACAAATCATCAATAACTTCATCAAATTTAAAAGGCAATAAGTTATTGAGGCAACCGTTGTAACCTAAACTAACCATTTAGCATCAAACCCACCTTACTGCTTCTAAACTTAGCTTGTATCCATATCATCCAAACTTTAATTTGGAATTTGACGAAACACTTACCACGCAACTGTAGATATGTGCAAACATTAACTGAAGAAGGCGCTATGACCATTATATAAGAGACATGAAATGGATTATTAGCAAACCATCTTGAACCGTTTAATAAGAACCTAGCCAACCATTTAAACCTGCAAATTAGAAATAATAACACCAAAGACCACGTAAAAAATAAAATGAAGAAGAAAGAGTTGAAGACACGGACTTGAAAGAGAGGAGGGCTCTGTATCACCGCCTACAAGTAGTTCGAAAGAGGCCATTGATTGGAGGGAGAGAGAGAATAAAATTGTGTAATAAGTGAAGGGTTGGGATCCTCTACATATGGAGAGAGGAATTGTTGGATTCAAATTAAAATGCAAAAAAGCCTTGAGATTGTAGCTGATGGGACTATACACAATCTACAGATGAGTGTGTTAGAACAGGTACCAACCCTTATATGCGCAGATTCGTTTCTCTCAGGTTTGTTTTGTTTTGCTCTTTTTTTAATATATACCAAAGAGCAAAAATCAAATCCATAGAACTAATAATAAACTCTTGATGTTTGACGAAGTCTCAAGTGAAATATTGGAGCGGATCTGCTTGATATGGCCTTTTAGAACTCAAAACTTGAAAATGAAGATGGGTTACTTCACTCCCCACGCAAGTCAGGTTACTTCACTCCCCACTTAAACCCAAATTCATCGAAAGAAAAACAAATTACGTATAAAAAAAAGGGTCAATTATTAAATAGTCCCTACTATAAATATATATTTTTTAAAAAGAACACATATTTTTAGTTTAACCCATTTAGTCCCTCAAGCACTCAATATTCTCTTATTTTTAGAGGTCCGCGTCAGCGGCACTCCCTCTCCAAAATATGTGGCAAAAGACTTTTTGAGGCAAAATAAAAAAGAATGGACTAAATGAATATTAAAAAATGTCCGAGAGACTATTTGGTATATGTCCCTAAAAAAAACCATGCTTAATCGGTAAAAATGTGCGAGAATGTTAGAGGATAAAATAATGGAAAAGTGGAGGAGAGATGGAGGGGATATAGATACCAGCAGCTGATCCACAAACGCGATGACTGGTTCTTTAGGTTTGGTGGTATAAATGGGTTTTTAGGTGGGTATTTCTTTGGTTTGAGAAAATTGATGACTAGGCTCTATGTATTTGGAAGTGATGCTTTCTGACCTAATGAGTAATCGTATAAGTGGCATATTCAAATTAAAGTAAGACCTTTTATAATCTTCATCGAACAGTGCAAATCCTTTTTTAAGGAAAAGGTTTTGTGAGGGATGTATGGTATTGCAAAGGGTGGGAACCAAAAGTGATTGCATAATCAACCGTTGGATACAAATTCTTAGATTAAATGGGAGCCACCAGTTAGGAAACACCAAAAGTCCCTCCTCTTTTATATATTTATATTTTCTACAATTATTATATTTTGAAAAATTATACATGAATCGACAAAATGGACCGCCTATGGACCGCATCTCCCTTTGTTTGTTTTTTTTCTTTTTTTCTAACTTTCTTAATGTTTTGTTTATAACAATTAATATAAAAATTATTTTTTATATAAAAAAAAATTCTATTATTATAAAAAAAACAGTTTTTTTAAAAGTAAACAATTTTTTATTGAAATTATTTTTTTTTCATAAATAAAATAAAAATTTATTAACATGATATTGCGATTGATTAATGTCGTTGGCGCGGACGCACATTCCCGGACCGACATCATTTGTTGAATGTGGGTCCGCGCCAGCGACACTAATTAATCGCAATATTTTTTTAATAAAATATCGCGATTAATTAGTGCCGCTGGCGCAGACCCACATTCCCCAGACCACATCATTTGTTGAATGTGGGTCCTCACCAGTGGCACCAATTAATCGCGATATTTTTAGAATAAAATAACGAGGTTAATTAGTGTCGCTGGCGCGGACCCACATTCCCGAACCACCTCATTTGTTGAATGTGGATCCGCGCCAGCGGCACTAATTAATCGTGATATTTTATTGAAAAAAATATCGCAATTAATTAGTGCCTTCCCGGACCCACATCATTTGTTGAATGTGGGTCAGCGCCAGTGGCACTAATTAATCGCAATATTTTGTTGAAAAAAATATCGCGATTAATTAGTGCCGCAAGCGCTGACCCACGTTCCCGGACCCACATCATTTGTTGAATGTGGGTCTGTGCGAGCGTCACTAATTAATCGCGATATTTTTTTGAAAAAATATCGCGATTAATTAGTACCGCTGACGCCGACCCACATTTAACAAATTATTTTTTTTATTGTTTAAAAAAGCTGTTTAATATAAAAAATTGTTTAAAAATTAAAAAGTGTTAAAATATTTGTTTTTTTAATATAAAAAACTATTTTTATAACATTTGTTTATAACAAAAGAATAAGAAAAGAACAAAAAAGGTGAAAGAATAAGAAAAGAACAAAAAAAAAGAAAAAAAAAAGTGAAATGCGGTCGCTAGGCGGTTGCCAGGCGGGCCAGCTAGAATTGGTCTTATATTTTTTGCAGGTACAAAAGAAAGAGAGAGAAAAAAGATTTATCGGGAAACAGCCCAAACCCCTCAATCCCTACAAAAATCCACCCTCAACCTCTGTGGTGCACACACATCCCTCTAGATAGTGGCGGATCCAGGATTTTTGTTGAGGGGAAGCCTAATTTTGGAGTGGTGGCGATTTTTTTTTTCTTTATTCAAGTTTTATACAAATTTTTAGGGTTGCATTTTGTTTTCCAATTATTTTTTATCCCCAATAAAATATACCAAAATTAAAATATAAAATTATAATACCTCAACATTGCAATCATATTCTACGAAAAATACAATATTAGACCTCACATTTCGAGAAGGCTAAACTTCGGGTTCAGAATATGTTTCATCAATTCTTTTTCGTTTGAAATATTTTTCCAGGACACCCTAAGAATACAATTTAAACAGTTAGTATTATGCCTAAAAATACAATATTATGCCTAAAAATACAATTGATAATAACATCTAATATTAACTAATAAGTTAACATTTAACTAATAAAAGTCTAATGACGCATCAAACATATAAAAAACATTAAACAAACAGAAACATAAAAACATTAAAAAGTATTGAAAAAACATTTAACATTAAAAAGCATTTAACATTTAATATTAAAAAGCATTAAAAACATTCAATTAATAAACAACATAAAAAAAACTCTAAAAATCACATTAATGACCAGCCTTTAACAAACACCCTTTAACAGTTTTAAAGATTGAAACATCAAACAACATTAAAAAAAACTCTGAATCGAAACAAAACAAAACAAAACAGCAAACTAACCTCAGGCGGCAGCAGGCAGGCAGGAATGATCGGTAGAGGAGGCAGACGACGACAAGGGCACGCGGCAGCGGTAGAGGAAGGCTGGGGCGGCGGCAGGGTCAAGGGCTTGGATTTGGAAGGCAGAAAGAGAGAGTAAAGAGTAGAAAGGCAGGGGGCTCGGTAGTTTAAGGGTTTAAGTTGAATAAAACTTAGGTATTTAAAGTTTTGACCCTTTATTTTTTTAAAACCTATAAAAAAACACATGTAACTTATTTTTTTTTACACAAAAGACTCATAATTTTTTTCTCAGTAATTTTTTTCGAAAAAGTGAGGGGGAGCCTCCGCACCCCCTCGTCCCCACATAGAACCACCCCTGCCCCTAGACGAGCGATAGACCATCCAATCCTAGAGCCAGAACTTTCCTTTGATGTGGCTGGCGGCACCAGACAGGCATTGGCTGACTTCCTCACATAGGCTAACATCGACACCATCGAGTCCCAAATGTTCCTCAGCCAAGTGGTCGACACATGTACGGTCTGCAATGGAGAATAAAAAAAAGCAATAAAAATCAAGCAAGTCAATAAAGAGAAAAATAAAGAAGGAAATAGGAAATGAAAGAGAAAGAAAATAGTATACCTCTGTCCTGAGGGCCTTATCAAAAAGACCCGACAACTCGTCTACCGGTGCATAAGGACGGTAGGGCATTAATACCACCTCTCTACTGTACAATTAGAAATGATAAGAGGGAGAAGAGACCTGAATAAGCGGAACCTCCTCAATCACAACAGTTGCCCCCTCCTCAGTGTTGTGGACCGACATCGTCGGCGTGTTGGTACCTCTTCCTGAAGCAGTAGCAAGTGGAGGCTTATTCTCCACGTTATAACGGAATGAAGGCATCAAATCGGCTGGTCACAAAATCCATGTAGTCATAGATCGTCGTGATATCGGTGTCGAATGTATAGGGCTCGCCCTCCATCGTCGCCACCCTCACCTCATACGTCATCTCTCGTACTCGCCTCCTATACTCCAGGGGCGACGATGGTGGGACCTCTACCTTTCCCTCTATAATCTGACATACCACCCTTTCCCCAAGGTACCAGACGTACCCAAACTCGTGCGCCAATAACCGCTTCATCTGCGTGTGTATGCTCATACCCTCGAAAGAAGACTCCAAGGGTATAAGGTCACCTAAATCCCCAATGAAGAGTTAGTATCCATGCATAAATAAAGATTACAAAACCTAAAAAGAGATAAAAATAAAAAACCTAACCTTGTCGCTCGTCCGGTCTTTCAGCTCCTTTCGCACACCCTTCAAAGCTAGGGATTTTTCTATATCGGTACATCCTACAGATGTCAACCAACCTACTCTCCTTCAAGGACACCAACCCCATGTTATGTCCTATCACCTTATAGAACCACATCTGCAAAAAAGCAAACACCCAAAATTAGAAAAAGGAAACAAAAGAGGACTGCAAGAAAATAAAGAGGAAATTAAACCTAAAAATTACCTCTAAAAGGTACATGGGCCCTATGAATGTCTATCGACAACAAAGAATGAACGGATACAGTGAAGCATAATGGGACGCAAGAGTGAAGCTCCCCAAATCATATAGATGAACGTCCGAAATAATCCTCAAATATCGCAAAAACGAGAGATAGGCAACATCGCCCCCCGTCTCCACTACAAACCCTACCAGTAGAAGAAAAATAAATAAGCAGGCTGACTGTCTCACCTGCCATCCATATGTACCATAAATCCATCGAGACAATAGAGTCTTCTTTGACACAGAAAGATGGATAGAATCCACCGACACGATTCTACCAACATCCCCCAAAGCACCCTACACCACCGCCTTCATGACTCGTAGAGTACAATCTACCGTAATTTCATGTCCAGTGCAACCTGGCTTCGTTAATTATTGGTTGCCAAGGAGTTACAACCATCTCCCCAAACCCCAGATTGAATGTGTGGGTCGTATCGCACCACCTCTTACCAAGAGAACATAACAATGTAGATGAGCACGACGTTTCATCAAGTGCACCCACTAACATTCTAAACCCAGTGGACGCCACCATCTACTTCACTACCTCAGGAAGACGGTCCCAAATGTACTTCATCCTAGTCGTCCCCTGGGACCGGATTCTCGAAGAAGCAATGTCAGTCTACAAGAAACCAAGAAAAACCCTTCATTAGTCCAAGAACAAAAAGAAAAAGAAAAAATGGAAAACCAAAAGACAAATACTCACATAGTCATTATGGTTGTCCAATCTTGTCAAACGGTGGTGCATGGACTCGCACAATAAAATCCTCTCATCAGTCACCGACTCAAAGGAGTCTTACGAATTCTCATAGCCCAAAGCAAACAGCACCGTATCCTGCCACTTCAAACGTGTCCAGTCGTCAAGAGACACACACTCATTGTTAGCATTGCTGGAAGTAACCTCTATTTGAGATCTTGAGAAAGAAGGAACTCTAAAATGACTTTTAAGTAGAGAAATCAAGAGATTTAATTGCTTGGAGGTGTGAAAAATGAGGAGGGGTCGCCCTCTTTTTATAGAAGGCTAAGGGGCATGTCGATCGATAACCCTTTGGTTATGCCTATCGACAGTGACTTTCCCCTTCCCCGAGAAGCCTAGGAATCCATGACTTATGCCGATAGGCACCTCCCCATGCCTGACTATCAGTAGTCCCTAAAAATGCCAAAAAATTCGAAAATTCTGAGAAAATCCATGCAAAGTCCATAACATCTTTTCTTTGAGAAAAATTCATGGTAAAGCACCAAACTAATTACAAACTCTCAGAAATCCATAGATGGATAAACAACACTAATTTTTTTCATCACCATACTCCCCAGCAAATCTAAAGTGTGCCTGCACCAAAACCTTTTAGCGGAGCCAGAAATCCATGATGCGCCTATACTTGAAGCCTCTACATTTTCCCCAGCAAAGCTACTCCCCATAAACCACATCTTTAGGTCCACAAAATTGACCTGGACCCGTAAGAATTTGTCATCCCAACCTTAGGTCCGCAGGATTGACCTCGACCCATAAAATGGGTCGCTACATTCTTAGGTCCTCAAAATTGACCTCGAACCGCAGAATTAGTCGCTACATCTTTAGGTCTGCATAATTGACCTCGACCTGTAAAATTGGTCGTCACAACTTCAAGTCCTAAAAATTGACCTCAACCTGCTGAATTGGTCTTCACAACTTCAGGTCCTCAAAATTGGCCTCAACCCGCTGAATTGGTCATCCTAACCTTAGGTCTGTAGAATTGACCTCGACCCACATAATCGGTTGCAACATCATTAAGGTCCATATAATCGGTCGCTACATCCTTAGGTCCTCAGAATCGACCTCGACCAGCAAAATTGTTCATATAAATTTTTAGATCCTCAGAAATGATCACGACCAGCTAAATTTGTCATCCTAACTCTAGGTCTGCAAAATCAACCTCAACCTCCTTATGTCCATAAAATTAACCTCGACCCTTTGAATTGGTCACCTTCGTTCCCTAGGTCCCACAATAACGACCTCAACCCTCTTCTCCAACATCGATGCGGTGTCTATCTTTCAACGGAATTCACATGTTCCAAACATGCCCATTGAGGGTCTCTATAGACACCACATCTTAGTACCCCCCCAAAGCACCTCCTTAGGTCCCTAACACTCATTCGCTCACCATAAACCTTATGTCATACTTCGAGTACTGATCTGGAGGCCATCGGGCACTCATGAGACCTATTTAACTCTGGTCAATTCTCCTACCTAAGCTAAGCTCAATTAAACCTCAAAAAGCTCCAAATACCCTTTCCAATGGTCCATCTCCTGCGCAAATTGGCCCCATAGTTTGCATGAATTATCCATTTTCCTTTAAGTACTGATCTAGAGGCTACTAGGCACTCTTGGTACCTCTTTAACTCCGGTAAACTCTCCAACCTGAACGAATCTCAATGGCACCTCGAATGTAACTGAATCTACTTTCCAACGATCCATCCCGTGCACGAATTGGCCTCACGATTTGCACGAACGATTCATTTTACTACGAAGAGCCTTCAGACACTATTGAGCCCTGTTTGACCTTGGTCAACTCTCCAAAATGAGATAAGATTAATGAAATCTCGAATTACACTTAATTCCCTTTACAAGGATCTATGTCGTGCACGAATCGATCTCACAGTTCGCATGAACGACCCGTTTTCCTTCCCCCTGTCTAGAGACCATTGGGCGCTCCCAAGCCCTGTTTGACTTCATTCAACTCCCGAACCTGGTAGTGGCTCAATGGATTCTTGAAGGTCTTGAATTACCTTTCCAATCGTCCCATTTATGTGCGATTCAGACTTACGATTTGCATCTTTTGCCCATTTTTCTAAAAAATTCGTTCCAGAATGCCTGTAGGCACCCCAGACCCCTTCCTGATAGGGTGTAATTTTTGTTGCCCAATAAGGCAGGCACTTTGCCTATAGGCAGGCCAAGGTCCATGTTGATCGGCATCCCGTAACCCAAATTTTCACTATAAAAAGGCTCATGACCTCACCCTTGAAGGAGGTCCCCTTCAGCAACAAGCAAACATTCTCCTCAAAATCAGAGCCTTGCCTTTTCTAGAAAAGTCCATTTTCCAACATTCTCTCACCTCACTTCCTTACCTCACTTAGCTAACCACATCATTTTACTATATTACCTTCACACCACTTCAAAAATCAGCATACTTACATTCTAAATTCAACAACAAAGATCTACAAGGAGGTTCATTCCTTACCCTTTTTTTGGTTTACTCATTTTAGTATTATTATTCACTTTATTCTCATTTTGTGATATCTTCTAATTTTTTTCATTATCTCACGTCAAATAATCTTCACTTTTTACTATTAGTATTGCACACAACTTATTTTCATAAAAAATCCAAAAAAGACAAAAGAGGGTTTATTCATAAATTCCAAAAGTAAGACTTCTATTGCCTAACACTTTCACATTTGAACACACTTCTCTACATTTGAGCACACTTCTCTCCAAAAACACTCAAAAAGGATTCCTACATTTGGATAAATGGGTTGAACCCCACCCTATGATTTTTTTAAACTACGTGGACTTTGATGCTCGTTGGGCTACGTAGGCGCCTTGGGCCAATCCCAAGATTCGAATGCTCCCTTTTCATATTATGCCTTTTTATATTACATTATACCTATTTCAAGAGTCTTGGTTTCCTACATATCTATGTTATGACCGATGTGCACATTCACGCTTTCATAGCTATTCATGATTTGGAAAACACTTACATCAGATGTTTATGACTATTTCAGGTACACTCCTATGGATGAGTCCGCTCCTTCCATTCCATGACGCGAGTAAGATAATTCCATTCTCCCGTTATTCATATTATACACATGTACACACATATTAGGAGAAAAAAATGGAGTATATTAACATAGCCCATAAGAGATCAAAAGGGAGGAACGTGTGACTAACACCTTTCCATTTTGTGACTTATTCCCCGAACCTTCAAATCACTTTATTTCGTATGCATCGGTTTGACCTTGATGCCATTCTTTAGAGGCGATGACATTCTTTTTCCTGTTTTGAGCAAAATAGATTGGCAACTCTATCCCTTTGTGTTAACCACATTTGACGATGGCTAATTTTATATCCGAGGCTAGACCACAAAGACGCTGACACGAGTGGCGAAAAAGGGACTTTCATATCCTCGAATCACCTAAATGTGCAAGGATAAAAAAAAGGAAAGATATAGGGTAACCATTTCCTCAATGTTCTCCCCCCCGTCCCAACTTCGAGGCTGGGTCCCGCGTCGGAGGAATCCGACTTGGATGGATATAAATGCCAAAGCCTTTGTGATACGATGCAAATATTGCGTATTTCACCCATTAACCTATGCCTTATTAGCCCCCTCAGGTATCTTAATCCCTATACTTATGCTCGTTAACCAAACAACCTCCGTTTTATATGTTAACATGCTTTGCAGGGATTAATTGAGCTTTTTTAGGCATTTAGGTACTTAGTATGGAGTTTTGACGCATTTTGGCGATGTTCCGTTCACAATCGCACACGCAAGGGCATTTCAGTCATTTCATAGTTTGGGCATCTGGTTCAACATATTCACGAAAGTTTTAGCCCTATGTGCAAGCTTTGTGTAGCCGCAAATGGTGCATGAATCGGATCTATATTGAAGAAGTTATGAAACTTTCTTGGAAGAGATCAACAAACCAACCAAAGCAGGGGAGGAAAAAGAAGCTGCAGAAGGTTGATACCTGCTTGATCGATCTTTGTAGATCTTACCCAACTTACCTATAAACTTGTATCGCATCGCATCGCATCGAAAGGCTTGATCGATCAACCCCTCAGTTTTTAGCCTTCTAACAAAGGCAGTGGGTCGGGACCTGTTTGATCGATCGATCGACCAAAAGGGTCGATCGATCGATCCCCTATTTTTTACCCGATATTTTTGTTCTTTTCTTTTTCCTTTCTTTTTATATTTCTTTTCTCACTTAGTATATATGAGAACTTTTGTTTTATTTTGGATATATCTCATTTATTCAATAGATTTTAGGGTTTGGTTAGGGAGCTAAGCCCTTGTCTATTTTCCATTTCTTTGTAAGCTTTTCTTGTACTATTCATCATCCTCTCCATTAATATAGTTATTTTTCTTGATTTATTGCTTTGATAATTAGATTTCATGCTTTGTTAAATTAGTTTATTGTGTTTATTTATTGCTTTCCTAATTAATTAGTGTAAATTAGTTTTGTTTCATGCCTTGTCACTAGTTAAATAGGGTCAGGGTTGCGCTTTCACCATTAACGGGCGTCGAGCTCCGAAAGTTAGATTTCACGTAAAATTGCGTTTAATTGAAACCTCGTGTATCAAAGTCGTATTGTTATGCATATTACTTTATTTGTCACGCAACGTTAGTGTTTATAGCGATAGTCCGAATTTAATCCGCGTGTGACCATTTTTCGTTAAATGTTTAATCTCGCAACTTTGAATTGAATTCCTTATTGTGTGATGTTTATGCTTAATTGATTATGTCGGTTAAATATCTTTTGAACTAAAATTCTAATTAGTAGTTGTTTAGCCCGTGTGGTGCAAATGCGATCGACTCTTGCTTTTAAATTGGTTAGTCTTAACTTCTACCTTTTTTTCCTTTTTACCATTTCCAATCTATCACCTTTTACATTTTTATTCTTGAAATAATAAATCAATTAAAATCTGTACAACATTCCCTGTGGATTCTCGATACCCAACTTACCGCTATACTTGTATCGCAAGTGTAGTCGTAATTTAGGTTTTTGTATTAACGCGGTGAAACAAATTCAACGATTAGCATTTTGATGCGATGCTACTTTTCACGCTTAATCACTTTGATTAGTTCGTACCTATTCATAAACATGTGAGCCAAGGTTAGTCTCATAACGCAACTCAATTCAGGTTGGTCTCGAGGCTTGATAGTTAGCTAGAGTGAATAGAGACTCATGAGCTTGAATATTGAGCTAAGGAAGTTCTTAATAGTTGACTGAATGATGTACATAATCAATTTTGTGGATGCCATTTTAATGGTGTATGTATGTAGTCATATCGGAAGTTTGTGAAAATAGTCACATGACACGTGTTCTCTCAATATAATTTTATGACCTTATGGAATTTGGGGTGTAATTTTCATCTTCTTTATGTATATTTTGCAATGTCAAGACTATGTTCTATGCGCAGAAGTTTTAGGCCACATTTGTGCATTTCTTTTGTATAAGTAAAGTTTAAAATATATTATATGTAATTCATGTCTTTGTAACTGTGTGTGTGTGCGCGCGTTTTGCATTATATATGCTGTTTGTTTTTACTATAAGTTTTACTCTAAAAAAATAGGCATTGTAGTGAACATTGATTTTAAGTTGATTCACCAGAGTGAATTCAATGCCTCAGTTGGTTAAATTGAAAGAAAACAATTGCCCTGGGATAAATGTTGCATATTAGCTAGAGAGAACATGAATTGGTAGTCATCGATAATGGTGTGATCTCTAATGACAACCATAGCAAGTTTTGGCCATTAGTTGTTGTTTGAAAGATGAGAGAAATGAGTTTGGGTTATAAGGAAAGCAAATAGATAATGGGCTTTAATATTAAAGAATTTTAATCTTTAGTCTTAGATATGGAATTTTGTTTCGTTGAACATATTTTGAGAATGATCTAGACGCGATATAATGATGATATGAGGATGAATGGGGAATATAGAGGTCAAAAGAATAATTTATTTGAATTTCACGCAATTAAGTTATTTTATTCTTATAATAGACTATTATCATAGCCTTTATTTTTAAATGCCCTCAAAATACTGGATGGTTTTGTTGGATCCTCTACATAGTTTGGAATTTTTATAACAGTTAATATCATAGACTAACTGCCACTGTTAAGGGATGAATAGAGTTTGAAACAAGTGAGGACTAAAACAAATACCTTTATAGAATCCACTTTATAAATATACATACAAAGTCTTGAAATATTTATATTTTCCACTTGTTCAATGTCCACACTAGGTTCCCTCAAAGTTATCACTGTGAATTCTGATAATCGTATTAACACATTTTGAATTCATGTGTTTATCAGGTAGCATTATGGGTGGAATTCTTGGATGGCTTGAAGGTGTTGCATTGGTTGGATAAGTAGACAAATTGGACAGACTGTGGGAAGTTCTTGGGGGGACCAGGGGGGGGGGGGGGGTGACGCGAGGAAGGCGGATGTGCAGGGGCATATTGCCCATGCATTTGGAGCGTCCATGGTGGAGCCGTGGTTGGATGCTTATGGCGACCCATCTAGGTAACAATTTGATCTCAATGTTTTGTCATTGATAATTTCATTTTATTTCATGTTCATGGAAATATTGCATGTTTGATGTGTTCTTGACAAACAACTCCAGTTTACTTAAGTTATTTCTTGATTGGTCCTATTCATACATTTAGTAAATATTCACTAATTGTTTTTAAATAGGACTTATCAGAGTAAAGATATTTTTTCTTCAAATTTGTTGGAGCAAAAGAAAACTCATAGGACTTATTTAACTGACATTTGTATAGTATATGCAGGTGTGTTTAAAGTGTAAACTTAGATGGTTCTTATAAGTTTCTAAATGAAGTGGTTGAATAAGAAGGGTTAGCCTCAAGTTATCTAGGGGTTTATAATTTTTTTTATAGTCTGAACAATATGTGATGTAGGAGAGGAACATAGCTATGTCTTGAGGATAAAAATGATTATTATAATATTAGGAGAAATGGGCAGAGTTCAAATCCAACTAGGGTTAGTATCACAACTTAGGAAATGATTCATAATGAGGAGGGTTGCCCCAACTATGTAGCTAATCTTCTTTCTTTAATATACACATAGGTTATTTCCTAACTAGAGTTATATTTTATTAATATAAACATATAGGCGATTTGTATTACTGATACTTTGTCTATTATTATGAGATTAATTCTATATTTTAGAGGGATCTTTTTTAGCATGTTCACGGTATGTTTAGGAAAGAGAACTACTAAATCTATGATTACATATCCAAAACTAAAATTTGATAAGGATACTCTTGTGTAGATGTAACCTTACAGGGTACTTGTAGGCATGTAAATGCAGCTTTTGAATTAGAAAAGTATAAACTCAAGTTTCATAGGGATTTGTATAATGAGCAATTTATAATGTAGAAAATGAGACATTTCTAGAGTTTTGTAGATCAAATTTTGTAGTTCTACCATAAACATCCCATTTCAACCTTAATTGTTGTTGTTAATGAGCTGCTATGCATGTTTTTTCCTCCACTCTTTGAATTCTGAATTCATATATATTGCTATTGTCACACCCCGTAAAATCCGACAGACAGGGGCCAGCCACCGTTGCCGAACCGTGTCGGGCATGAGTAAATAAATACCATTCTTAGCATGAGACAGATATGAGACATAAATAAATCAATCCCAAGAAGAATAATTGAATCAATCCCAAATGATAATAACAACTGAGCAGTAAAAGATCCATCACATGCTAAAACTCCAAGTAAAACCAATCTCCAATAATGATTAAATAAAATCTGAATAATAACCAACTGTAATTAATCCAACTGAAATCCTTTACCAACTTTGGAACCGAGTGGCCCGATAAAATCCAAATGAAGTCTCGTAATGAAATACGACTGAAAAGAAATTCCAACTAAATAAAGCAATAAAATTAATAAACTCTAGCTACACCTCCAAACGATAAACTCCGATAATCCTATGCAGCTTCTGCAAAAACTTGTCCTGAAAAGTTAGTCAACGCACGAGGTTAGAACCCCGAGCATGAATACACACTACTCCCTCAAAATAGGATCCGTGAATCCAGACAGTAGAATTATATGCAATAAATATCACAATAGAGTATTTTAATTAAACGAATAATTAAATGCGATTAATATAAAACACTAACTACCCTTAAAAATTCTCATTTAAAAAAAAAGCACACCAATATGACTTTTAAATTCCTAAGTCCCATGATGATAATTTAATTAAATTAACCCAATCAATCATTTATCCTCAGTTTTTATCTTAATTATAGCGGTCTTCCCGCCACGGGTGGTAATCCACCAAAGTTTACACTTCCCCTTGTCAAAGGGTCTCTAATCCTTTTAAACTGTCGACCCCGCCTCATGACAAGGTTCCACACACGACAAGACATAAATCACCTGCTGACCCGTTTAAACTGTCGGTCCCTGACACATTATGTCGCCAAAAATTTTAATACCCATTCTTCTCTTAGGCATTAATTATCATTTTCTCAATTTATAAATTACCCCACCCTTTTAATCGATGTGAGATCCTCAAAATACCCCTTAGTCCCATACATAAGGGTCCCCAAGTACACATACGTCCTATCCTATGTATAGGATGAATCACCAATATAAAACACGTCATAATCTCATGCCTAGGTTAACGCAATGATAATAAAATATAAAAATCAGAGCACCCCCGGAATATAAAATCCCCACAATTTACACTAACTAGTCCCATACCTAGAAAGTATAAATTTTAACTATGGCCTACCCACTAGTTCCATACCTAGTAAGAATCCTAAAATAGGGTTGAGCAAAAATACTAGCCAAAAGCCCCTCGTCCCCGCGATGGCAAAAATATGCACAATTCAATATGCACAACATAGAAATTTAATCACAAGGGTCCCAATTTAATTTAAATCCATTAATAACACCATTATTGATTTTTACATCATTAATTCCATTAAAAGATGTTAAATTAATTAACATGCAATAATTTTCAATAAGAGATAACCGTTTTCTTTTGTAAATCATCTACTTTTTATAAGTGTGAGCACGTCCCAATAACCATATAAATAACCCCCATAATTTCTACACGAGAACCTACACCTAAAACCATAAAAATCCAAACATCTAACGTACGTACCCAAGGGTTTCAAAGATTAAATCATATTAAAATTTTTCACAAAAACAGTCCCAATATTTAAGTGTCAAATTAAGTTACTAATTGATTTTAATCATAAACACATGATTAAGGGTTTAGGCGACACTTAAAATGCATAATACTAATAGAGTATTCATGCCTGAGATTAAGATGAAGAAAATCTAAATACACAATTGGATTTCTCTTGAAAAATTAGCAAAGATTTCTTCATGAACCAACTTGATTAGATTCCGATTAAGCCTCCAAATTTTGTGTTGAAACTTGAATAAAAGTGGGACAAAAGTTTGTAGATGGAAGGGGAATATTTTTGAAGAAATGTTCTGGTTGAAAATTTTGGGAAAAAGTGCTTTGTGAGGTCCATCCACAATTTAGTGTGTATAAATAAGAGGTTAAGTGTTTGATTTGGTTTAAAACTCCTTTAATTCCCCATACCTGTTCGCCGCCTCTCCTCGAGGGCGAATCGATTCGGAGCAGGCCGAATCGATTCGGCCCTGATGAAAACGTATAATTTTTCTAGGAAAAATATATATGGAAAAACATATATAAAAAATCCATTTTAAATACGATTTCAATTCCGCTTGAAGTTTTATTCTTCTAAATATTAAAACCAACATATTTTACTAATAAAAATGATTAAACACAAAATTTTATTTTTCTCTAATATTTCAATTAAATTAATTAATAAAAACACGGGGTGTTACAACTATATACATTATTAGTGGTGCCAGATGGTGTTGAAAAATTACCAATACTGAGTTAGTTATATAGAACATTTGTTCGAACTTTAGAAAGCTAGTTCTAGTGTTATTATGTATGTGTACTGACTAAAGTTCACTTTATAGTTGGGTTATCATTGTACCTTGTGGTCCTCATGATCTTACAAAGCCTCTCAAATTAGAGCTTGTCATCTATCCTACCTTGCTGGTAAATAACTCTCATTGGCTCCTATTAAATAGTTGCCTCTTGGATTTATAAACTTGGTGATATTGGTATGTATATTTTTGTCTCTCTAAGCTAATTGTTTTGTAAATACTTACAAATCATTGCGGAACTATGGTTTTTATCCACGCCATGGTAGTTAAAATATGTTGCAAGTCCAACTCAGAGATAGTTGTTAAGTAGCTTATCTCCCCTACTCCCTCTTTCTATAACATAAGATAATTTGTACATTAAAATAAGATAGTTTGTTAAGTAGAATAAATACCTTTTATCCTCACTTAATATTAAGCGCATCTCCCTTTGTCATAGGGTCATTCATGTCATTTAATGAAGTCTCTCGCAGATTTTAATATGTCATACTTGATTAGGTTCTTCCCTTAAGGATTGATAATGATTATGTTTGGTTTATATGTACGCCCACATGATCTTCATTCTACATTTTTATGTATAGAAGCGCACATCTCTATTTATCTTTTGGGATGACATACATCTCTATTTTCGTTTTTTGGAGTAAACGAGGGGGGATTTTATATGGTGTTCGTTAATTATTGATGATTAAGCAGGTTGGATTACATGTAAAAACAAAGGAAGCTCTTTCGAAATTTTCTAAAAATAATAAAGTAATAGAAAATGATGGAACTCAAAGAGTATTTAAAAAGAATGATAAGTAAATTGAAATGTCATTAACATTATTTATTTTCTCTTGAAGGGAGTGTCAAATATAAATGTCATTAACCGAACATATATGTGTTCCCACCTTAGAGTTGTGGGAACTTCAATTTCTGAGAGAATCGTCATCAAGAAGAAATTGATAAAGTATGTGCGGATTTGGAAAATAAAATACAAAAACTAGTCAGGAGGGACAAGAAGGAAACTCTAGCAGAAGCGAGGATTGAAATCTCCTGTACGATACGAAACAGGCATCCCACTACGACCACCACCAACACCAGTTGATACTTTCGATTCCCACAATTGACTATGATTTTTTTAATATGGATTGTTATTAAGTCATGGATGTAACTAACATAGAATTGGAAATGACGGTTGGAAAGTATGTGGCGGTGTTTATTTTTATGAAGTATGATTAGATACTATTTGGTTTTGTTATTATTTTGAAGGTTAGATATTGGTATAATATGACTTTGCGTTTTTGGTTTTTTTAATTTATTGTTATTATATTAAAGATTCCCTCGATTTTTGAAAGAGTACAATTTATATTATTAGTGTATAATATATATATATATATATATATATATATATATATATCTTTTAGGATACCAACATCTGTCTTTTAACATACGAATTTGGTGCCACATTTTATGCGCCAAATACTATTTGGGTTAGCTACTTATGTCCTTAATACTGCGTTTAAACGATAGCAAACATATGTCCTTATAAACATATAATAGTTTTTGGATTTACAAGGACAAAACTAAAAAGACGACCTCCTGCTGACCTAAAAACTCAAAAAGGATAGCGAATGTTGTCCTTTTAGCCTTTTATGATGTCCACGTATTAGGATAGCTCTTCATGTCCTTATGAATGTTCTAAATACGATTGGGGACAACAAATAAGTTTTTGAGATGATAAATTAATTGTCCTTAATTGTCATTTTTCTAGTAGTAGTGCTCCCTTAACACTCTCATCTCTTTTTTTTCTCTACAATGTGCGCTAATTTCTTCCTGCTCTAATTTTTCTCTCTTTCATGCCCGAATTTCCTCACGCAAAATCCACCCATCCCTTTTCTTTACTTATAACCATATTTTTTTACTCCAAATTCTCTCTTGATCCGTAAAAAGCCCTAATTTCTCCAATCTCGCTTTATTATATAACTTTCTCTACTTCTCATCAGATTTGAGTATGTAATAATAGAATAAATTGGTGTTAGGTAATTTTGATTAGTTCATTGATTGTTTTTTCACATGTTTTATTGATTAGACATTGTTTATATGTAATTTGAATGTTGTAGGACTTTTTGGATTAATTTTTCAGATCAATTGATACATTTGTTATTATGTGTTCGTATCGATATTAGGCAATTTTTGAGTAATTGATTGAATATTTTGTAGGTCGCTTTTTGTTTAGAGATTGTTGTTATGTAATTTGAAATTTGCAGGACATTTCAGCTTGATTTCGGAGCTCAATTGATACACTGTTATTATGTGCTATAGGTCATCAGAGCTTACTATGTAACATTATGAGAAATCAAATTTAGGTAATATTCGATTAGTTCATTGATTACTTTTTCAAGTGTTTTTCTTGATTAGAGATTTCTTATATGTATATTTCTCCTCTTATCCCCTTTCCTCCCTATGTAATTCAATACGAACAAATAAATGTAAGCTTCACTATTTTGTGGTCGTAACCATAAATTGTAATTTGGTTTAATGTTTTTTTTATTAATTTTAATTTGTTCTAGTTAATGGTTTGTTGTAAGTTTGATTTGTGCTAACATATTTTAAATAAAACTAATAGTCGCATTTTCCTAAATTGAATACAATCCATGTCATTTAGAAATTTATTTCCATACAGAGATGGGATTTGGTCCAGATGTTCACTATATGTAGAAAAAAACTAGTGGAAAAAGTTGAGAAAGGATTCAACTGATGAAATGGGGAATACCCATGTGATACGGTACGAAAAGGCGAAACACAGTGCAATTAGTTCGTTTAAATTATCGAGGAGGGATAAAGAGGTGATTAATATGGATGATGAGTGTTGTGATTCAAATGTGGAGGTGTTTATAGTTGTGGGAAATGGCCACAGGGGTTATCAGTGGATTTGAGGGAGACAATTAGGATTTTGGCCAGTTATGTGGAATTATATGAGAAGGCTACCGAGCATAATCCATCGGATTTCGATTTGAAGATAAGGGAGTTGAGGTTGACGAGGCTGGAGTTGGATGTTTTCGGGGCGCCTTTGCATAAAAAGTTACTTTATTCTTCCAAGAGGAGGGATGGTACATTGGAAATTTAGGATTTAAGATCAAACTCCACAAGGATCGCCTTGCTAGCTTTCAATTACTGCACCCTGAGAAGAAATCAAAGGATGTATTAATGTTTGAATTGATATTTTGGAAGTGTATGATATTTATTGAATATGTCTTATAACATTGGGTTGTTTTTTAGGATGTAATTAAGTAGCCTTTGGTGCCTCTTACAAATGAAGAAGAGGCTCTACGCATGCATTTTCTAGTTCTAATTAGTATGCTTTGATGCACGTATATTTTATTTGTTGTTCTAACATAGACGTGGCCTCTTGTTATTATAATTTAGTTGTTCTCTACTAATACAAGAGGATGGTTTTGGTCACTCGTTAGAATTCCAATATCGAGATAAATGAAGAGAAATTATAGTGTTTGAGATGAGGCACGTGATTGAATAACAAGGTGATTTTTTGATTTTTTTTCTGAAAGTATTAAAAGTCTCATTCATTGATCAACTTGACAATCAGTGCCCTTATAATGTCTATTTTTTTCATAGGCTATTAATTTGTACCTTGAGTTACTGAAGGGAAGGTAAAAGATGGATCCCCCAGAAATTTTTGAAATGTCATTTCATCAACACATTTTTTACAAGATGGTTAGTTGATTGCTCTCACACCAACATTCTTCTTATCTTCTTTTGTCCCTTAATGATAAAGTTGTTTCTGATATGGATACATATTTGCACATATATTTGAAAAGTTTCATAATTCATTATGCACCTCACTTTTAATGTTGCATTGGTGCCTCTTTCTTGACACCATGTTTACCTAATTACGCACTATTCTAGAACTTTTTTTTATATGTATAGTCAAACTAGTTATGTTTAAGTTCTTATTATATAGTTAATTATGTAATTATAAATACTATGATGGGACGACAATATAATAAAAAATATATTTTAAATTTTAATCTTTTATTCCGAAGTTCATGGTACTGGTTAGTATCTCATCACTGACGAATCTGATAACCATTTGAATACATTATGCAATACTAAAAGATATGTTGTAATATGTATGTATTCTCATGCTTTATTAGTAGAGGAGATTATTTCAATCTCATCCTGTTTTAATGACTAGTTTTGGTGAGTTTAAATGAATCTGCTTATGTGAGGTGAAAAGAAATTCATAACCAAGTTCAATAAATATTGTCACGAAAGCAACAGACAAAATCAACTTCTGTTAAAAAAATAAGAGAAGAAAGTTTATTCCTTGTCGAGGCAGAATTTTGATCCTCCCGAAGAGATTTCAAAACCATTACATTAGCTTCACTTCTATTATTACTAAAGAAAATATATTATTATCATCACTTAAATTCATTCGTGTTATTGCTTCTTATTAATGGAGAAAGACTCTATTGATATTTTATAAGTCATTAGAGCAACATATACATTCTAGTGAAATGGTCGGGTTATGGGGAGTTCTCTTCATTATTGTCTTGGTATTATTTATTCATTTAAGCACACCAAGTTTGTAGGAATAACTTTTTTGAACTTTTATTATATAAGGATTATTAAGATATTGAATTTCATCCTCTGTGTACATATGTTTTACCATGTTACTAATTTATTTCTCATTTATTTGTATCGCTTGTTAGGAGTATGTGTGTTTGTTGGAAAATTGGACTTGAATTGGGTTTAAGAAAGCTGTCCAAAATTTTGTGGACAGAATTTTGAGCAACTTTGAGCTCAAATTTAGGTGGGACCCACACTACGAAAATCGTGGGACCATATACGAACGCGTTCACCTCTGTAAGGAGATTAACGTAGTATATTCATATGTCCAATTTCAATAAGTTATGAATGATAAATATGTCCCCAAAGTGACTCACAAAGCAATGAAAGTTAATGAATTGGGTGTGTTTTAACTCTTGTCCCACATTGGAAGAGTAGTGGAAATTTGATGAGTTAATAACACCCCAAGTATGGACTAAGGCTTGGATACCTTGGGGTATCCCAACTCTTTGAAGGGGAGATTAACTAAACTATGCACGGGTTGACTTTCGATCAAAAATGCGCGCGCGCGCGTCCGGCCGGCTCGGCTCGGGCTTGTAAAAAGCTGCTACTTTTTTTGGGCCGAATTTATTTAACTTTCTAGGTTTCATTATTAATTAATTACGAAATTAATTAATTAAATAGTAAACTGTTGACAGTTAATTCGTTTAACTGTTTTGACAGTTATTTGCCAACCGTCACATACTTTGCTATAAATACAGATGCCTCCCTCCGTTTTTAAGAATGAAAAAATTTTCCTCCTCCAGAATTGCTGTCATTTTTCTTCCTAAAAATTCCTGTCATATCCTTTTAAGAAAATTCTTTTTCTGCATAGCATCTGTTGCATTGTTGTTGAGTATGAGGCGCAGAATTTGAGTTCGTTGTAATTAATTATTGTCGTGCTACATAATTAATTGGAAAATCCGTTCTATCTTGGGAGACAATATTCATCAACCTCGGAGCACATTGGAGGGAATAAATTGTCTTCAGGAGACTGTTCTTAACAGGGCTCGGATTATTTCTTTTATTCTTATATTATTTCTGCAAATTCAAGTAAGTGTTTCATTTCTGTAATTTTGTTTTAATTCTGTAATTATATTAATAATTCATAATTCTGTACAATTGTTATTTATAAATAGTAGACATAACATCTTAAGACAATTTATCAAGTTCTACTATTTTTTAGTGTACAAAATTTTTTTTATTACAGAAATTTATTTGTTGGAAATAAATCTGTTTTGACAGAATAAAATGAATTAATTTACTGCTTTATTGTAGAAATGAGTAAAACAGTTTTGATATATAAATTAATTTCTATACTGTTTTTATATTCTGTTTTAGAAAATAAAATTTTATTTGTGTATTCTTATTAAAATCTGTTTATGTAAAATTTTTAATCTTTAAATTATAATTCTGTTTTGTACAGAATTCTTTTTATTATTAAAAATTAGTGTGACACAGATTTATATTTAATTCTGTTTTGTACGGAATTCTGTTTATATTATAGTTTAATTCTGAATTTTATTTGGAATTCTTTTGGAATTCATTTATTGTGAATTATATTTGGAGGAAATTGGTGCACATAATTTTGTATTCTGTTTTGATTAATTCATTATATATGAATTTTATCATTGATAAAAATTCTGTTTTTGTAACAGAAATGGAATCACAAAGTACGAACACTACTCCTACGAAACTGATTGTCACCAACACAAATGTGACTGCACCCGTATCTATGCTACACGGGGAGAAACCGAAAAAGTTCATTGGGGCTGACTTCAAACGTTGGCAAGGACAAATGTACTTCTATCTCACAACCTGCCAACTGGGCAGGTTTGTATATGAAGATTGCCCCTCTATTCAAGAGGGAGATGACGCTGAAAAGGTTGCTGCTGTCGATGCTTGGAAGCATTCAGACTACCTATGCCGAAATTATATTTTGGCCTACTTGGACAGGACTCTGTATCATGTCTACTCCACTATCAATACATCCAAAGAATTATGGAATTCTTTGGAAAAGAAGTATAAAACTGAAGATGCTGGGATGAAGAAATTTATCGTTGGGAGTTTTCTGGACTTCAAAATGGTTAATTCTAAATCTGTGATCTCGCAAGTGCAAGAATTTCAAGTGATCCTCCACGACATTCATGCTGAAGGAATGTCAATTAGTGAAACTTTTCAAGTTGCTGCAATTGTTGAAAAGTTGCCACCATCTTGGACTTTGTTAAAAAACTATCTAAAGCACAAGCGTAAGGAGATGAATGTGGAGGAGTTGGTGGTCCGGCTAAGAATCAAAGAAGACAACCGTGAGTCTCAAAAGAAAAGTGGGAAGAATCCGATGGAAACAAAGGTCCATGTCGTTGAAGGTCCTAAGAAGAACAAACGAAAGTATGATGGCGAATGCACTTCCAAACATAACAAGAAAAAGTTCAAAGGCAAATGCTACAATTGTGGTAAACCTGGACACCGCTCAAGTGAGTGTCGTAAGCCGAAGAAGCAAAATCAAAACAATCCTCAATCAAATGTAACTGAGGGTGTGAATATCGTCAATGATTTGGCGGATATGAATCTTTCTGCCGTGGTCTCTGAATGTAACTTGGTTGGAAATACCAAGGAATGGTGGGTGGATACTGGATCCACACGACACATTTATGCAAACAAATGAATGTTCACCACCTATAAGCCTTTGAAAAATGAAGAAAATCTTTTTATGGGAAATTCTTCCACTTCGAAGGTGGTGGGACAAGGAAAGATAACTCTAAAAATGACTTCTGGAAAGGAACTTACTCTCAACAATGTTCTTCACGTGCCTGATATCCGAAAGAATCTGATTTCTGGATCTCTCCTTACTAAAAATGGTTTCAAGCTTGTGTTTGTGTCTGATCGCTTTGTGTTGTCTAAAAATAACATGTATGTAGGAAAGGGCTACCTAAATGAGGGGCTCTTTAAACTCAATGTTCTTACTGTAACCCCAAAAACATTTGTTTCAATGAATGAAATTGCTAGTTCTTCTTACTTGATTGAGTCATCTAATATTTGGCATGCTAGATTGGGACATGTTAATTTTGATACATTGCGTGATTAATTAACTTGGAATTTTTGCCAAAATTTAATATTGATAAAAATCATAAATGTGAAATTTGTGTGGAATCTAAATTAGCTAGATTACCTTTCCATTCTATTGAAAGGATAACTGAACCTTTAGATTTAATTCACACCGATATTTGTGATTTAAAATTTGTTCAAACTAGAGGTGGGAAAAAGTATTTTATTACTCTTATTGACGATTGCACAAAATATTGCTATGTATATTTGTTACATAGTAAAGATGAGGCTATTAATGCATTTAAACAATATAAGAATGAAGTTGAGAATCAATTAAGCAAAACAATAAAAGCAATTAGAAGTGATAGAGGAGGTGAATATGAATATCCATTTGAGGAATTTTGTTCTGAAAATGGGATTATTCATCAAACAACCGCTCCTTATTCTCCTCAATCGAATGGTGTTGCTAAACGCAAAAACCGTACTTTGAAAGAAATGATGAACTCAATGTTATTAAGTTCAGGAGCTCCACAAAATTTGTGGGGGGAAGCCTTACTTTCTGCTAATTACATTCTCAATAAAGTACCTCACAAAAAGACTCACAAGACACCTTATGAATTATGGAAAGGTTGAAGACCTTCCTATAAATATTTACGAGTGTGGGGGTGCTTAGCCAAAGTGATGGTTCCTAAACCTAAAAAGGTAAGAATAGGGCCAAAAACCGTGGATTGTGTATTCATCGGTTATGCTACTAATAGCAGTGCATATCGATTTCTAGTTTGTAAATCTGAGATTTCGGATATTCATGTAAATACGATTATTGAATCGAGGGATGCTTCATTTTTTGAAAATGAATTCCCGTATAACATGACCCGAGAATCTGGTCCTTCTAAAGGAAAAATCAAGCTACTACAAGTGGTACTCATCAACCTATTGAATCAATAGAGGATGAACCAAGACGTAGTAAAAGAGCAAAAACCTCGACTTCTTTCGGTCCGGATTTTCTAACATATTTGTTAGAAAATGAACCTCAATCATATAAAGAAGCTAAATCCTTACCCGATGCTTCCAATTGGAAAGAAGCAATTAATAGTGAAATTGAATCCATATTACAAAATCATACATGGGAACTAGTGGATCTTCCACCAGGTTCAAAACCGTTAGGTTATAAGTGGATCTTCAAAAAGAAATTGAAGGCTGATGGATCAATTGATAAATATAAAGCTAGACTTGTAGCTAAAGGCTATAGGTAAAAGGAAGGGTTGGATTACTTCGACACATATTCACCGGTAATAACAATAACGTCCATTCGGATGTTAATAGCAATAGCTGCTATTAATGGACTTGAAATACATCAAATGGATGTAAAAACTGCATTCTTAAACGGTGAACTAGACGAGAAAATTTATATGGAGCAACCTGAAGGGTTCAAAGCTCCCGGACGAGAAGGAAAAGTATGTAAACTTGTTAAATCACTATATGGATTAAAACAAGCACCTAAACAATGGCATGAAAAATTTGATAATGCAATGTTATCAAATGGTTTCAAAATTAATGAATGCGATAAATGTGTTTACTTTAAATACATTCATAATGGATATGTCATTGTATGCCTCTATGTTGATGATATGCTTATCATGGGTAGTAACTTGGAAATTGTCAAAACTACAAAACAAATGTTGAGTAGTAGATTTGACATGAAAGATATGGGAATCGCCGATGTTATATTAGGAATTAAAATTTCTAGAACATCGGATGGACTTATATTATATCAATCTCATTACATAGATAAAGTACTTGAAAAATTCAAGAAGTATGATATTAGTCCTACCAAGACACCTGTAGATGTAAATTTACATCTTACAAGAAATAATGGTGAAAGCATATCTCAACTAGAATATTCTCGTATTATCGGTAGCTTAATGTATATCATGAACTGTACGAGACCGGACATAGCATACTCAATAAATAAGCTAAGTCAATTTACGAGTAATCCGGGAAGAGATCACTGGAAAGCTATTTTGAGAGTTTTGGGTCATTTAAAATATACTCAAAACTATGGACTGCACTACTCAAAATATCCAGTTGTTCTTGAAGGACATTGCGATGCAAATTGGATATCTGATACAAAAGACTCTAAGTCTACGAGCGAGTATGTGTTTACCCTCGGAGGTGCAGCCGTATCTTGGAAATCCTCAAAACAAACGTGCATTGCTAGATCGACAATGGAATCTGAATTCATTGCACTAGACAAAGGTGGAGAAGAAGCTGAATGGCTTCGAAATTTCTTAGAGGATGTTCCAAATTGGTCTAAACCTGTGCCCGCAATATGTATACATTGCGATAGCCAATCAGCAATTGGAAGGGCACAAAATCACATGTATAACGGAAAGTCACGACATATTCATCGTCGACACAATACCGTTAGACAACTTCTCTCAAACGGAATTATCTCAATTGACTATGTAAAGTCAAAAGATAATATATCGGATCCACTAACGAAAGGTTTAAACCGAGTGCAAGTTGAAAGATCATCGAGAGGAATGGGTCTAAAGCCTATAAATAAATAAGAGTCAATATAGTGGCAACCCAACCTAGGTGACTGGAGATCCCAAGATCTAGGTTCAATGGGCAAACCGAACTACGTTGTATTCAGTAAGCACTGGAGGATAATTAATCCTATCCATTCCAAAGATGAGACAGTGCATATCTGCCACGAAATTAGGATAAGTTATGCTTTTAATGACATCTATATCTTAGTACGTCTAAGTGGGGTATTGCAGAATACTCTTTATGGAAGTCACCTACGTGAGTAAGAAGGGGGCCACTTCTATGAGAATAATGAAAGGCATATTCTCTAAAATACTTACGGAACCAAGTGGTGTTCACGGCCAAAATGAACACAAACGTGAGAACCAACTGTGTTGAAGAATTGTTGTGTGAATACTGTTGTCTAGGTTTACAAAAACGGTTGACGGTTCAAGGACGTGAAGTCTACTGATTAACCAAGTAAATTCGATAGTATATCACTAAGGAAAGTTCAAGGCCACTAGGCTACTTCTCCCGATGCAATAAGTCTTTAGTTTTACTCAACTTGTGTCTGCATCTGCATTAGCATCTGTTTTGTTTTATTTATAGCGATATATCATTCATGCGGGGGATTGTTGGAAAATTGGACTTGAATTGGGTTTAAGAAAGCTGTCCAGAATTTTATGGACAGAATTTTGAGCAACTTTGAGCTCAAATTTAGGTGGGACCCACACTACGAAAATCGTGGGACCATATACGAACGCGTTCACCTCCGTAAGGAGATTAACGTAGTATATTCATATGTCTAATTTCAATAAGTTATGAATGATAAATATGTCCCCAAAATGACTCACAAAGCAATGAAAGTTAATGAATTGGGTGTGTTTTAACTCTTGTCCCACATTGGAAGAGTAGTGGAAATTTGATGAGTTAATAACACCCTAAGTATGGACTAAGGCTTGGATGCCTTGGGGTATCCCAACTCTTTGAAGGGGAGATGGCCTAAGCTATGCACGGGTTGACTTTCGGTCAAAAGTCCACACGCACGCCCGCGCGCGTCCTTCCGCCCGGCCGGCTCGGCTCGTTTCGGCTTGGGCTCGGGCTTATAAAAATCTCCTACTTTTTTGGGTCGAATTTATTTAACTTTCTGGGCTTTAATTATTAATTAATCACGAAATTAATTAATTAATTAATAAACTATTGACAGTTATTGCCAACAGTCAACAGTTAATTCGTTTAACTGTTTTGACAGTTATTTGCCAACCGTCACCTACTTTGCTATAAATACAGATGCCTCCCTCCATTTTTAAGAATGAAAAAATTTCCCTCCTCCAGAATTGCTATCATTTTTCTTCCTGAAAATTCGTGTCATATCCTTTTCAGAAAATTCTTTTTCTGCATAGCATCTGTTGCATTGTTGTTGAGTATGAGACACAGAATTTGAGTTCGTTGTAATTAATTATTGTCGTGCTACATAATTAATTGGAAAATCCGTTCTATCTTGGGAGACAATATTCATCAACCTCGGAGCACATTGGAGGGAATAAATTGTCTTAAGGAGACTGTTCTTAACAGGGCTCGGATTATTTCTTTTATTCTTATATTATTTCTGCAAATTCAAGTAAGTGTTTCATTTCTGTAATTCTGTAATTATATTAATAATTCATAATTCTGTACAATTGTTATTTATAAATAGTAGACATAACAGTGTTTACATTTTTAATTATTGTTTCATTCTTGAGTAGGCTAATATTTAATTTTACCTAATATTATTAGTTCCTCAGTCGTTTTCTCTTGATTTAAGTCGGACTTTATTGATTTAAAATGATATTTAAGTTGTATTTCCCATATTATGGACGGTTTGGGTTTAACTTCTGCATTATGCGATGGCCTTTCATTAGGAAAAGAAGAGTTCATTGATTGGGTTTATTGTTTTGTTCTTTAGACTTCGTAACCACTGATCAGGACAGCATAAAAGGGTGAGATGATCCGGTGACATGTCCTAATCAGATTATGTCTGATCCAAGAAATTTTGTCCATGATATATGGATCTGTAAATCATATGTGGCAGGTTATGATAACACATCAGTACATAACTTACAAGTTTATGCCCACTTTTCTAGAGGTAATTTGTTACTGGGCCTGTAGTGGATGATTTTTGCCTCTATTTTTTAAATGGAAGTCTATTTACTGATGTGTAAGAGTTTATGTCTTACGATGTAATTTATTTCCTTTATTTTTTTCACTTATTTCTGTTCAGCAAATGTATACTTTTCCAATGCATTGAAAGGAGTCCAGATGATGTTTGATATGCAAATATTGAATATCAAGGTTCTAAAAAACGTGCGGCGTGATTGAGGCGTGGAGGCCAAGCCTTAAGCCTTAGAAGCCTAGGCGTAAAAAGGCGTGAAAAGGCGTTTAGGCCTTCTTAATATATTTTAACATTTTTTAACCATAACAAGGCTATTAAAATACAAAAATTTCACATATCATAAAAATATGTCTGAATATATGCGAATTAAAATACTATTTGATTATTTTGGATAGGATAATGGTCTGGTTTGTAAACAAATTCTTTAAAAGGCGACATCGTTTCACTAAGACATTGTTGTTTTTGGAAAAAAGTGCCCCTTAAGGGTTTTACCAAGAATAAGGCGTGAAAAACGTAAGGCGAGGCGTTTCTCCCAATCCTTAAGCCTAGGCGTGCCTAGGCGGGTTTTTAGAACAGTGTTGAATATAGTTACATATATTCAGTAGAAATCTTGCATATCTTGGTTAAAATCATCTTTTATTAGTATTTTTAAATATTATTTCCAATCCTCTCTTTTGTGTCCAGAAGCCAACCAAATAAGAGCATTATTCTTATTGATTTTAGTTTAATACTTGGGGTAGTCTATTGATTGTAACTAGGGTTGGTTTTTGGTCGGTAAATGGACCATACCAATACCATACCAACATTAAAATCATCAAACCAAAATTACCAATTTTACCGACGGTACAACAATCCATAAACCAAAACCAAACCGCGCGGTACATCGGTAAAATCAGTTTTTTGCGGTAAAATCGGTTTTCGAAAAATTTGGTAATTTTGGTAAATTTCTCGTTGTGGTACTTTTGGTATTACTCGGTACATAATGGTATTTTTTTTACCACTTGCATATACTTATTCATATACATATTTAAAATAATAATAATAAAAACTAGTTGCGGGGTTAAGTTATTTTTTTCATTATTGTTGAACGAAAATTGTTGCTGACTTTTGTCAAATAGTGGTAAGTGCCTTAGTTTTGTCAATACAAGGCCTGCCTTAGTTTTTTTGTCAATATTGATTATAGGTAATTGCCTTAGATTTTTTATCATCATAGGTAACTGACTTAGTTTTTTTTTATCATAAAAGCCTTAGCTAAACATAAACATCACGCCTTAGCTTTTTTTTCAGCGCCGAGCTAAACATAAACATCATAAATCATGAACCAACCAGATTTGCATCAAAGAAGAAAAGTATTTATTCTTGAATGATTCTTGAACATCTAAAAGGCAATAGTTCCAATAGTTCGTCAGTTAGTTGATTGCAGCTACTGGTCAAATCGTGAATTTTAAATCTTCTAAATTCTACTTGTGATAATATTGAGAATATGTGCTAGCTATATGAATCATCATCAACACAACTGGAATGAAAATAATGAGTAAAAGCAAAAACAACAGATGATGAAATGCAAAACAGTAAATACCTAAATGAAAAGAAAAACGCACATATGAAAATGAAAAAAGAGAACGGTCTGAGGGGGAGCCGGAATAGGTAGAAAAAGTTAAGAAATTACCGGTGATGAGTGGTTTCTTGTGGTCGGAGGGGTTGATTTTGTGATGGGCGGCTGATTTTGTGTTGAGAAGGGTTTTAAATGAAAAGTGATAGGGTTTGGTATGTTTTATACTAAAAAAATGAGTGGATGAGATGAGTTTAAAATGAATAGTTTTGATTAATTTGATATGTATATTATTGTAAATACAATTTTTATTCGATATTAATATGGTAATATGCATTAAATTTGATACGGTATTTCAGTAATATACCATATGGTAATAGACGATAATATATGGTATGGTAATGTGGTACGGTATTTTGGTATTTCATTTCGGTGCGGTACGCCGGTAAATCGGTTTTTAAAATGTTAAAACCAAAACCAATAAAAAAAATCGGTAATTTTGGTTTCGGTAGTTTCGGTTTCGGTAAATAAAAAACGTAAACCATTATCATTAATTTTCGGTAAAAAACGGTACGGGTTTTTATCGTACCGCGAACACCCCTAATTGTAACCAGTACAATGGTCCTAGAATCCCATTTTCCCCTCTTTTATTGTGTTCGTACTATGTTTAGGGCTTAAAATTGATTGGTTGTTTGTTCAGATTGTGTTTGGGGTTGAAGAATAATAAATTCAATTGCGGGCTCCTAAAAATGTTTATTTTATGGTTTCCATTATAGTTGATATTATTTTAGATATTGGGTATTGATAATACACACGCACGCATGCACGCACGCACGCACGCTTTAATGAGGTATTGTCATTGATAATATGTATATACAAACAACTATGCGACTATGCATATATGATTTGTGTCGATTAGTATGTGAATCGGATCAATCGTACGAAGTTAAATGGCAAATATTATGATTTTGGCAACTATGCATGTATCTTGTTATGAGGCACAAGAAATATCATATTTAGTGAATGAACATAATATATATCTTAACCATAATAGTATACTACATCCAAGAAACATAAACCATAGTATGTAATAACCTGTGAACATACATGTACCCACATTTGAGGATTTTCAGGTGAACGAAAATTCGAAATGGTAACATTTACATGGCATGCTTTGTTAACAATGTTAATTACTTCTTTAACTTGTGTGGAGGTGAAAATCCATTGTTGGCCCTTTTTGTGACCTCCAATACTATGTTAGTGTGTTTATTAAATGCGTATTCATAGCTTCTGTCCACCGTATATGTTTTTTTTTCATGTAAACCTCCTTTTTATGGGATCCTTCTTTGGTTATTTTAATATAATTCACACCCTTAGTTTCATGTTCTGCATTAAAGGTATTTGGCCACTTTTTATATTGATTTTTCTTGGCATTGACCGCTGCATAATTGAGTATTTGGCTACACAGTTTCATGAGTTACATTCAGTTGAGTTTGGTATTGTAAGCGTGTCATACAATGGATAAATTCCAGTTCAAAATATACTTAATAAACTTATATTTTAATTAGTATCCTAAGAAATATTATCCATTCCTGTGCACTCTGACATTTATATGAAATCAAAGATACTATGTCCATTTCTTATTAGTTACTTCTCATATGCTCTCTTACTTTTTTGTGTTTTATTTCACTATACACACACACAGTCAGGCTCTCAAACATATCTCCTAGCAACATATCTTTGAACATATTCATTTTTTAGAATAGTAAAAGTAATATATTTTTTATCCAAACTCGCTGTATATGATCTACATAGTGAGGAGATCATCAACAAAAAAAATCATCAAAAAATTCAACCCGAAAATGGGTGAAATGAAAAGTGGGTGTATATGAGCATTTTCGAAAGTTCAAAATTGTTTCATCATCTCATTCACTTTCAGATTGAATTTTTTTATTATTTTTTTTGTAGATGATCTCCTTCCTATTTAGATCATATATACCAAGTTTGATTACAAAATCCATTTTTTTACTGTTTTAAAAATATGGGTATGTTCAAAGCCTGATTGTGTGTGTGTGTGTGTGTGTGTGTGTGTGATACAATTGTGTTTATTGCAATGTTAAGTTGATATAACAACAAGCCCCATCACATTATCAACCTAGGTATCTCTCCCATTTTTAATTTAAATCATCTTTTGCTGCTTGAATCATCATTTTTCCTCCATTTTTTTTGGAATGAAATAATCTCAAATTTCCGTTTTTGTGTCTGGTGTGTAATACCCCGCACTTTTACTCTGTTAAATAATTATGGGATTAATTATTATCGTTGGATTAATTAAATTAAAAATGTGAGAAAATTGATTATTAATTAATTCGGATTTAAAAATAAATATTAACTAGTGTGCCAAGGGTTAATACTTATTGTTGAGAATTATGGAATATTACTGTGTGAATACATAATATGAAATTATGATTTTTTTACAAATTGTCGAGAGTGGGAAATACGACAGTTTGGTACATTAAGTCAGGACGCGTGTGTGAGTCATGTGGGACTAATTTAATGGGTTACAGAACTAAATTATTTTTAAGTAGCTCGTATTGTAATTTCGAGTGCGGAGTTGAGTCCAGAAGGGTCGAGACAGTCAGAAAACTCTATCCGAGTATTTTATTTGGATTCTGGGATGTCTTTAGGCCTAATCGGTATTCCGTAGGGGTATTTTTATCCTTTGAATTTTTGGGGAAATATTATGGACAAAAATTAGGAAATTAAATCTAGAGGAACGTGGGTTAGAGGGGAGTTATTAGTTCTAAATCTATGAGAAAGAAAAGAGAACGACACAGAGGAAGGAAGAAGAAGCCATAGGACTTCTTGGTGCATAACTCAAGAACACACATCAAAAATCGCAACAAAGTGTAGATCGTATGATGAGGAACACACCTATACCAACATCACGAGGAGATCAAACCTTCAAAATTAAGGTAAGTGTTTAATCATTGCAAAATCGTAGCAACAATCATGTTCATGTTAGTATAGATATGTAATACTCAATTATGGTTCATAAATTTTGATGAAATTGGAGAACTAAGGACATTAATTGAAATCTAATATCTAATTAGGATGAATCCTTCATGTAGATAAGTTGGAAATCACGAATTGATGAATTATTTATGATGGACGAATCTGATTTTGAGTTCTTATATAAAAATTTGAAGAACTAGGGTATGTTTGAATAATTTTGGGTATTTTCAGAATTTATTAAGCTTTCTGCATGATTAAATGATTCTAGTTTGATAGATATTATTCCAACATGTTTAATTATTGATTGGAAGCAATTGCTGGGAGTTTGGGACAAATCTATAGAGGTTTTAAGTTGAGTAAGATTGGAAAAACGCAGCAGGTAGAAGAATGGAGAGGACGACGTCTCGTTCGAATGAGATGCATAGTCCTTCAAATGACATGTTAATTCGTTAGAACGAAACCAGTTCTGGTTCGAATGACAGTCCCAGAAAATTCCTGAAATCCCTATTTCCCCCCTAAATCGTGTTACACAGTTAGTTGAGTGAGGTAAACTTCCATATACTGATATTAGCTTAGTGCATAATTATTTGGGAAGCATTCCTAGGATGATACCTTAAGGCTTGGATAGATGAATTAACTTTGAAAATTTCGAGAGAGTGGATAATCGAATTAATTACATTATAAGTAGTAATGAGAAGTATACTATGTGTAGAAATGTATGTATGGATTGGGTGAATACCTGAACTTTAATAGGATGGGGGAGTGCCTATCATTTCTATTATTATTATTGTGTGTCTAGCATACCTACGCTACTTGCTATCGGAAGGAGGTTGTCGCGCAGTGTACTGTCATATCCTGGGTGACCCAATGGGGGGATATTTGACTTGTACCCAGAGCATATGAACTTAGATACGTGCTATCTGAGACGTAGGATAGTTTCGACGGCTGAATGGGAGCGTAGGTATATGCGTGACCCATTTGACCGGTGAGTATGCTTGCCTCCAATATTTGTGTTATGAGATTTAAGGTTCGTGAGAGACGCCAAACCAATTGTTCTTTGCGTAGTGAGCGATGCATCGAGAAACGATAGTGAAGTATGCATTGCGCCGAGTGGTCCTAACCAAGGGGTGCAGTATATATATATATATATATATATATATATATATATATATATTAGGATGATGTGACTATATGTATGTATATATAAATATACTTGTGAATAATTCTAATGTGTGGAATTAGCAAATTTATAAATGTTGGTAAGTAAAGTAATTTCAGTGGATAAAGATTTTCTATCCGAATAGTGAATGTAAAATATGGGTAATTGGCATAAAAGAATATTATTAGCGTATTGTATGGGCGATATGGGTTACTCCTATGAGATATATTTAGAACTTTAAGTCTATGATCTGGTTAGGAACATTATGGATAACTAGGTTCGTATTGGAGTACGTTAGGCGTGCATGGTAGTAGAGGTGAGAATCTCATGTGAGAGTTCGAAACTAACATGCACTTAATAATTGCATCATTGCAATTTTACATACTTGCTAAAACAAATACATTTACAACTCGGGCTCTAACCCGTTTCTTGTTACTCTTTTCTCTTTCTCTCTCTCTCTCTCTCTGTATATATATATATATATATATATATATATTATCAGGTGCCCAGCAACAGGGTTACCAGACTTAGATGCATTGATCTTTTAGCGAGTTGCAGCAGTTGTCGGAGTTGCAGGCCTTTGCACTTAGACGCTTCTATCATTTCTCTCCCCTCTTTTCAGATATTTCATTTAGAGCATGTTATGCCCATTTCCTTGTCATTTAGTAGAGATTGTACTCAGTTCAGTTCAAGATTTTATTTATATTTCACTTGAGGATATTATGGTTTGTTGGTTTGTGACTTTGAACTGGAAAGTTTTATCCAGTCCGATTTATTTTAGTATTTGATTCACGTTCAATATTTATTTTATTCTTGTGGAATGTGAGTAGCTTATATTTCAAAGAATGGAAATTTATTAATGGATTGGTTGGGTAATCAAATGGGAAAATGTTGACACTTAGCTTAATTATTTATTAGGTGATCAAAAATATTAAATATTTTCGACAGTGATGCTAATAATGAACCCACCGAACATTCTATTTTAATTTTAATAAAGGACAGATCACCCGGTATTTAATTAGGCGGGGTGTCACAGGTGGTATTAGAGCTTCAGGTTCTAGTGTACTTTAGGATCTTTACGGCTTACTATACTTTCCGCTTAGCGTTCTTCGATATAGAGCCCTATCTTTAGGACTGTTGTACCCTTATTTATTTGTTTACGTCCGCAACTATTTGAGATTTAATAATAATTGTGGACTAATAAAATCCCTTCTCATTTAGAATGCCTCCGAGACGAGCTTCGAGGAACAGAAATTCCCAGCCAGAGCAACCAGCAACTCAGGCTCAGGGAATGATTAATGCAGCTGAAGTTGCCACCATTATTGCTCATGCGATAAATGCAGCTTTAACGGTGGTGCAGCAGGCCCCACCCTAGGTCCAGACTGTGGCGTTGGTTCCAGCTCAGTTTCCCAATGCATAGGAGAGGTTCCTGGATGATTTTCAGAGGGCACATCCCCTAGAGTTATCAAGAGGTTCTGACATCATCATAGCGAGCCAATGGAAGAAAGATATCCAAAGGCATCTTCCCATGTATGAGTGTACCAACATTCAGAGGCAGTTACTGGCTTCCTACAAGCTAGTGGGGGCCGCTTTGCAGTGGCGGGAGTCCACTACCACCTTGAAGGAGAGGGATACTATGACGATTCAGATCTTTTGGGTGCGGTTTGATCGCAAATACTTTCCTTTCGTCGTGCAGACAGAGATGAGGTGGAAACTCCTGAATCTCAAGCAGGAGAGTATGACCGTCGCTAAGTATGAGGAGGATTTCACACAATTGATCACTATCGTGCCAGATGAGGAACCCACCGAAGAGAAGAAGATTCGGATGTTCATGGATGGGTTGAATTGGAGGATTCGACAGAACCTCATAGGTAATCTGTCGTTGGGTACTTATACTGACGTACTCAAGCCGCCCTGTTATATTGCCAGGACCACCACTTCCATAAGCAAGGGAGAAAACGATCTGGGGAGTCTAGCTAGCAGGGCCGGACAGGAGGCAGTAGTGTCGGTGGGGCACCAACAGCTCAGGGACAGGTCCGTCCGGGTGAGCAGAGTTCCCAGCAGGGGGAACCTACTAAGCAATTTCGATTTGGTGATTCTAGGAAGGGATATGGGGGTTATAGGCAGGGCCAGTCCAGTTAGAAAGGCTAACTCGTTATCAGCAGGGCCAGCAACAGGGCCAACAGAAGCATCATCAGGGCAAGTGGAGGGGCGACAATTGCCAATAGGGCCGATGCTAACAGGGACAGAGGGGAGGTAACTTTAGCGACATGTGTTTTTCCTGTGGTAAGACTGGCTATAGGAAACAGGATTGTCCTGATAAGGATAGGTTCCCCAAGCAGCAAGGAGCCCGATAGGAGCCTTAGAGACCTATCTTTCTCTCCTCCCTACCAGCAGTGGCACCAGTCCCAGCTTTGCCCACACCCCCGATTCAGCAGGAGAAATTACAGTACAGACGTGTTTATAACATCCACTAGGAGACAACACCACAACAGGCACCACCTGCCATTGAGGGTACATTTTCTATTCATGGTACTATTGGACGCATTTTATTTGACACGGGGGCATCACACTGCTTCATAGCCACTAATTTTACACGGACCACGAGGCTGTTAGATACTGTAGAGAGTACTGTGACATGTATAGACTCACCGTTGGATAATTGGTTGTTGATTTTATTTATATGTCGAGGAGTATGTATAGATATTGGGAGTTTGATTTTGCCTCCAGATATGCACGAGCATGACGCCATTATTGGCATGGATTGGCTTGTTGCTTATAGAGCCATGATAAACTGTTTTCGTAGGACCATTATTTTTTCTATTCCGATCCAGTAGATGTTTTTGGTGGCGATGCCTCGTCGTGAGGGAGGATCGTCAACCCATTTATACTATATAGAGGAGGAGACCTCTACGGAGATAATGATTCCTATTGATTTGATTCCTGTAGTTAACTAGTTTTTCGATGTGTTCCAGGATATACCAGGACTACCATCTAGACGAGAGATAGATTTCGGTATAGATTTGATGTCGGGCACTCGACCGATAGGACGCTCATCGTACCTTATGGCTCCAGCTGAGATGAGGGAGTTACGGGAATAGATTGAGCAGCTGTTGGGATAGGGCTTCATTCGAAGGAGTACCTCGCCTTGGGGTGCTCCCGTGCTATTTGTAAAGAAGATAGATGGTTCGTTGAGGTTGTGTGTAGACTACCGTGAGTTGAACAAAGTCACGATATGGAATAAATATCCGTTACCCCGAATCGATGACTTGTTCGACCAGTTGAGAGGAGCTGCCTTCTTTTCAAAGATAGATTTAAGATTGGGATATCATCAGTACAGATTAGGGATTAGGACGTGTCGAAGACTGCTTTCTTGACGACGTATGGGTCCTACGAGTTTTGAGTCATGCCGTTTGGGATGGAAAATGCTCTAAAAGTATTCATGGACTTAACGAACCCTGTGTTCAGAGAGTTCTTAGATAAGTTTGTCATTGTCTTCATTGATGACATTCTGACTTATTCCCAGACTGAGGAGGATCATGCCGAGCATTTGAGACGAGTTCTTCAGACTCTGCGCGAGCATCAGTTACATGTCAAGTATGAAAAGTGCAGATTCTGGTTGCGAGAAGTGCAATTTTTGGGGTGTGTTGTGTTAGAATTGGGGATATCAGTGGAACCGGGTAAGGTGTCGGCGGTGAGGGAGTGGGGATAACCCATGACATCGATGAAGGTGCGTAGCTTCTTAAGGTTAGCTGAATATTACAGGCAGTTCATCCGAGGGTTCTCGAATATTGTGGGACCATTAACAAATTTGACTCGCAAAGGGGTGAAGTTCATTTGGGATGATGCTTATCAGTTAGCTTTCGATGAGCTAAAGGATAAGTTGACTTCAACGCCAGTTCTTGCTTTACCCAGGCCAGGGGTGGAGTACCTGGTATATACTGATGCTTCTCTACAGGGACTTAGTGGAGTACTCCAACAGGAGGAGCAGACAATAGCTTATGCCTCCCGCAAGCTTAAGCCTCACGAGAAGAATTACCCCACTCATGACTTGGAGCTAGTAGCAGTCGTGTGTTCCCTTCATATTTGGCGACACTACTTGTTAGGGGAGAAATTTCGCCTCTTCATAGACCACAAGTCACTATAATACTTGTTCACTCAGCGAGAGTTGAATATGCGTCAGCGCAGGTGGTTGGAGTTTATGAAAGATTACCAGTTCGAGATTCAAAACCAATCGGGGAAGGCCAATGTAGTTGCTGATGTGTTGAGCCATAGGTCAGTACGTGAGGTGGAGGAATTATGGAAGGAGAAGTGGAAAAAGTTGGGACATCAGGATGCAGTGGCCCGATCCTTTATGTCTGTCCTGATAGTCATGCCAAAGATTGTTATGAGAGTGATCCAAGCCTAAGCAGATGATTCGTTTTGCCAGGATCAGATTATACGGCTTCTAGCCGAAGGCACGCAGTCCTACTCAGTAAGTTCATATGGAGGACTGCGATTTAATGGGAGGTTAGTGGTCTCGATGCGTGAGGACTTACATCATGCAGTAATGACAGAGTCGCATGGATCTTAATTTACAGTACATATCATAGGGGATAAGATGTACCAGGATATGAGGCGACAGTACTGGTGGAGTGGGATGAAGAAGGACATTACGGAGTTCATGTCCAAGTGTGCCACCTATCAGCTCGTAAAGGTGGACCATCAGAGATCGTCAGGGTTACTTCAGCCGCTAGAGATCCCTACGTGGAAATGGGAGAGCATTTCCATGGTATTTTCACTGGGTTACCTACATCACAGCGTGGTCACGATTCTATATGGATAGTGGTAGATCGTTTGACCAAGGTAGCTCATTTTTTGCCAGTGCGGACAGACTACACTATGGGACAGTGTGCCAAGTTATTTATTACTAAGATAGTGAGGTTACACGGGGTGACCCTGGATATCATGTCTGACAAAGACATGATTTTTGTGTCTTGCTTCTAGGAGAGTTTTCAGGAGGCTATGGGTACCGAGCTACGATTGGGCACAAATTATCAGCCGCAGACAGATGGACAGACTGAGCGTACGAATCAGATGTTGGAGGATATTCTATGCATGTGTGTCCTTGATTTTGGAGGGGGTTGGGAGCAATACCTTCCACTGGTGGAGTTCGTTTATAATAACTCCTACCAATTTACGATTGGCATGCCCCCCGTTTGAGGCATTGTACGGTAGACCTTGTCGTTCTCCCACTTGTTGGCTAGAGGTGGGGGACAACAAGTTACATTTGCCAGAGGTAATTTAGGAGATGTCAACCAGGATTTAGTTGATCAGGAGTCGCATTCGGGTAGTCCAGGATAGGCAGAAAAATTTACGTCAATGCGAATCGGTCCTTCAGGGAGTTTAATATGGCGGACCAGGTATTACTGTGAGTGTCTCCTATGAAAACAGTAATGAGGTTCGTGAAGAAAGGGAAATTGGCCCCGAGATATGTAGGACTATTTCTCATTTTCGAGAGGATCGGACTGATGGCATATAGACTTGGGTTGCCAAAACACTTGTACCGCATTCATGATGTGTTCCACGTCTCATCATTGAGGCGGTATGTTCGGGATGAGTTGGATCACACCCACATTGTGATTGGGAGATTGACTTACAGCCCGACAGTTCTTATGAGGAGAGACCTATGGCTATCCTAGACCATAGCGAGAGGAAATTGAGGTCAAAGGTAGTTCCACTTGTGCGGGTTGAGTGGTAGCATCATAATGTAGTGGAGTCTACTTGGGAACGAGATGAGGATATGCGCGAGAAATATCCAAACTTATTCTTACCAGGTATGGTTTACGTTTCGAATTTCGGGGCGAAATTCCGTTATCCCGGGGGGGGGGGGGGGGAGTATGTAATACCCCGTATTTTTACTATGTTAAATAATTGTGGGATTAATTATTATTGTTGGATTAATTACATTAAAAATGTGAGAAAATTTATTATTAATTAATTCGAATTTAAAAATAAATATTAACTAGCGTGCCAAGGGCTAATACTAATTGTTGAGAATTATGGAATATTATTGTGTGAATACGTAATAAGGAATTATGAAATTTTTATAAATTGTCAAGAGTGAAAAATACGACAGTTTGGTACATTAAGTCAGGACGTGCGTGTGAGTTATGTCGGGACTAATTTAATGGGTTAAAGACGTAAATTATTTTTAAGTAGCTCGTATGGTAATTTTGATCACGCCGTTGAGTCCGGAAGGGTCGAGATAGTCAGAAAACTCCACCCAGGTATTTTATTTGGACTCCGGGATGTCTTTTTACCTAACTGACATTCCGTAGGGGTATTTTTATCCTTTGAAATTTTGGAGCAATATTATGGACGAAAATTAGGAAATTAAATATAGAGGAACGTGGGTTAGAGGGGATTTATCAGTTCCAAACCTACGAGAGAGAAAAGAAAAAGGCACAAAGGAAGGAAGAAGAAGCCATAGGAGTTCTTGGTGCATAACTTAAGAACAAACGCCAAAAATCCCACCAAAGTGTAGCTAGTGAGACGAGGAACACACCTACACCAACATCACGAGGAGATCAGACCTTCGAAATTGAGGCAAGTGTTTAATCCTTGCAAAATTGTAGCAACAATCATGTTCATGTTAGTATAGATATGCAATACTCCATTATGGTTCATAAATTTTGATGAAATTGGGGAACTAAGGACATTAATTGAAATCTGATATCTAATTAGGATGAATCCTTCATGTTGATAAGTAGGACATCACTATTTGATGAATTGTTTATGATGGACGAATCAGATTTTGAGTTCTTATATAGAAATTTGAAGAACTAGGGTTTGTTTGAATAATTTTGTGGATTTTCAGATTTATTAAGGTTTATGCATGATTAAATGATTCTAGTTTGTTAGATATTATACCAACATGTTTAATTATTGATTGGAAGTAATTGCTGGGACATTGGGACAAATCTACCGAGGTTTTAAGTTGAGTAAGATTGGAAAAATGCAACAGGTAACAGAATGGAGACGACGACGTCTCATTCGAATGAGATTCATAGTCGTTCGAATGACATTCTAATTCGTTCGAACGAAACCCGTTCTGGTTCGAACGACAAACCCAGAAAAATTCCAGAAATCCCTATTTTCCCCCTAAATCGTGTTACACAGTTAGTTGAGTGAGGTAAACTTCCATATACAGATATTAGCTTAGTGCAGAATTATTTGGGAAGCATTCCTCGGATGATACCTTAAGGGTTTGATAGGTGAGTTGACTTTGGAAATTTCGAGAGAATGGATAATCGATATAATTACATTATAAGTAGTATTTAGAAGTATACTACGTGTAGAAATTTATATATGGGTTGGGTGAATACCTAAACTTTAATAGGACAGGGGAGTGCCTATCATTTTTATTATTATTATTATTATTATTATTATTATTATTATTATTATTATTATTATTATTATTATTATTATTATTATTATTATTATTATTATTATTATTATTATTGTGTGTATAGCTTACCTACGCTGCTTGCTATCGGGAGGAGGTTATCGCGCAGTGTACAGTCATATCCTAGGTGACCCAATGGGGGGATATTTGACTTATACGCAGAGCATATGAACTTGGATACGTGCTATCTGATATGTAGGATAGTTTCAATGGATGAATGGGAGCATAGGTATGTGCGTGACTCATTTGGCTGGTGAGTATGCTCGCCTCCAATATTTGTGTTATGAGATTTAAGGTTCGTGAGAGAAGTCGAACCAATTGTCCTTTACGCAGTGAACAATGCATCAGGACACAATAACAAAGTATGCATTACGCCAAGTGGTCCTAACCAAGGGGCCAAGTCGTCCTAAGCAAGGGGCATAGTATATATATATAGGGATGATGTGACTATATGTATGTATATATAAATATACTTGTGAATAAATCTAATGTGTGGAATTAGCAAATTTATAAATGTTGATGAGTAAAGTAGTTTTAGTTGATAAAAGATTTTCTATCCGAATAGTGAATGTAAAATATGGGTAATTGGCATAAAAGAATATTATTAGCGTATTGTATGGGCGATATGGGTTACTCCTATGAGATATATTTAGAAGTTTAAGTCTATGATCTAGTTAGGAACATTATGGATAACTAGGTTAGGATTGGAGTACGTTAGACGTGCACAGTAGTAGAGAGGTGAGAATCTCACGTGAGAGTTGGGAACTAACATGCATTTAATAATTGCATCATTGCAGTTTTAAATACTTGCTAAAATAAATATTTTTACAACTTGGGCTCTGACCCATTTCTTGTTACTCTTTTCTCTTTTTCTATATATATATATATATATATATATATATATATATATATATATATATATATATATATATATTATCAGGTGCCCAACAACAGGGTACCGGACTTAAATGTGTGGATCTTTTAGGAGCTGCAACAGTTGTGGGAGTTGCAGACCTTTGCACTTAGACGCTTCTATCATTTCTCTCCACTCTTTTCAGATATTTCATTTAGGGCATATTACTCCCCTTTCTTTGTCATTTAGTAGAGATTGTCTCAATTTAGTTCATGATTTTATTTTTATTTCACTTGAGGATATTATGGTTTGTTGGTTTGTGGCTTTGAACTGAAAAGTTTTATCCAGTCTGATTTATTTCAGTATTTGATTCACGTTCAGTATTTATTTTATTTTTCTGGAATGTGAGTAGCTTATATTTCAAAGAATGGAAATTTATTAATGGATTGGTTGGGTAATTAAACAGGAAAATGTTTTGGCACTTAGCTTAATTATTTATTAGGTGATTAAAAATATTAAATATTTTCGACAGTGATGCTAAGAATGAATCCACTGAACATTATGTTTTAATTTTAATAAAGGGATGATCACCCGATATTTAATTAGGCGGGGTGTCACATGGCGTATAGGATGTCATATTTGTCGAACAATGGCTATATCTCGATATCTAGTTTTAAATTGTTTATATCTCTATTTCGGGTGCTAAAACCATGATTATGATGATACTCCTTTTGAAGATAGAATTCAAGTTTGAAACCATGACTAATAATTCTTTCTTGTTTATTATATCAAAATTGGCATGTTCGGAATACTTTTTTCTACATGTGCATGTGTATTATCTACAAGTGTTATTCAGGTGAAGTTCGACATCGTCGACTTGTATATAATTGTCTGATGCACTTAAGAAAGTCCTAAAAATATGCAAGTAGTAACATTCCATGACTCTTTATTGTACGGATAACGTTTAGTGAATTAATTAATAACATATCTTGAATAATGAATAATACCCCCTTCCCCTAGGCGACAAAATTTTAGAATATTTTGTATTAGAAACCTATGTATTGGACATGACATACAATGACAATATATTAACTAATTGTTATAAACATGTGTATTGTAATTTCCATAGGATGATAATATGTTAACTAATGGTTCTTTTTTCATATTGTAGGTATTGAACGATAATTAAAAGAGAGGATGGTTGATATAGAAAGACACGTTCACTTGTAATTAAGTCTTTTATAGTGATATAATTTTTTCAGCAATTGTAATGAATTTGTGTTTGTGAACATATGTTGTATCCAGTTCCGATAAACATATGGTATGGAAGTGTTTCGTCGTTATTTATGTTTGTTTGTTTTTGTTTTGATGTTAATTTTGTATTTTAGTTTATTTTAGTTTTGATGTTAATTTTGTATTTGACTCTCGGGATGGCTTTATTTGATGTTATTTTTTTAGACGTGTACGATGCCCTTGATGGCCTTAGTTGATATTATTCTTTATGATAAATTGAAGTTTAAATAGATTTTATGTCTATTTTTTGGAATGTATGAAATATAAATCAAATTTTTTCGAATTGTTTTTTACGTGTATGATGCTCGAAATGGGTTTTTGTGATTTTATTCTTGATGCTAAATTTATGTTTAAACTTGTTTTTATATCTAAAGGATATTTGGAATGTAGGAAGTATAAAAGGAATTCTTTCAAATTGTTTTAAAATATAACGATAACTTTTCACTATTCGTAGAAGTGACAAACTTAACATTTATCACTATTACGAGGAATGACAAAATTATCGCTCTAGCCCATATATATATATATATATATATATAGTAGTGACAAATATGATGTTTGTGACTTCTATGAGCATTGAAAAATTCATTATTTGTCACTCCTCACAACAGTGAAAAACATCAGATTTGTGACTGTTGTTAGCAGTCACAAAGTTGGTAAGTAATTTCTATCACCATTTATAACCCCTAGGGATAACGAAAAATATTTTTCACTGCTTGTAATGACGTTTTTCACCACTCGCAGCAATTATAAATATTTTTTTATCACCCTCTAAATCATGAAAAGTAAATATAAGTTATAAATAACAATTAAGAGGGGCTTGTAATTGGTGTAAAAATGAGGTGTATTTCAGCAAATATTGAAGCGATTTAATTTGAAAGGGAGTATGTTTAACACATGGGTACTTATATATGAGTCACTCACTGGGATGTTAGCGGGTTCAATATTACTAGGGGTTATGTGGAAGGTTTTAGAATTTGATTTGGGTCCATGGGTAACTTTATGGTTTAAGAAAAGGTCATATACTTTAATTTTGTAAAAATTTAAGGGGTAAAGTGAAATTTCTTTAAACTTTTGGATTTGATCTTAATAAATATCTGAAGTATAACAAATATTAGAAAGTTCCATATTTGGTTTTAAATTTAAGTGCAATTAAAGTGAAATTAAGACCATCCTAAAGTTTTATGGAAAATTTAAACATAATTTTAGCTTTTTTTTTTAAGGTTTTTCATTCTTATAGGATATTGTCAGGGTAGAAATGTGTAAAGTTTGTCTATGGGTTTAATGTCTTATGGATGCAACATGAAGATACGGTTGTTCTTATTAGAATAACTGATGTGTGCTCAGGATAATTTAACTCCGAGATTAGGGTTTAGGGAAAATAGATTGTTACAAAAAGGGTATGATTATGTACACTCGACACACTCTTTAGGTTTATAAGGATCATTACAATTTTGAAACTTTTCACAAAAGTTACTCTAAGTGCTTTTAGTTTGAGATATGTGGTTTGAAGGAATCTAAATTAACTGGAAAATTCATAGTTACCATTTGAGTATTGAAAATAATATCCATTATATATAATTCAAACTCTTTATTCCAATGTTAGATTTTTGAAAACCACAAGTAAAAAAATATGGAGTGTCAACAATCTAGCATTGGGAAACTTCATCAAAGATTCATTTAAATATAATATTGATTTATATTGCATCGAGTGAGGATATATATTCAAATAAAAGTATACTCATGTATATCTAAGTAATAATTAAAGAAAAATAAACATATGTCTATGAAAAATGATCTATTGGGACTGATATATTAGGGATGGTTGCAATAGGATGTCCTTAAAAATACTTATTTAGGATGGCTATTAAACTCTTCCTATATATATATATATATATATATATATCACTGTTCTAAAAAACCCGCCTAGGCTCCGCCTAGGCACGCCTAGGCTTGGGAGAAACGCCTCGCCTTACGCTTTTCACGCCTTATTCTTTGTAAAACCCTTAAGGCGCACTTTTTTCTAAAAACAACAATGTTTTAGTGAAACGATGTCGCCTTTTAAAGAATTTGTTTACAAATCGGACCATTATCTCATCCAAAATAATCAAAATAGTATTTTAATTTGCATATATTCAGACATATTTTTATGATATGTGCAATTTTTGTATTTTAATAGCCTTGTTATGGTTAAAAAATATTAAAATATATTAAGAAGGCCTAAACGCCTTTTCACGTTTTTTCACGCCTAGGCCCACCTAGGCTTAAGGCTTGGCCTCCACGCCTCAATCACGCCCCGCATTTTTTAGAACCTTGATATATATATATATATAGATGGCTTGAGTCAACCATCCCAAATAATACATAATAATTTTTTTTGTATAGGATGGCTAGGGTCACCCATATCAAATAATACATAATAAAGTTATTATATATGATGGTTTATTAACCACCCTTAAAAGTTTGGTCCTTTATACTTTTATGGGACGGTAATAATTTTCATTAGCCTTCATTCCCTCCCATTACACTACACAAAAAACACCAATTTTGAACCCATGCACAAGAAGAATTTGCCACGGTTATAAATCATGCCAGAATCTAGCATGATTATGTTATAATTTGGCACGGTTTGAAACCGTGCCAAAATCAGGCACTGGTGTAAACCATGCCAAAATTATAAAAGTTTATAGGAAAAAAAATTAAAAAGTGAATTGGGTTCATTTGGATTCATGTCAAATTTCATTCCCGCCCATTCATTCTCTTGTTATCTGAGAAACCATTCCCCCACCACATAAACCCTTCAATTTTTGTCCCAAACTCTAGATGCTTTATCATCACTCTCTCTTCTCCCCGAACCCATTGCTGTGACAAAGCGTGGTCATTCCACATTTTTTACTCATTTTCCTATCCAATCTCAGTTAGTTTCATCTCCATTCCCTTTTTGTTATCTCTTAGACCTGTTATTGTATTGTTTGTGTTCTTGTTTTTTATTCAATTTCATTTTCAAAGTTAAATAAAATGTCAGTTCTACACTGTTAATTTTCAAACGATTAATGTTAATTTTTTTTTATGTTTATTGGTTATCATAACAGGAAGTATAATATGAACTTTTCTTTGCTAACAGTAAAAAAGATGTGTTGGAAGTCTGGGGATTCTTGAGACGGTGCTACAAAACATGGTGATAACTTTAGCTAAATTTTGGGGTGTTTCATTGTTACCCCCATTTTAGTAGACGTTTCTATTTCCTCCATGTTTTAGAAAAAAATAAGATTTACACCTTGAATAACTATTTAACTTTTTTTATATTTCTTAAGTTAAAATCTGAGGTTATATTTATTTATAGGTGTAAAGGGGTGTTTTGGCTTTGTCACTATATTTGGGTGAGGGACCCCTCCAGCCCCTCTGGCAAAGAATTCAAAGATGTTTGGGTGAGAGACCCCTCCAGCCCTTCCTTCCAGAATTTCCAACGCACTTGGGCTAGGGACCCCTCCAGGCCCTCCGACAAAGAATTCAAAGATATTTATGCAAGAAACCCCTTCAGATCTTCCTTTCAGAATTTCCAAGGAACGTGTGTGAGAGACATCTCCATCCCCTCTGGCAAAGAATTCAAAGATATTTGGGCGAGAGGCCCCTCCATTCCCTTTTTCCAGAATTTCCAAGGCACTTGGGAGAGGGACCCCTCCAGTCCTTCCTTTCGAAATTTCCAAGGCAATTGGGAGAGGGACCCTTCTAGCCCCTCTGACAAAGAAGTCCAGAAGCATTTGGGGCGAGGGACCCCTCCAGCCCCTCTTGCAAGAAGTCCAAAGGCATCTGGCCGAGGGACCCCTACTAAGACCAACTAAAATATAAAGTATAATGAAGAAGTCCAAAGTGAAGGACTCATCTAGCAAAGTTCAAACAATATTTTCTTTACTATAAAAAGGTCCAAATAGCGACCTAAAGAGAAAAATAGGCTAGTTGAGCAGGCACTCCTCATGATAAAGTTATTCTCTTATCAAACAAAAGTACTAACACCTACTTTCTTGTATATGTTGCCTAATTGAGCTGGCAGGGCTCAAATAGGCTAGTTGGGATCTCCTACGAGTTTTGACTTGGTGGATGAGGAATAAGGTTTGTTAAGAAACCTCAACCACTTAGCACTTTAAGATAGAGAGAATACTAGTAGAGAGACACTAGGAGCCACTCAAGTCCTTACAGAACTCACAGTTAGTCACAACTAAAGTGAGTATCCAAAGGGTTGCTCACAAGAAATGAACTTTTTTATAAAATGATTTTAAAGAAGAGGGTCCTCAAGACCCCTCTCAAGTTTAATGGTTTTAAAGGAGTTGGTCTTCGACGCCCCCCTCGAGTTTATAAAGTTTGTACCATAAGTTATCATTTTTAAAGATATTTTCCAAATCAGATATTTTGTCTCCAATAGGAGACATATTTTCCTTTCGACTTTGGTTCATATAAGGTATCGTCTGTCATAGGGGACAGGCGGCTGAAAACCTAGTAGGGCTAAAAGGTACATTACAGACCTTGTCCCTCACCAACCTTATTACCTTTGGATCCCAAAAGTTCCAACTCAACCCTAGTGCCCAAGTATAAATAGGACCCCTGGGCAAGGTCAAGTCATACCATTACTCTGTCAAAATCACACCAGACCACCTAGTATTCTCTCTCTGCTCTCGCTGTCTCTAAGTGATGAGTTCTTGTTTCTTCACTCCCACACTGACAACCATTATTCTCAAAAGATTCTCTTAAGAAAAGTTACTATTATTGCTGTGAAGTTCATCTTCTTGCAGGAGGTGGTTCTAGCTTTGGTTCCATTTTTACCAGAAAAGGAAGGTTTTACCAGGTGTTGCTATAGAACTCTTGAAGACCTTGGAGGAAGAGTTCATTGAAGTGGGTCACGCCTCACCCATTTCAGTATTTTACTAGACCTCAGTCACACTACCCTCTTACATTTGCCGACTCCGCTGTGGAGGTAACTCAGTTTCATGGAAAAAGAAGGTTTTAACATTTCTAAGAAGCTAGTTTTTGAAGACATTCAATCTGGGAATGGAACTCAAAGTGATCAGACCACTCAGGAGGATGTGTTGGTGATGAGAGCTAAAGAACCTGCTCCTCAGGAAGGGCAGACTAGCTCACTGACGGTAACTCCGATGACAGGTATGAACCTTATGGGCATATTTTTTGATTTTTTGAAAAAAAAATATAGACCTGGCAAGTTTGGATCAAGGCTGTGTAACACCAGCAGCTAGCCCCTCTGGAGGGGCAGCCACTCCAGCAGTGATTTCGATGGAAATGGCTTCGCAGCAAAAAGTGGTGCCAGAGCAAGTTACGACATCGATGAGTTCACCAGCAGCAAAGATTGTGGGTTTGGAGGAATCTCCCTCTAAAGCTGTTACTATAGAGGAGGTGAGGAAGCTGATTTCCTCCTCTCAGAGGGAAGCTTCTCATCTATACGAGGAGTTACAAGACCCTTACCCATAAGGTGTGAATGAGAATCCAAACCTAGAGGGATATATTCCACCAAAATTTATCAAGTTCAATGGAAAAATGGAGAACCCAAGAGAGCACGTGAAGAGATTGGTTGAGTACTTAGGAGTGCATGGGAATGACAAAAATTTAAGGTTGAGGGAGTTCTCCGAGAGATTTACTGGGAAGGCCTATACCTAGTACTATCACTTGGCACCCAAAAGCATCCCCATATGGGAATAAATGCCCATGCATTTCCTCTAAAAATTTTGTGTAGCAGAGGATGAGTTCACGTTGAGACACATAGCATAGGAGGTGCAAAATCCTGATGAGGAGTTAATGCAAAATATCAAGCATTTTCGCGAGAGGGCATAAGATGTTCATGAGGATGTAGTAGAGGAAAAGCTGCTATAAATATATATTGAGGGGCTCTTAGAGGAACACAAGCTCTATTTGGTCAATGATACCATATATGGAACTTTTAGAGAGTTTACTGGGGCTGTTAGTAATATAGCCATGATAATTAAGCCTAGATCCTCTAGTTGGAGGACACGAGTGCCACTGACTTCTGGAAGATTTCAAGTCTCGAGGAGGCAAGAAGTCACTTATGTGGATGAAGGTTAAAAGGGCAAGAAGGAAGGACTCGAATCTAAAAATAAGAGCCTAGGTAATAAGAGAAAGTTTGGAGAGGATGCCCCACATGTGACAACCCGCTCCAAATAATAACGGGTGGCCAGCCCTATACTATAAAAAATCAGGTATCTCAGATGGCACAGTCTCAACATTAACTGACAATACTATATAATATAAGGCTAACTACCCGAAATCATTAAAAGAGAATTGCCAAAAAATTAAAACTATTATGTAACAACAACAACAAAACCAATAATGCAAACATACCCAGCAATACACATCTAACTATGATGAGTGATACAACAAACTCTACAATATGTAAAGAATGAACACAAGAGTACAACAAATTATACAAAGTAAATTACCCGAATATGCTATCAGGTCACAGATAATACAAATAATCTAAAAGAGAAATGAAAAAGGGATATTCTACGACCCTTGAGTCTAAACTCAATATACAAACTTAATCCTAATCTAGATATACAATAGATAGGAATCGACTAAAATAAAGTGCCGCAACAGTCCGCTACTGCCACAACTCCACGAATACACTGGATGGAGGAACATCAATGGCGTCATTGCGGAGGAAAACCTAAAGTAATACAATATATACATGGAGGGAGAAAATATAAACGAGTTAGAGACTGAGTTGAAAACATTTTATAGCAAGTGCATTAAAATGAATAATAATTATAAATTCATTATGACATGATTTAATGGAATCGTCCTCTCCATAAAAATCCAACTCACCTCTCAACTAGAGCGCGCACTAAACGTATGCACGTGGTCTCCAAATGAATGCCCAAATATAAATTAGGCAATAAAATCTAACTAGATCCCAAAATGAAGATACGATTAAGATTTTCTAACTTATCTCTCAATCTACCCTTAGCTAAGTTCCATCTACAACATTACTTTATTTTAAATGTTATAGTTCTCTTTATATTTGTTCATTTCTTGAACATATAAAGTTGCATAACCATCCACAGTTTAACATAATCACAATACATCAACATTCTTTTACTATAATTTCATATATTCTAGTTATGCCCTCATTTGGCATGTAAACATATATATGTGAGTTATTAGCATCAAGTTCTAAGGACAAAACTTCTCCCGATTCTCAATACGGCACTGCGTTTTGTGCGTGGGACGTCTCGCCAAGGCGAAATCCAAACAAGGAACCCCCCCGTTACACTACTCCTGACAGTATTGATCCTCGAGATTTATTATGCCCTCAATGGATGATGCATGTAACCCAAATTATTATTACTCAGATTTTAATTAATTAATATTCTTAATTCTCAAAAGTACATAGCGTTTCATGCGTGGGACGTCTCGCTGAAGCGAAATCCAAACATGGAACCCCCCCGTTACACTACTCCTGGCACTGTCAATCGTCGAGATAGGTGATATAGATATAAATATGAGCATTAAGGACTAACTTCTCCCCAATTTCTAACATTACACTTCGATTCGTGTGTGGGACATCTCGTCGAGGCAAAAACCAAACAAGGAACCCCCCCGATACACTAATCCTGGCAATTTCGGTCATCGAGGTCCATTATGCCCTCAATACTCAAGTACAAGCACAATCAACAATATCATAACCATCCAACCGAGCTATAACTCGAGGACGCGGGCTCACATGCTATCATCTTCCAACAGCCCATACACTTAGCAAACTGGGGCCACCTGGTTGGGTTCAACGACACCTACCTCGTGATCAACTCACGCACACAACGTCCCGGGAAGCGTTCATAGCACCTAACCGACAAGTGAGAACGTCACATACCCCCCGACTTCTCACCCCCAAAAGAATGCATATATATATCGCATAATAATCACAATGGACGACTATGACCTGGGGAATATCCACACCCTGCACTTTGAGCCAGGATGCTCACCCTCAACGCACGCAACTTCCCAATGATAGCAAGGAGGGGGTATGCTTCACTATATATATATATATATATCCCATCATATAGGGCTGTCAATGGACCGGGTCTGGACCCGGAACCGATCCGGACCCGACCTAAATTAACGGATCTGAGCAAATTTTATAGACCCAATTATCCGATTACCCGATTAGTTAATGGACCGGATCTAGATATACATGACTCCGATCCAATAAGGACCCGACCCGAATGTGTATATATATATAATATAATAAATATATATTTACATATAATATTATATATATATAGTCTTACATATAGTTACTAAATATACATATAACTAACTTATATATATATATATAACTGCTTTACATACATACATACATATATATATATATATATATATATATATAATAAAGTAAGAAACTTATATATGTCATAAGATCCATAAGTGATGTCATGAGATGGGATTTTTACTCTAATACCCACTTTGCCCCTCAAGTATTTGGTTTCCCTCTCTTTCTTTCTCACTAATTAATTTCCCTATTTCACTTTAATTCAAATGCAAAGGCTATTTTGGTAAACTAACCAAACACTGCTCGCTTTCTCATGAGACACTCCAATTCAAACACCAAACCCTTCCTTTTCAGCCGCACCTCACTCTCACTATGCGCCGCTCAAGAAACATTGAGAAGAGGGATAGAAAACCATTACCTTTTTAACTTGGCCCTCTCCCTCCTCCCTCTCTCAGCTTCTACGCAAGATTAGTTTCGATTCATCACCGTCGTGTTGTGTTGTGTCACCATCGTGTTGTGCCGTGTTACGATTCATTACAGCTTCTTCGATTGGAGGCTTCGGTAAAGGTTTGTGTTGTGTCACAATGCCCCACAGTCAGATCTACATACAACTATCATGCCGCCCACCAATGCCCCACAGTCAGATCTACGAAAAAATACCCCAAATCGGTAAATATCCAACTCAAAGGTAGACCCAAGTCATCTAATTCTGTGTTTTATGTTTTTGATTTCAGGTATTCTCTCTCCAATATCTCACACACTCAAAGGTATTAATTTAAATTTTTGGCTGTTTTAGAGTATGAGACTCTATTTTCGTGTTGGATTTTAGGTTATGTATGTTCAAATAACGCGTTGGCAAAGATTTTGGGCATTGGCAACCTTCTTTTATTCTTTATTTTTTTGGATTTATTTTTATGTGGTCTTATATGTTTGTTGGTTTGAACATATATTTTGTGCATTTGGATTTTGCCATTTTTTTGTCTAATATATATGTTGCCATTTATTGTCCAACAGGGAAACGGGACCCCAAGTTAAGCTTCATGTTTCCTATTTTAGTTCTTCTGTATCTGTTCTTCTCAAATATTTTTTTTACTAAATAAATATATCTAACGTGGTCTTGCTTTCTTTGTTTTGGGGGATTTTATTTTAAATAGTTTATCAATAGAGCGCATCAGCTTCTTAAAATGACTCAGATTGATCGGTAAATATCCAACTCAAAGGTAGACCCAAGTCATGTATTTGTCTAATTATGTGTTTTATGTTTTTGATTTTCAGATATTCTCTCTCCAATATCTCACACACTCAAAGGTATTAATTTAATTTTTTGGCTGTTTTAGAGTATGAGACTCTATTTTCGTGTTGGATTTTGGGTTGTGTATGTTCAAATTCGGCGTTGGCAACGATTTTGGGCGTTGACAACCTTCTTTTATTCTTTATTTTTTTGGATTAATTTAATGTGGTCTTATACGTTTGTTGGTTTGAATCTATATTTTGTGTTTTGGATTTTGCCATTTTTTTGTCAAATATATATGTGCCATTTATTGTCCAACAGGGAAACGGGACGCCAAGTTAAGCTTCATGTTTCATTTTTTAGTTCTTCTATATTTGTTCTTCTCAAACATTTTTTTACTTAATAAATATATGTAATGTCGTCTTGCTTTCTTTGTTTTTGGGGATTTTATTTTAAATAGTTTATCAACAGAGCGCATCAGCTTCTTGAAATTAGTCAGATTAATCAAGGGTGCTACTATAAACACAACTTATTTGGCTTCAAAATACTATTATATAAGTTTTAAACCACACATATTTATTTATTGAATGATTTATTTTCCTGTAGGTTTTCAAGCCCTGACTTGAAAGATTGCCATGTTGAAAAAATGATGGGGGTACAAGTTAAGTAATGGATGCATAGTGGATGGGGGTAATGGACTTATGGGATTGTTTCTAACCATGGGGGGTTAGATTACATGGTTGTTAGATTTATATTGTTAACAAAATCATCTTATTCTATTTGCCCCTACCCCCACATGTATTTGTTATGATTATGTATGTCATAAACTTAGCTTATGATGTCATAAGCTACATTTTTCTTGGACTACCTAATTTACCCCCTACAAATTTGAATTCCCCCTTTTTTTATAAACTCTAATTTATTTCCCCCTTTTCTTCAAAAATTCAAAACAAAGGGTAGAATAGTGTTTTCACCCATTGCCTCCCTTTACCTCATTTTCCACACCTAGCATTCGATTTCCCTCACTTTACTCCTTCACTCACTCATTCTATTTCTATCTCTCTCAGTTGTGCGATTAACAACACCCATTTGATTCAACCAAGGTAATGTAGATTTAATCATGTTGCTTTTGAGTATGCGATTCATACGATTTTATACCTAACTGATTCATACGATTCATACATACCCTAGAGTTGTTTTATTTACTTCAGCATACCTTCGCTAGAGTTGTTTTATTCAATTGTTTTATTCATATTATTCTAGTAACGCTCCCTCCTATGTGTTCGATATTTTCTTTATTTGTATTTTAGTCTTGATTGGGTTTCACAACTTTCTCTTAATAGATACTTTAGGTTTGATTGTATTTTAAACCTGTTTGGTTTGGTGTACATTTTTTTGTCATTATTATGTGTCATTTTGAAGATTTATTTGTTTGATTTTGATTATGGTTCGATTATAGGGATTTTGTTGATGGTGACGATAATTCAAGGTCAGCATGTGAAGTGAATATAGGTATGTGTGAAGGGATTTCGTTCGACTATAGGGCTTTTTCTCAACTTCATAAACTAAGGATGTGACATGTGAAGGGATTTTGTTCGATTATAGGGTTTTTGCTCAAGTTACCCAAAATATCGTTTGAGAATGCGAGATTAGCTATTCAAGTTACCCAGGTCAATAGATGAATACTTTTAACATTTTTATTCTTTTTTCGTAGTGGGATATTATGCATTTGACCATAAGTGACCTGAAATTTTATATTTTGGCAATGGAAATAGTTGGATTTATTCGGATGAATGATATAGGCACAAGAAGTTTCTTAGGTGGCCATCCTGTCCAAAATAGGTCTTTATGCAGAATGGTTAAAATGAGTGGTGTTGTGTTGTGTCAAAAGTTTAATTTTTTGTAATTTGATAATGTTGTTAGCCAAGTTATATAGAAGGTATTCCTATTGACCTAAATAATGAAAAAATTCTCTTCAAAATGCAATGTATTATGAAATTCTCTTCACTTCTATCCCCTACGCACCCCATTTGTTTGGGGTTGGCCTTGAACTTCTCTATATTCTATTACCAAATCATGAACTCTGCTAAACGTTATGCATATATTTTTATCTTTTGGAATTATATCCGCTGAAAACCCATGTATTATTTCTTGAGTTGCCAACATGTATCCCATGGCCTACCACCTTGCCAATCAAGCATTCGATGAAGCTATTTCAGAATTGGATACTCTCAGTGAGGAATCATATCAAGATAGCACATTAATTATGCAGTTCTTGAGGGACAACCTCACCTTATGGACTTCTGACATCCCGGAGGATGGAGGTACTCTTTTTATTCCATTAGAACTTATGTCATTCGTAGATCTTTGCTTCTTTATGAATGTTTCAAGGACTGTTAACTTTCCATGATTAGTTCATGATACATTTGTTTAATGTATGCTTCATGATACATCGATGTTGTCTAACTATAAAGAGCAACTAAATGGATTTGGGATGGAATATTCATTATAGGTTTGGATTTACATAATCTTTTTTTATTCTCATCTGTAGATTTACCAACTATTGAAGTTTCAAATGTCCGCTTTATAGCTACGTGTTTAAGTCACTTTTTATATGTTTGTGTCAGTGTAATTGGTTTTAGACCTTTATGCAATGGTATTCTACACATTCCAAATACCTACAGAGTGTATAGTGTAATTGATTTTCACGGATTGTTCGATTTACAAATGTACAGAGAGTACAGTTATGATTGTTGATTAGCTACCATTTAAGATTATTGTGGTATTACTTATGGTTTAAGAATCATCTTTTGCATTGTTTACATTGAATAAGATAGTGATTATGATCCAATTTCAAATTTTGTTATTCTTTTATATTGGGTTCTTTTAACTGTTATTATTGATATTTTAGTCTTTTAATTGTTATTTTTTAGAGGTATATACTCCTATTGTTCAAGTGTGAACCCGAGTATAGGTATGTGCTATTAGATTTTAGTTTTTAATATTCAAGTGAGTAATTCTAATATCTCTACTCTTTCGTTTTTATTAAAAAATAGTAACTGAATTGTGTCTTACAAATATAGTGTAGTTTGCCTCTTTTTTTCCAGTTCCACATGATATACATTTATATCTCCAATGGATATTTCGTATTTGAGATCTTTGTTTTGACATTATGTTGAACGTCAATGAGTGCTTAAAGTTTTTTGGTGCTCTTTTGGATCATCCTGTATTGTAACAATGGCTTAAAATTTAACATTTAAGTTGAATACGCTCCTGCCAAAACAAAAAGCTTGGTACTCCCATCAAATAATTGATACAAAAGGTGAATAAGGAGGTAATTCCCATAGTCTTCACAGAAATGGTTACGGTTTAATGATATTAGCCGATGTTTAACACGTGTGACTTGAAACACTTATTCATTGTTTCTATTTTTTTTCAAATGTCAACTGAATTTGTTTGTAAATGGAACTGGAAGCTGAAACGAACCAGCCTCATGATATGATGATGATTTCAATGGTGAGAAATTATTTACTCTGAGGATGAGTCAGTTTTAATGGGTACGTTAATCTTCTTCATAGGTCCGACAGTAAATTTGAAGTCTGAATATAATTTAAGATATCATCATTTAATATGCAGAACAAGTGATTCAAATTTGATGTACTGTCACAAGCCTAGATGTGCTGTTTTGGACTGTAAAATTTGATGTACTGTCAAATTTGATGTACTGTTAAATTTGAAGTCTGAATATAATGTTGTTTTGGACTTCATTCATAAGCCTAGATGTATTGTTTTGACCTTTATTCATAAGCCTGGATGTACTGTCATTCATGTTTTTGTTACAAAATTTGTCTTGGAAATAATATTGAGTGTTTGTGACGTGCACAACAGTCACAGTGAAAACAAAAGGTTCATTAAGATGGGCTCCGTTGAATAGTAATATTTCTTTAATTCATTTATGATCTATTTCTCCAGTTTAGATACTTAAATTTAGGAATTCTTGATTCACTCAAGTTCATTTATGTTTTTAGAATGATTTGAACCTTTGAAACTTTAAATCTTGAGTCGCGTTTGAGTCTTTAGAACTTCCTACGTGTTCAAAAACCTGTATCAGATTTGGAGCATTAATTCCTTAGACATTGTTAAATATCTGTACGTTAATGATTTATCGTTTTTGGTTGTTTCATGTTTCAGGACCAATGGATTTCATGGAAAGAGATGGTGATGATGAGATTGAAATTTTTGTAATGAAATTTTGTACCTGATTGTGTCTACCGTGTTTAAATTTCAAATTTTTGTGAATCTATTATGTTGCTTATATGTACCATAAGAAATTTTGTACTTGGTTGTGTCTACCTTATTGTTGGAGTTTTTATTTGTCTCAAATAGGGTGGATATCCTATAAACAAAGGAAATTTTGTCTAAATTTTTTTGAATTGTTAACACATTTTTGTTGTAAAAACAATGTCATGACTGTAATTAGTATTTGATATCTATGATGTTATTGGAGTATTGTTATTGTTGTAGTACTTTTTGCCCAAATTTTGCCCTATAAATAATGAAAATTTTCCCAAATAGTCCTATAAATAATGAAATTTTGCCCAAATTTTCTAAATTGTTTACATTTGACTTGACCGCACAATTCATACTTGCGAGAATTTTCGTCGTGCCTTCAGGCACGGGCATACCCTAGTGTGTGTATATATATATATATATATGTATGTAAAACAGTTATATATCTATATATAAGTTATATATAAAAAAAACAGTTTTATAAAAACAGTTTTATATTATAAAAATAGTTTTATATTATAAAAACAGTTTTACATACATATTTACATATAAGTTATATATAACAGTTATATATAACAGTTTTATAAAAACAGTTTTATATTATAAAAACTGTTTTATATACATATATATATATATATATATATAATTTAAAAATAGTTTATATAAATTGTAGATGCAATTATTATGCAACACAAATAAATATGAGAGAAAGATTATCAAGAAAAGAACAAGGAAATACAAGATGCCAATCACACAACAAAGGATGTACGTGGTTCAGCCAAGATGTGCCTACGTCCACGGTGGTGCAGTCGATATTATTTCTATATACTCCGGAGATTGATTACAGAGAATACAACCTGTCCTTTTGCCCCAGACCTAGGGTTTAATATATACATGTACATGTAGATGAGTGGAGGTGATGGGTTCCTCCATGTTTTCCATTTCCTCTATAACTTCCCTTCATGGGATCGTGGGGGAGACCGGATCAATTATAAAAGATGAGGGGCCTGGACTTTGGGCCGCCAGGACTGGGCTACTCGTCCAGGCCCATAGTTCTAAATTTGGGGTACCCACAATTGCCCCAAAATTCGTTGGGCCATGTTTATGGGTCCAATGGATTTAAATGATCAGCCATTATGGCTGATTTGTGATTCTTCGAAAACTATGAAGTTTCTTTGGCGGCACCCGCTTCGCTATTTATGCGCTATGATTAGAATTGAAGGCTTGTTGGGATAGCCACTTTTTCTTCCGTCGTTTCAGCCTTTCTAGTACTCTTCCTTCTTCTGATAACTCTAGCGCCTCGTACCTTCTTCTCTTAATCCCCATTTACATTGCTTCTTAGTCGTCTTGAGCTCGTGCTTCTTCATCACTTGAACCGATCTTTTGTTTTGTAAGTTTCTCATGCCCTTTCTTTGCACTTTCTCTTTGGTTTGTAGATTTTCTTGAGTTTTTCAATGGCGAAGATTGGAAATAGGTCAATCTCTAAATTCAGGAAGTTCTACAACATTCCTGAGTGGGTAGACATTGAATGTTGTGCCTCCCCTCCTAGGAACGTTAGGGATATAGAGGATGCCCACTGGATCCATGTTTTGTTGCTTTCCCAGGGGGGACTTACTTTCCCCCCTAATGATCTATTTTTGCATTTCTTTGGCTATTTCAATATTGTTCCCGCACAGTGCTCGCCCAATGTGTGGAAGATAGTAAATGGCATCCATAGAATAAACCAGTTGTATGGTACTAGGTTAGGACTTACCGAGATCTGTTTCTGTTATTCCTTTTCTCGAACTAGCTCAGGTGTCTTATACCTCAAAGCTAGGAGTCGTGATAGGGTATTGCTAGTAAACCTACCTGATTCCCATAAGGACTACTGGCAAGAGGGTTTCCTCATTAGGAATTGGCAGTTCCCTCCCCAGTTTGAGGGGTCAAGGTCTGAGAGGTTCACTGCCCCTTTTTACGGGGAAGAATATATAGGTAGACATTGTACTGTTGTTTCAACCTTTGCTGACTTGTGACTTTTCTAACGCCTCTTTGCTTTTTCTTCCACAGCTAGGATAAAGAATTTGGAGCCTACTCTCAGCGAGGTTCGTATCTCGGAGTTGGTGAAATCTTAGAATATCAGGGAGCCTCTGGGTGACGACGAGCATCCCAGGTCTGTTGCCTTTTTGCTCGAGTATAAAAACGTAGGCTCCAGCTTCATAGCAAGGCCTGTGGATAGTGTTCCAGAGTTTGATTCTTTCGGAGAGACTACTGTTGAGCCTATCCAGTTGGACGAAGAGGAGAGTAGCTCTAAGAGTGAGCCTGCAGGAGCTACGAGTAATTTGGGTGAAGGGAGCTCTGACAGTAGAAGTTCTTCTGACTGTGAAGAGGATTCTGAAGCTCGAGGATCGTCGAGCACTTCCAGCAGTTTAGCTGAAGAGATGCCTCTAAGGAAGAACCTGATTAGAGACGATGATGATGAGGACCATGTGCTTCTTTCACAGAGGTCAAAGAAACAAATGTCTTCTTTTGGGGTTGTGGCTACTGGTTCTTGGTCTTCCACTCAGGAGCAAGAGAGGAAGAGCAGGTGAGAGAGATGGAGAGAAAAAAGGAGGAGGAAAGAAAGAAGGTGGAGGAAAAGAAGAGGATGGAGGTGAGGAAGAGGATGGAGAGGGAGAAAGAGGAAGAGAGGAGAAAGATGGAGTCGAGGACGAAGGCTGGGCAAGCCTTGGTCCTTGTGTCTACTTTGCCCGAGGGGGCCTCAGTTGCCGTTTCTCCTCAGCTGGCACATGCGCTGTTCGAGAGGGAAGTTCTTCCTGCAGATCGCCAGAGGGCGCTGAGGTCTGATCAATTGGCCCTACAAGCTAGCCACAGGCTAGCCTTGGTAAGATTTTCTCCCTTTTTCAATTCCTTAACAAGTTTTAGTTGTTTCTCCTTCTTGATCTCTTCTTTATTTTTGGCAGTTTGTGACTGACTTTGCCGTGCTCTACCGTTCTCGCGACGAGTTGGTGAGAAGGAATGGCTAGCTGGAGCAGCAGAAGTCCACTCTGGAAGTCAGGGGTTCTCAGCTGGAGGCTGATTTGAAGGCTGCTGATGCCGCCCGAGCTTCCTCTGATCTGGCCCTCATCAATTCTAATCGAGAGAGGGATGCGGCGGTTAAGGAGCTGAGCGAGCTGAGGCAGGCCTATGACCTGGTCTGCTCGAGCAAGCTGGGGGTCGTGGAGGAGAATAAGGTTCTGACCGAGCAGCTAAAGGAGAAAGAGTCCCAGGTAGCCACCATCAAGGAGGATTCATACAACTCCGGGTGGACTGCTGCTTATGAAGACGCCAAAGTTCAGATAGGCTACATCAGTCGTCTGAACTTCAAGAAGGGCTGGAACAAGGCCCTCCTAGCTGCTGGTGTTGATGCTGAGTCTCCTCTATTCGACGAGCATGACCCGGGTTCGAGGCCAACTGTAGACGAAGAAGCCCCTGCCCCAGCCATCGAGGGTGTTGATCTTGCCTCTCAGACAACTTCTGCCAATGCTGGTCCTGCCTAGGTGAATGAGGGCATCCCTGTAGAGGGGGATTCCTCTGCTGCTGCTGACAAGGGGAAGCAGCCAGCCACCTCTGGGCAGCCTGAGGTTGCTAGTTAATCCTCTTTTAGGACTATTTTTGTACTTCTGCTTGTAATTTTTCCAATTTCTTCTCGATGTACTTGACCTTTATTAATGAAATAAAAGGCCTCTTTTTCCAGTGCATTGATTGATTTTTCTTTCCATTGCCCTTTTATGTCTTGTAGTTGACTGATGTAGAAGAGTATATTCCTGCCACATCTCAATTGGGCAGGACTCTTGGTCCCAATGCCAGTCCTCAGGTTCGTCAGGCCTTTGTTAGGCTTTGCAAGTCTCTCAGGTTAAGGAATCAAAAGTATAAGGAGCAGTCCGAGCTAGTGGCTAAGCTGAAGGACAGGCTCCAGGAGATGGAAGGCATTGGTGCCTCTGTACAAGAGGAAGTTAATGTCTTGAGAGCAAGGTTGCTAGAGGCCACCGAGATAAACCAAGTTGGGGAGTTCCTGCAGCAGGAGAATGAAAGCCTGAGGAGGGAAGTCCTGCAACTTAGAGAGCATGCATCGAGCACTGTTTCAGCGGTTCTGCAAGGCTCCTCGTCTTCGCGAGCTGGATATACTCCTCCTATGCCGCGAGGTTCCACTCGTCCTCCCCTCCCGCGAGCTGGTAGGGGCACCAGGGGCAGGAGCAGGGAAGCAGAAGAGCAGCAGGATAAGGAGATGGAAGAGCTCCGTGATGATGTCCGACGAGCATATGTAACTGCTGCTGGGCTTCAAAGGGACGTTACCCGATTGCGGCACTTATTCAAGAAGGGTCCTCGATAAGCGTGGGCTGACGGTTATGATCAAGGCTGGCTAGATGCTCCCACAAGACTATCCGAGTTCGAGGAACTTTCTTTCATCAGAGGGCGATTGAGTGCCTTGAAAGAGATTCAGGTCCCGAGGAACTTGGTGTTATGGTATCGTCACGAGATGTCCTCCTCCACTCTGATGCCCAACCCATTCAGGAGGGATGATCGATGGATCCCCATTGATGCTATTCCTCGGCAACTATTAGAGTTGGACGCAGATGAGGTTGTGGAAGAGCTGGTCCCCGATCCTGATGACGGACGAAGAGCTAGGGTGGCAGATTATCTCGTTCGGAGGGTTCCACCTTCTTGAATATTTGCAAGTTGTTATTCTTTCGTCTTTTTTGATAATGTAAATGCTTTGGGCGAACTTCGCTGACTAAACATGTATTATCATTGTTGTAAATGTAACAAGTTATTATTCTTTTGTCTTTTTTGATAATGTAAATGCTTTGGGCGAAGTTCGCCGACTAAACATGTATTATCATTGATGTAAATATAAGAGATTAATGAAAAGTTCGTGTTTTGGGCAATTTTGCCTCCTAAACGTGTTCATCCAATCTTTTTATATTCTTGCTGCTTCATAATCCTTTTTATTTTGTCATGCAAGTGTCCCCCCAGTCCAGTATAATACCATTATGCCCCATTTTACCTTTTAGGTTGTGTCGTCACACTCCCTTAGGCCTAAGTAAGGCAATTGGCGAGGACACACCTGGTATTGGATGTCTTCATCCGATCAGGATTTTGCTCAACTAAAGTAGGTTTGATGGCCAGTATAAAATCTGGTCGCATTGCCTAAGAATCCTCTATAGGGCTTTATATATTGCCAGGGGCAATGCTAAGAGGTCTCTCGTGTTTCATGACGATGACCTGAGGAGGGGTATTCCCCTGCTATATCGACCATCGTGCCTGTGATTTGGAAAAAGATGTGTGATAAAATGCAGTTACTGATTTCATTAGTAATAAGGGGAGTGAACTGTTCCTTTCACATAACAAATACAAGAAAAAGATTCAACAATAGAATTCCTTGAGAATTTAAAAATAGAATTTCTTGAGATTAGCTGCGTTCCATGCTCGTGGTATTTCTCTGCCCTCCATCGTTTCCAAATGATATGCACCTTGCAGGTCGTCTTTAGTTACTTTAAAGGGTCTTTCCCAGTTTGGGCCTAGCTTGCCATCTGATGACCTTATTGTGTTGCCCAGGACTTTCCTTAGAACATAGTCCCCAACTTAGAATCTTCTCGGGTTAACCCTTTTGTGGTAATGCTTTGCGAGCTGTTGCTGATAGCTCGCAAGCTTCACCAGGGCCAGTTCTCTACGCTCGTCGGCGAGGTCGAGTTCAGTGAGCAATGCCCCATTATTCCGGCCATGGTCGACAAGGTCGGATCTCATTGTTGGTAAACCCGCTTCTAGTGGGATGACAGCTTCCATGCCATATATTAGCGAAAATGGGGTTTCTCCTGTTGCTCGCCGAGGAGTTGTTCGGTATGCCCATAGGACATGGGGTAGCTCGGTTGCCCATGCGCCCTTGGCTCTCTCTAGTCGCTTCTTCAGTCCATCGATCACAGTTTTGTTGGAAGCTTCTGCTTGCCCATTGCTCTTAGGGTAGGCCACCGAACTAAAGTTGTGTCTGATCCCGTGTTCGTTACAGAAGTTCTGAAAGGGGACACTCTCGAATTGTGTCCCATTATCAGTGATGATGGTTCTGGGGATTCCGAATTGAGTGATTATATTCCTCCATATGAACCTTATCATATCAGCGTCTCGGATGTTTGCCAATGGTTCTGCCTCAATCCGTTTGGTGAAGTAGTCAATTGCAACCAACAGGTATTTGCGATTGCCGGCAGCAGTGGGTAGTGGTCCCACGATGCCATCCCCCATTGGGCTAAGGGCCATGGGCTGGTCAGGGATTTTAGGTCGCTGGCGGGTTGGTGGACCATTGGAGCGTGAAGCTGGCATTTTGGGCATTTGCGAACATATACTGCGGAGTCCTTTTGCATATATGGCCACCAATAGCCTTCCTTCATTGCTCGAAAGGCTAGAGACCTTCCTCCGACATGACTTCCACAAATTCCTTCGTGAAGCTCGTGCAGCACTTGCTCGACATCGCCTGGGTGGACGCATCTAAGGTAGGGACCGGAGAAGGACTTCTTATACAAGTCGCCTCCCGTGGATAAGTGAAAGCGAGCAGCTTTGACTCTTATCTGGTGGGCGGTTTTCTTATCCTCTGGGAGCGTGCCCTCCTTTAAATAGTCTCTTAAGGGGTCCATCCAGCTGGGGGCTGATCCCACCTAGAGTATTTGTTCCACGTTTGGCAGCTTGCTGTTTTGGTTAATGCTTGGACAAATGAGGAAATCGATGGGAATGACCCTTTTAAGGCTAGAATCAACTGCCGAGCTTAGGGCTGCTAAGGCATCGGCATGACTATTTTGCCCTCTGGGAAAATGTTGGATGTTGATCTCCTCAAATCTCGTCATTAGTTTTCTCACCAGGGTGAGGTAGGCTGCCATTCTTTCATCCTTTGCGTTGTAGTATCCACTTATCTGACTGGAGACTAGTTGAGAATCGTTGAACACCTGTAAACGTTTTGCTCCCAGAGTTTGCGCCTTTTGGAGACCGGCTATTAGGGCTTCGTACTCTGCTTCGTTATTGGAGGCTGCAAATCCAAGCCTGATTCCTTGCTCAAAGATTGTGTTTTCTGGGGTGATGAGAACAATGCTTACGCCTGCCCCCTTTGAGTTGGAGGCTCCATCAACGAATAGTTTCCAGGTTTCCACTGTTGCTGGGTTCTCCTTTTGCTTTGTTGGTTGAGTTCGGTCGGGAAGTTCTTCGGCAGTGAATTCGGCTATGAAATCAGTGAGGATCTGACCCTTGATAGCGGTCCTTGGTTGAAATTGGATGTCAAACCAGCCGAGCTCGACTGACCACTTAGAGAATCTGCCCGACAAATCCGCTTTCCTTAGGACCGCCTTAAGGGGGTGCAATGTAAAGACGATGATAGTATGAGCTTCGAAATAATGCTTCAGTTTCCTCGAGGCTATTACCAGTGCAAAGGCGAGCTTCTCCAATGGCAGGTACCTTTGCTCGGCGTCTAATAAGGTCTTGCTCGCGTAATAAACGGGGTGTTGGATTCCTGCGACCTTGCATATTAACGCCGAGCTCACAGTGTGATTGGATACCGAGAGGTAGAGGTACAAAGAATCCGTTTGCTGTGGTATGACAAGCAGCGGTGGAGAGCTTAAGTAGGACTTGAGCTCGTACAAAGCTCGCGAGCAGTCTGGGATCCATTCTATTGGTTTACTCCCTTTTAGAAGCTGGAAAAAAGGCTTTCACTTCTCGGAGGATTTGGAAATGAAGCGATTTAAGGCAGCGAGCATTCCAGTGAGCTTCTGCACATCCCGGACTGTTCGAGGGGGTTGTACCCTGTTGATTGCATCGATCTGGTCCGGATTAGCTTTTATGCCTCTCTTACTGACCAAGTATCCAAGAAATTTTCCTGACTGGACACCGAAGGAACACTTGCTCGCATTAAGCTTCATTCGGTACTTCCTGAGGATTTCGAAGGTCTTTGACAGGTCTGAGAGGTGATTTTCCTTCTTCTTGCTCTTAATGAGCATGTCATCGATGTAGACCTCCATTGTGTCTCCCATTTGATCCTTAAACATTTTTGTGACCAGCCGCTGGTAGGTTGCCCCTGCATTCTTGAGCCCAAATGGCATGACCTTGTAGCAATACAACCCAACCGTCGTGATGAACGCCGTTTTGTCCTGGTCTGGTGCATACAAGGGGATCTGGTGATATCCTGAGTATGCGTTCAGGAAACTCATTCGCTCATGAGCTGTAGTGGCGTCTACTAGTTGGTCTATCTTTGGGAGGGGGAAACTATCCTTAGGGCTTGCTTTGTTGAGGTCAGTGAAGTCGATGCAAACTCTCCACTTCCCATTGTTCTTCAGAACTACTACTGGGCTGGACAACCACTTGGGGAATTGTACTTCCCGTATGGATCCTGCATCCAGCAGTTTTTTGACCTCCTTTTCGACCGCTTTAGCCTTCTCGGGTGCAGTTCTTCGTGCCTTCTGCGTGTCTGGCTTGAATGTGGGGTCGACGTGCAGCTAATGACAGACCATATCAGGATCAATGCTAGGCAGCTCGTATGGTTCCCATGCGAAAACATCTACGTTGTGTCTCAGCAAGGTCGTCAACTCCTTCTGTTCTTGATCGAAAAGAGATGCTCCAATCAAGAAGACTCTGCTACTGTCACCAACTTCGACTATAACTTCTACCAAGTCCTCGATGACACGCTCGGAGGGGAGGAGCCTGGTCTCCTCTACTCCTGGTCTTCCATACTTTAGTTGCTATTTAGAAGGTATCACACCCTCTTCAACTTTCTCGCTGGGTTGACCGGCCTTCTTCTCTTGCTTTGGTCGGATGGCTGCTATGAAGCACTTCCTTGCCATTTCTTGGTCGTCGTGGATCTCCATTACTCCTCGCTCGGTTACATACTTGAGATTTTGGTGGTAGGTCGAGGAGACCGCCTTCATTGCATGAAGCCATCCACTGCCGAGGATGGCCTGGTACGGTGATTCGATGTCAACTACCAAAAACTCGATCATCTTGGAGACGTTCCCAATACGAACTGGCAGCACTATCTTGCCTAGGGGCATGGTCATTTTCCCAGCGAAGCCGACCAAAGGAACAGTAGCTTCCTTTAGGTCGGCGACGCTCAACTTCAATTTCCTGAACAGGTCGAGGTACATTACTTCGGATGAGCTTCCTTGATCGACGAGAAGCTTGTCGATGTCAAAGTTGGCTATCCTGAGTGTAATGACCAGGGAATCATGATGTGGGGTCCTTACTCCCATCAAATCTTCATCCGTGAAAATAATATGCTTGTTATAGTTGACGTCCTCTTCTCGTCGATGCTTTCCTGACTATGACTTTCCTGGATCGATTTGAAAAGCCTGCATTATCGCTGTAAGTTTTTTCATCTCCATTCGAGCTGAGTTCCCTTGTATCTGCTTGATGTCAGATACTCCGTGAATTACGGCGAACTCGTGTCCAGCATCATCCTCCCGCACATTGTCGGGTCTCATCTCTCTGTTGGCAGTCACTTTCTCTGCCCTTTTCTCCACAAAGTCGTTCAAATGCCCGGACTGGGCCAATTCTTCGAGGTGAGACTTAAGAGCTTTGCAGTGCTCAGTCTTGTGCCCTCCCTCTTTGTGAAAAGCGCATCTCAATGCATTGTTCCTCTTCGAGGGATCTCCCCCCATCTTCCTGGGCCACTTGATGAATGGTTCATCCTTGATCTTCGCGAGAACCTTGTAAATTGGTTCTTTGAAGACGGTGTTGACCGCCTGGAATGCTTTCGACGGGTCCTGGCTCCCTCCGTTCTTGGAGCCATTTTTGCCTCCGTTCTTTCCTCCTTTCCTCTGGTTCTCAGTTTTCTCACCTACCTTGGTAGTGAGCTTAGCTCGACCATTTTCTCCTGTATAAGAGAGGCTGACATCTTCCACCTTTGCGTATTTCTCGATTCGGGCCATAAGGTCGTCAATAATCATAGTTTCCTTCTTCGTCAGGGATTGGTAGAGGAGGGAAGAACTAGGGAGCCCAATTTTGAAGGAGGCCACTGCCACTTCCTCCGTGCAGTCCTCGATCTCATTTAATAACTCCCAGTACCTCTTCGCGTATTCTCGGAGGGTCTCCTGAGGTATTTTCTTCATTTTTAGTAGAGCATCCATCCTTTTGGGATGGGAGCTACTGGTGATGAATCGGGCCGTAAAAAGTTCGGCTAGGGATTTGAAATTCTTGATCGACCGGTGGGGGAGCCTTTCGAACCACTTCTGTGCTACATCATGAAGGCTCGAGGGGAAAATACGGCACATCAGGGCATCCCGGTGACTCCAGAGGGTCATGGCCTGTCGGTATTGCCTGACGTGATCGATGGGATCAGTCTTTCCGTCGTAAATCTTGAACCTTGGAATGGAAAATTTCTTGGGAGCTTCCTCCTCTTCGATTTCTCTTGTGAAAGGTGACTTCATCTGGGTTTTGAGAGCTCGCCTCGCGAGCTCTCTAGTTGATCTTGTTCCGTGGTGAGCGGGATGCTGGTCCATCTCCCTGCGGACCATGTTTCATATGTGCTCTGGTGGCGGTGAGCTCTTCGCAGCTGTTCGCGGAGGTCGTCATCTGGAGCAGGGCTCTGGTAGCGGCGAGCTCTTCGTAGCTGTTCACGGAGGTCATCGTCTGACTCGCCTCCTTCATCCCTTTGAGATTATCGCCTAGGTCTCCTTCCTCGGCTGCGAGACTTGCTCGCTTGAGGGCTAGGAGTGCGATATGGGCATCTCCTGTTATCAGGACGAAGTTCCCTCTCTAGTCTTTCCAGTCTTCTTTTCAAGCGAGCATTCTCGGCCTCGTATCTGCGAGAAGACTCCTTCTGCTCGTGGAGCCTTGCCTCGCACGCATCAATCAACCTGGATATCTGCGTGGACCTCGCTGGTCCCTGACTTTCTTCAAAGGCTGGTCTTTCCAGGCGAGCTCTCTGATCTGAACGTCGGACTTCAGACCTAATCCTGCGAGGAGCAGGTGGCTCTTGAATATCTCCTGCTTGGGGAGCATTGCTGCTGTGACCAGACATCCTAAACTCCTTTCTTGATGTGGGCTCTTCTCAGGGAAAGATGAACATTTCCTACAGACGACGCCAATTGTAGATGCAATTATTATGCAACACAAATAAATATGAGAGAAAGATTATCAAGAAAAGAACAAGGAAATACAAGATGCCAATCACACAACAAAGGATGTACGTGGTTCAGCCAATATGTGCCTACGTCCACGGTGGTGCAGTCGATATTATTTCTATATACTCCGGAGAGTGATTACAAGGAATACAACCTGTCCTTTTGCCCCGGACCTAGGGTTTAATATATACATGTACATGTATATGAGTGGAGGTGATGGGTTCCTCCATATTTTCCATTTCCCCTATAACTTCCCTTCATGGGATCGTGGGGGAGACCGGATCAATTATAAAAGATGAGGTGTCTGGACTTTGGGCCGCCAGGACTTGGCTACTCGTCCAGGCCCATAGTTCTAAATTTCGGGCACCCACATAAATTGTATATATACATATATATATATTCGGGGCGGGTATTCGGGTCGGGTCTCCGGGTCCTTAACGGATCCGGGTCTGGATCCTTTTTCTGAGACCCGTCGAGTAATCGGGTAAGACCCGATCTGCTAAAAATATACCCGAATCGGATCTGGATATACCCAAACATGATCCAGACCCGATCCGTTTACACCCCTACCATCATATAAGGTATACATACATCATCATAACATATAAAGATATACCGTCATATAAGGTATACCTGCCACATCATTTACATTTTCAATATTACGCACTTAGGCGTAGTTGAATTAATATCATTATTTAGTATATCACTCTCTTTTGATACACTAATAGTTAATTCTTACACAATAACCCCACTTAGTATACATTATACTATTTGTCGCTTGAAGCTCACATGTCGCTTCTAGTTATGAATTGTTTCTCAATTCTATTCATGTTAAGGATATTCTTTTATCCTAATGCTCTTAAATTAGCATTATTCATTGTGTAAGACATCTCCCAAATCAATCATAAATAAGGGTATTTCTATATCCATATGCACATCATTTAGCATTTATAATACTCCATCCATAATAGGGTTCAATTTACTTTATGAACCTTTTAAAGTTATCCAATTTGGGATTGGATTCTAAAATCCACTATCACTAAGCTTATTATCATTCTTCTATATGAATTAATAATTATCTCCCAATAGAGTCTCCAATCAAGGTGGGCTTCCCCACTTAAAATATACCAAATTCTCTAATCGGTATTCCTCAATTCAAAGTCCATATGACTCTAATAATCTCTTGTAAGGGAAACTCCCTAAAAGTCTCCAAAATGTACTCCATACGATCACTAAAGAGGTTCCCAATCGACAACCTCAAATAAAATGGAATGAAATTCTCCTTAGAAAAACATCCGTCGAAAAGCCCTGTTTCCGAATCGATTCGGCCAAGAAGGCGAATCGATTCGGGTCATCAGACCTGGGACTCTGTCTCAGGCTGAATCGATTCGGTCACTCAGACCTGGGCACCTGCATATTTCCAAATTGATTCGGCTAGAGGGCCGAATCGATTCGGCCTATCTGGAAGCTCGAAAATGGCTACTTTTTAGTAAGCCAAAAATCCCAATTTTTTTTAAATCATCTTCTAACCATTTTTATCCAACCCAATCACATATATAACATCAATATTCATCCTAGAATACATTTAAACTAATTTCTATCATCAAATCCAAGATCTTCATAACAAATCTAAGATTATACCCAAAAGTTAGGTTTTGATAAACTAAACCTAAAACTCAAAGATTTAATCCACAAATCATGCAATAAATGGTACACAACAATTATTTAGAAAGTTTAATCACTTGCCTCGAGTTCGTAGGGTCTGAATCCACCTTGAGATCGCGTAGATGCCGAAAAAACTCCACTTTCTCTCTATTTTCTCCTTCTTTCTCTTCTTCTTCTCTCTTTCTTTCTTTTTATTTCTCTTTCTCTCTTTGGAGCAATAATTCTCCCGTAGGCTTATAAGCCCTAGCTCCCAAGATACACATCTTTAAATGATAATACACACTTTAAATGACTCGGTATCTTTAATTCGAGTCAAACGAGCTTAAAATATTTCGGAACCTAAATAGACCCCAAGTACAGTTATTTTGACTTTCTGGACCCTTCCGGACACAACTACACCCTCAGAATCTCTATTTGAGATACTTTCTAACGACTCCAAGTTTTGACCTTAAGTGCCAAATTTAATTATTCTCCAATAAAATATTATTTATTTCTCCCAAAATAAACAAATCCTAGTCTCCAAGACCTCGGGTTGTTACACCACAATCGCTACCTTGTAGCGTAGCGAAAGAAATGGACTACTATTATATATTGATACGAGAAGGGGTAGCGGGTCCCCATTATTTGAATGGGGAAATCCCCATAGCAGGTGAAAAATAAAATCCTAAGTATTGTGAGTTACATCAGAGGTTGCAACACTCCACCAATGATTTCTACTACCTAAGGAGGATCATTGGCGAGCAGGTGGCCAATGGTACGTTGCGAATACCTCCGATAGATGTTAACGATAATCCATACCCAGCACATCACTTTGGCACTAGAAATATGGTGGTAGCATATGATGAATAAGTGACTCGAGATCTTATGGAATAGGAAAGTAGCGAGAAAATATGCCAAGAGATGGAAGGGCTAGCACTGAACAGTGAACATAGAACTGAGAAGGAGAGGAGACACGGGGAATGGTATTTCACTCCTGACCAAGAAGAGGTTGGAGGTGGGGAAATTGAGAAAGTGAACCTCCCATAAGGAAAAGTGGATGTCATTGATTAGGAATAAATTCTTCCAAGTTTACCCTTTAATTTAGAGGCTTTTATTACCCCGGACATTGTAAAACGAGTTGAATTATCTCATATCATTGCTAATGGCTTCGTCAAATAAGTATCCCGAATTTTGTGTATTTCTGATTGATTTTGCAGGTATTTAACAGATGAAAGAAATGAAGAAACAGGAAGAAGAAAGAGAGAAGAAAGAAGAGGAATCAAAAGAGCAAAAATGTAATTTCTACAAGGAATCCGATCGAGGACCTAAAATAAAAGTCGAAGATCTCGAGTCTATGAACGTGTAGGAAGAAACTACTTTCCAATCCGAATTATGAAATGGAAGTTATGAGAACCCAAAGATATGAGATAATCAAGAGAAATAGAAGAGATAATGAAGAGAAATTGAGAAGAATATTCGGACCAATCCGGATGGTATAAAAACGGATTGATCCGGGTGCCAAAACTCACTGTATAAGGTTGCTTCTACCGAACCGATCCTCCTTAAAAAGGATCGATCCGAACCCCCAAGTTTTCTACATAAGGCCTATTTAGCGGACCAATTCGGATGAAATGAAAAACAGATCGATCTGGTTATCACCCAGACCAATCCGAAATGTCTTGACCGGATCGATCCGGGGTTCAAGATTTGGAATTATCTTCTTCAAGCTAGAGTCTTGCATGACTCCAACTCTTGTATTTTTCGTAGGGTATAAATTTCAAACTCCTCCCAGACATTAAGGGAGCTTCTAATTCGTTTTTAGAGAAGCTTGAATTTAGTTATGAAGGAAGAACAACAGAAACCCTAGTTTTGTCATTTAACTTTGAATCAAATTCAGCAATTCAAGTAAATTTATTCCAATTCTTGCTTTCATTATTACTGTAGTTAATTCATTAGTTAATAATTTAATTCTTCCTAATCTTAAGTTGTTAGTTAAGATGTCTTCTTTTACTAAAATCATGTTTTCTTCTTGTTTTAATATGTCCGACTAAGTTTTTAAGGGTTGGGGTGCATGAACCCCACCCGATGTAATTCACACTAGTGGAAATAGACATTTTGAATTAAAATATTAGATGGATCGTGTTGTATAACTGGTGCAACTATTATAGGATTTTTGATCTCGTTTGCCCTAGGTAACCGGGATGCTTAAGAGTGCGACGCGAGTATTCGTTAATGCGACACTGCTTTACTCGTCCTTTGATTGTATACTGTGCGGGCTACGATCCCTTATATATGTAATACTTGGGAGTACTAAAGATCGGGTTTGATCAATTAAGAAATTTACGACTAGTTTTGTACTGGGCAACACATTAGGGTTTGGGTGGATTGAATTCCTAACCTATTTTTCCTTAGTCATAATAATTCATTCTTAGTTAGTTAATTTTTCTCACGTAGTTAATTTAGTAGTTTAATCTAGTTTGCATTTAGTCAATAGATTTAGTCCCATAATCACATAATCATAGTTTCTTACCTTTTTAAAATCAACTTTAAGATGAATTAACCTACCTTTTCTCGTCAAAATGAGATCGTCCTTTTTTCCTGTGGATTCGATACCCGGACTCATGGCTATACTCCATAAGAGTTTAGTTAAAGTTTAGTTTTTTTGTATTGTGGTCGGAAGCAGATAACAATGATTAGAGTATTACACGGACGCTCAGTTTCCACTTCGATCAAAATGGCACCGTTGCCGGGGATTCTAGGTAGATTTAGGTTAGATCGAGTCGATCTAGAACTTTGACCAAAATTCTAAAATAAAAATTATATAAAAAATATCATCTCTGAAAATCCTTTAATGAAAAATCCTGAACATACTCATACTCCTTAAAATACTCCAACCAGAATCCGTGAAAACTCGATTGTTGAGTATAATTTTGAAAGCCCCCACACCTCGCGTTCCATAATTTTTGGTTCCACTTCCAACTCCTGAGCACTCCATAGGTAGTTACGCCCTGAGTCACACATCTAGGACACTGAGTGAGTACATCGAGTCATTTGAAGAGAGTGTGAGTACGATGTCTGATGGAACGAGTTTCGATACTGGAGAAGGAGATCTACGCTATCGTCCCATGAAAGACTTACTCTTTCCTGTGCGGATTATCACCCCTGGTTGCATTTTACTTTTGTATAATGCTGGTCAGTTCCACTTTCGCAATGGGATGATACAGATTCTCCCTACTTTTCATGACATGGATTCAGAGAAACCATAACTGCATATCCGTGAGTTGAAGAGGCGTGCGACACATTTAGTGACCAAGCTTGCACGCAGGATGTCATTAGCCTGAAGCTTTTTCCTTAAAGGATAAAGCCGAGACCTGGCTATGGTCTCTACCCCCAAACTTCATAACTTCCTGGAGAGATATGTAGTCCAAGTTTATCTCAAAATTCTATCCACAGCACAAGACCAACTCTGCCAAAACTCAAATCTAAGGTTTTCGACAACACGATAATGAGTCATTTGACAGGTATTGGGATCGTTTCCAAGAGTTAGTAAGCGCAGGCCCCCATCATGGTTTTGACAAACACCTGGTGATATCTTTCTTCCATAATGGGTTGATAGTGGCTTCCAAACAACTTGTGCAAACAATGTGTGAAAGACCTTTTTGGGATCTAAACTCCTGCGATACCGAGGCCCATCTTAAGTATGTTGCAGAGACTACTCAAGCATGGGACATATCTGATCCTACCCAAGCCTGGCCTAGATAAACATTTATCACTCCGACTGCATCCGGTCTATAACATTTGGATAGTAATACCATAATAGACCGTCGATTTGATCAGTCTCAGAGGGATATGAAAGATTGGTTTGATGGCCGATTGAGAGATATCTACGGATCCAACCGTGCTTCGAAAGAAAAAGTGTGTGCTATCTGTGAGGCGGTCCATTCCACAAATGCTTGTCTGACGATTCTGCCTACAAGGCCATGCACACCGAGCATGTGGATTTTATAAGAGAATTCAAGGGAAATTTTAACGCCTCGCATGGGAACTCGTACAACTCTTCATGGAGAAACCATCCTGGTTTTAACTACGGACAACCACAAGTTGCGATGAACCCACATTTACAGGTTGTCCCACATCCACCACCTCCTCAATTTTAGCAAGCACCACCTCATCCATCTCCGTACATTACTCCACCATGGAGGAATCTCTAGTATACAATAAACCAGTTCATAAATTCTCAAAGTGCAAACAATGCTAGATTTGAACACATGCTCACCGACATGAATGAGCACATCTCCAAGTTAGAATCCTCATTGAGTATCCAAGAGAAGGGAAAGTTTCCTGCCCAGGGACAAAGACATCCCCTAGGTCAACCTAGTCTTAGTTTCACATCCACCGAACATCAAGAGCAGTGTCAAGCTGTAACCACTCTTCGTAGTGGGAGAGTTGTTGATTTATCGAGACTTCGAAAGATAAGGACAATTCGCCTGGAACGAAAGAGGCCTAAGATATCTCCTTGAATGAGAGTGACAAAATAGACACTAGTGAGCCCGAGGTAGTTGTAAATCCACCCTCCGTTGCATCATTTCCTCAAAGATTGCTTCCTTCCCATAAAGGGACTATAAGTGATGAAGTGCTAGAAGTCCTTAAGAACGTGAAATTGAACTTACCTTTCCTCGATACAATAAGGCAAATTTCAGCCTATGCAAAAGTCATAAAAGACTTATTGACTGTCAAGAGGAGGATGAAGGTAAAGAAAAATGTGTTCCTAGCACAGAACGTGAGCTCAGTTCTTCTTAACGATCTCCCACCTAAATATAAAGATCCCGGTGCACCTACCATTTCCTACACCACTGGAGAGAATAAATTCGAAAAGGCCTTACTCGATTTGGGGGAGAGTGTCAATATCCTCCCCTATTCAATTTATAGGCAACTTGATCTGGGTGATCTTAAGCCCACAAGGATCACTCTCCAATTCGCGGATCGAACTGTGAAGATACCGAGTGGTATAGTTGAGGACGTAATAGTTTAAGTGGACACTTTCTATTTCCCGATAGATTTTGTCATTTGGGACACGGAACCCTCCTTCACCTCGAAAAATCATGTTCCCATCATTATTGGGTGCCCATTATTAGCTACGGATAACGCATTAATCAATACTAGAAATGGGGAGATGCAACTCACTTTTGGGAATATGACTTTAGAAACGAACATCTTTAACATAGCCCAACAAGCAGAGGGAGAAGATGATCTTCACATGGTGAGCTTAATTGATGAGATCGTAGAAGAACACATTGGGGAAAATTACTGTGAAGGCTCCTTAGAAGCGTGTCTACTGTCTAGTCATGAGAGGGAGGGAGCTTACACCGAGTTTTAAATGGAGATGAAGGAGTTGAGAGGCTTACTCGATGAGAGAGCGTCGGACGAGGATGCAAGAGATGTTAATTGGGTTTCTCAATTAAAAGAGTTACCACCGAGGGAGGCACGCATGGTACCCTCTAGAGACACATTTTCGACTCTCGAGTTCAAGAAACTACCCTCCAACGTTAAATATACTTTCCTAGGAGAAGGTGAGACATTTCCTGTTATTGTCTGCTCTAGCTTAGATGAAGAGCAGGAGGGTAAACTATTAAAAATTTTGAGGAAGCACCAAAGTACTTTTGGTTGGTGTATAGCTATCTAAAAGGGATAACCCCTCTAATTTGCACCCATAAGATTCACCTCGAGGAGGATGTTAAGCCCTCGAGAGAAATGCAAAGACGGCTAAACCCCATAATGAAAGATGTGGTGAGGACTGAAATTATAAAGTTATTGGATGCCGAGATTATCTACCTAATCTCGGATAGCAAATGGGTGAGACCCATTCAAGTCGTCCTGAAAAAGTTAGGTATGACAGTGATTGGAAATGCCAAGGGATAGCTAGTTCCCCAACGTACCACCACTGGGTGGCGCGTTTGCATTGATTATCGAAAACTCAATGCGGGAACTAGGAAAGACTATTTTCGCTTGCCATTTATCGATCAAATGATTGAAAGAGTAGTGGGACATCCTTACTATTGCTTCCTAGATGGTTATTCCAGATATAACCAGATTGAGGTAGATGTACTTGATCAAGAGAATACAACCTTTATTTGCCCCTTTGGAATGTTTGCCTACAAACGTATGCCATTCGACTTGTATAATGCACCGACAAGATTTCAGAGGTGCATGTTGAGCTTATTCAGTGACATGGTTGAGATAGGTTTAGAGGTTTTTATGGATGACTTTAGTGTTTTTGTCACCTCTTTTGACCTATGTCTAGCCAATCTTCAGAAAGTACTTGCCCGATGTGTGGAAAAGAACTTAGTGCTGAATTAAAAGAAATGCCATTTCATAACTGAGGGTATAGTTATTGGCCACATCGTGTCATCCAAAGGGATCGAAGTTGATCGAGCAAAAATAGATGTCATAGCTGACCTAACCCCACCTAAATAACGAAAAGATGTGTGCTCCTTCTTGGGGCACGCAGGGTTTTATAGAGGGTTCATTAAGGACTTTAGCGCCATTGCTAGACCCTTTAGAAATCTTCTTATGAAGGACACTCCATTTGAGTGGACGGAAGCATTCCAAAGTGCTTTTGAAAAATTGAAAAACATGCTTGTGTCCGCTCCCATCACGCAAGCTCCAGATTGGTCATTCGAGCTCATGTGTGATGCTAGCGATTATGCGATGGGGGCTGTTTTGGGCTAAAGGAAAGACAACAAGGCTCATGTTATCTACTATGCTATCCGGACTCTTACAGGACCACAACTCAATTAATCCACCACGAAGAAGGAATTGCTAGCAGTAGTTTTTGATCTTGACAAGTTTTGGTCCTATCTTATCAGTTTCCCCATCACCTGTTTCACCGACCACGTGGCTTTAAAATATCTACTTGCGAAGAAATATGCAAAGTCACGCCTCATAAGGTGGATCCTACTCCTACAAGAGTTTAATCTCTCCATTAAAGACAAAAAAGGAGTAGAAAACGTCATCGCCGATCACTTATCATGGCTTTCATCCGACGTACCTAGTGATCCTACACCCATAAATGAGTATTTTTTGGATGAGAAACTCTTTGCCACCTCTTCTTTGCCCTAGTTTGCGGCTATAATGAACTATCTTGTCACGGGAACCGTCCCTCCCGATTGGACATCGCAAGATAATAAGAGATTCATCACTTAGTCGCACATATTTTTCTATGATGATCCATTCCTTTTTAAATATTACATAGACCAAATCATCCGATGATGCATACCGGATGATGAAATTCCGAAAGTCATCCAATTCTGTCATTTGAAAGCATGTGGAGGTCACGTTTCCGTGAAACAGACAGCCGTTAAAATTATCCAAAGAAGTTTGTACTGGACCACAATGTTCTGGGATGTAAACAATTGTTGCAAATCTTGCGACAGGTGTCAACGAATAGGGGCGATTACTTGACGAGCCATGATGCCATTAACCCCAATTCTCATCATTGAGGTCTTCGACTACTGGGGTATTGACTTCATGGGCCCTTTTCCTTCGTCCTTTGGCTATCTATACATCCTAGTCACGGTAGACTATGTTTCTAAATGTGTGGAAGCTATAGCTACCAAAACTAATGACAATAAAGTGGTGATGAAGTTCCTGCACGAACACATATTTTCTCGCTTCGGTGCACCTAAAGTGGTAATCAGTGATAACGGCACGCACTTTTGCAACAAGCCATTTGAAAAACTTATGAAAACTTATGGTGTCATTCACAAGGTTAGAACGACATATCACCCACAAACGAATGGGAAGGCTGAATTGGCAAATCGTGAAATCAAACACATGCTAGAGAATACCGTCAATCCTAACCAGAAAGATTGGTCCCTTCGATTGAACTATTTTTAATGGGCCTACCATACTCCATACAAGAACCCACTCGGAATGTCCCCATTCCCCTTTGTGTATGGAAAACCTTGCCATCTTCCTGTTGAGTTGGAGCACAAAGCGTATTGGACCATTAAGCGTGTAAATTATGATATCGACAAAGCCGGTGAAGCTCGCAAGCTTTAACTGAATGAGTTAGAGGAGATACGCAACGATGTGTATGAGAATGCAAAGATTTCAAAAGAACGGATGAAACTCGTGCATAATAATATTATTCGACGAAAAGAGTTTCACTCAGGACAAAAGGTACTCCTCTATAACTCCTGGCTTCATTTATTTCCGAGTAAATTGCGATCTCGATGGACTGGTCTATTTGTTGTGAAAAAAGTATTCCCCCACAGAGCAGTAGAATTGGAAGATCCAAAGGGGGGAACACGTTCAAAGTTAATGGACAACGCCTAAAGCCATATGTTGACGGGTGCATAGAAGAGTTCGACACCATTTGGTTGTCGGACCCCATTTACGGGGTAGAGTGTGCTGAAACTTAGAGGTCGTCGCACCCCCGACGTGTATGGGGTGAATTCTTGTGTATAATAGTTGTACAAAGGTTAAGATAGTAGAGTCCATAGAATCACATCATAAAAGGTGAGGAATTCGAGCACCATCACGCTTTACGAGGTGAGCATTTAGAGCCACAATATCGAGGTGAGAGGTTATCGATGTCAAACAGGTGTCAAATCATCGGTAGGAGCAGCTGAAAGTCGTAAGAGAGGAGTACACCATTCAATAGGTGCTCTAGAGCTGATCTGGGTACCGGATTGATCCCATCCTGGGAACCCGGATCGATCTAGTCCTGGGAACCCGGATCAGGCCGGTTTGGGAAAAATTGAAATAAAAAATAATGGGTTATGTTCGATCCGGTCCTGGGAACCCGGATCGATCCGGTTTCTGCAACTCTTTAAATTCCCTAGGTTCACCACCTTTTTCCCCAATCCATTTCCTTCCCTCCCATTTCATCCCCCACCCTTCCGAAAAATCTTTTCCCTCCCAAATACCTCCCCCTTTTCCCTCCAAAATCCACCCTACACTCTCCCCTCACCACCTATAAAATCCACACCTTCCCCACCCCATTTTCCCCACCTCTACTCACTCTCTTTTTCTCCTTCTCATTTTTTGTCCAGAAATACTACTCCCTCCTGCTACCATGGCCAACCAACCACTTCCCCAAAAATACGACTCCACCCAAATTCTCGGTGATGGAGCCATCGATTACTGTTCCCTTCAAGAGCAAAGGTGGTGTGAATATTTCTTCGGCCAATCTCGCAAGCTCCAAGTGGAGCGTCAAGTAATTTGGAATGACATGCCTAATTTCGTCACTGCTCTTTTCATGGCCCGGGGTTTGTGTCACTTCCTCAATGAACCTCATAACGTGGTGTGGCCCAACGAAGTTCGCGCCTTCTATGGCTCCCTTGTCCGCACTGGACATAACGTAGCTGAAGCATACATTCCTCGCGTCCGCGTCCCATTCTCTTTGGAACTTCTACTCCAGAAGTTGACTTCCAAAGATGTCCCTAGCCCGCATCCTTACACATACCCCAATCATTTTCCCCCACTTGACAAAGATGTGTTCATATCACGCATCGACCCCAACGCTAATTGGATCATCGAGACCTACCCGGTGGGCCAGCTAAGCGACAAAGCGACCCTCACTTTACAAATCGAATGCACGAACATTTTCCCAACGAAAATCAGTCAGCAATGCGCCCGGGTCAATCCACCCTCATATATCACCTCTTCGACCACAACACCCCCATCAACCTGGCTCCATGCATTTATAAAGACATATTCTTCGCCGCCACGAATAAAAAGGGAAAACCCCCTCTCCCCTATGTCCAGATCATCACGTCCATCCTAGAGGATGTCGAAATTGCACCCCCATAGGACTTCTTGCGCCTCCCAACTCCTTTTGGGGCGACCACCCAGACTAAACATGAAAGACAACAGGCTCACATCCAAGCCCGATTAGCACATGAGGCTAGTGATACCGAAGAGGAGGATAGTGCTGAAGAAGCAAAAGAGGGAGGTGATGACGAAAGCAACGAGGAAGACGAGGAGGATATCGTGATGGGCGAGGGTGACACGGATTATGATAGTGATGAAGAATCTGACTTTTCACCCGCCAATGCAGAAATTAATCGGCGTCTTTCGGCGGTGGAATCACGATTTGACGCGTTCCTCATGCAATACTGTAATAACCCGATTTTTATATATAGTTTTAAATGTCGTATTATTTCATATGTGATATGAATAATGTTAATTTATTATATTAGTTTAAACCTACCATCAAAAATCATGAAATGTGAAATTAATACAAACATAAAATTTTGAAGTTTTCCGTGGGAATGTTCATGTCGGAAACTTATTTTGACTATTATAATATAACAATTGACTTGAGGTGAAAACAATAAAGTTGTAGATATATTAATTAGGTTTTTAACACAACAAACGGTGTGTTAAACAGAGTTCCGAGCAAGAAGGTATGTCGAAATTACGAAATAAGGGCAAATTTGTCCATCATTTAAGTTGTATTTTGTCCTATTACTACACCATGTGTAATATTTTGATTGGTTGAAGAGGAGGCTTGTTTGGCCAACTTAAACACTTTGAAATAACCTCCTTCTTCATCAAAATGGACTAAATCAAAGTCTTATTGCATATCCTAAGCTAAATGATAAGTTTTGGGGTAGAAATTATAAATTTATGAAACTTTAGGGACTTAATTTTTAAATAAAGAAAGTTTCAAGGACTAAAATGAAAATATAAAAAAGGCCATTTTGTAAATAAAATATTTTCAAGGACCTCTAAGAAATATTGAAAATGTATGGTGTAAAATTACTAAAATACCCTTCATGTGTAAAATGACCCTTATACCCTTAATAACTTTACACCTCGTGCTATACTTATGCCACCACACCTTACACGTGTCATCCATATAAACAAGGATAAAACACATGTCATTCAAATAAATAAGGCTAAAACACGTGTCGGCATCGGGTGAAATAAAGACTGCAAGATAGCCCCGTTACGCGACACGCGACATGCTGACTCGCCAAAATGAGTGCTTAGTCATCGGGGCACGTGTCAACACCCAAATAACTTTGGGAAACTATAAATAGAAGCCTTAGGATCAATTCTTACACGAAATCCAATACAAATATCAAAGATAAATAGTGAGAGAAAGTGCGAGGAAGTTTAAGAAGAAGTTTCATCTCAAGATTAACGAGCGATCCAAGACTATATTTCTGTAACTTCGGATTTCTGTTCTAGGTGAGTACTCTGTGACATTCCTTGCGTATTTTGATTATATGATATTATGCAAACTACATATATTTTATGAAATTATTTTATTCTCAAATACATCTGATACCGATGATTCCGTCGTTTGTTATATGTCTATATCTCTCGATATAAACATCTGATTTGAATTCTGAAATTATTGATTCGGCCTATGGAAACTCTCTTACTATGTTGGCCTTGACTACCGGGTGGAAATATTTGGGTGGTACCTTCCCAGCTGGTTTATCGCTGGTGTGCCCTAAATAAGGCGTTGTTTCAGATATCATGGTTTTCTGTCTGTGTTGTTACCGGGAGGAAACATTTGGTAACACTAGCTGTTTATCTGGGTATTAAAGCGTACATGGCCATCAAAATAAAAATTGAATAATTGACATATTGCTCAATTATTTTATCTGTTCTGTTTTGAATTGATTATTCTGAAAATATATTGTGCCAGTTTACTTTATATATTTTACTACAAATTCTTGTCCATATATGTATATGCCTTCTGTTCGAAATTGAATAGGTATCAATTTTTCTAAAAAACCATGGAACGTATGGAGATTAATTCTCACTCGGCTTTTAGCTGATGTTGTATAAATAATCATTTTTTAGTAAATAACTAGGTTCGCGGATGGAACTAAAAAGGACTGTGTTGAAGATTCAGCTTTTAGAGCTCCTTTTGTTATTTTGTTTCTTTTATCATTTAGAGCATGTTTAGCTCCCTTGTAATATGTTTTTAAAGTTTGTCTTAAAGTTATAATTAATCGTTACTTTTAATACAAATGAAGTTTCCTTTAGAAAGCTCTAATGACGTAATTCCTTTACTTTCACTATTTTACGATTCATAACCATGTGATTTTATTTCCGTTGCACTTATTTAAGGAAACATTTAAGTCAGAATATATGTTTCCTTGGAGGCATGTCAAGACACTCGTTCCCTACTACTAATTTTGGGACGGGGTCATGATAGAGGTGGTACCAGAGCATAGGTTATGAACCCGTAGACTACTAAACATAAGTTTCGAATGTTATCGATTTTAAGTCTCCATACATAGGATATAGGATTAAATATCCGACTTATGTGATAACCCTTTATATGTCTTACAGTTACATATAATTGTTTATATATAATTGTTCTTCTAATTGGCAATATTGAATTAGTATAATACGTCTTATGTTTGGCCATGACTGTAGAAAATGACCAAGTCAAGATCAACTGTGAGAACAAGTGGTTCAAGTATGGAAGGACTGGAAGGTGCATACAAGGCGATTGAAAGCCTAGCAAAGATTGTGGAACATCAGGTGAATAATGGAGCACCAAGGAATCTGGAACTAACTAGTTATACCATTGAGCATTTTAAGAAGTTGAAATCTCCTTCTTTTAAAGGTACTCCTAACCCCACTGAAGTAGAAACTTGGGTGATGCAGATGAAAAAGATGCTCGATGTTCTTAAGTGTACCGATTAACAAAGGGTTTCATTTGCAACACTTATGTTAGAAGGTGAAGCCGAACATTGGTGGAGGATGACTAAGAGAATACACGAGGAGAGGAATACTTGTATAGGCTAGAAGGACTTCTTGGTGATATTTTATGAGAAATATTTCCCTGAAACGGTGAAGGATGAAATGGTAGCTGAGTTAATGAGTTTAGTGCAAGGAAATATGACGGTTAGTCAATACGAGGCCAAGTTTATCGAGTTATCCCGTTTTTCACCTTATGTCGTGATAACTGATGTTTTAAAAGACAAAAAGTTTGAACGTGGGTTAAGGTTGAGTATTCGTAGTCAAATTTCTATCCTGAAGTTGGCATCATATAGTGACGTCGTGGCTAGGGCTACGATAGCTGAAAGAGATGGCGATGAGTACAATAGAATTAGAGATGGTAAGAGGAAGTTTGCGGAACATATAGGGAAGAACACAAATAATAGAAACAATTTTAGGAATACATCTAGTGTTGGGGGAGCTAGGGATGACAAACGGTATAATAACAAGATATGTCAGTAATGTGGGAAGATGCATGGAGAACAGCCTTGTTACAAGGATACGAGAGCTTGTTTTAGATGTGGACAGAAGGGACATCAGATAAAAGACTATCCAACCCCCAACAAGGATTCTGATACAACCTTTAGGTGAAAAGAAGGACCAAGTCAGACAAGGTAGAGTTTTTGCACTTTCTGATACCCAAGCTTATAATGAAGTAGTGTCAGGTACACTTTCTATATGTTCACAACCTTTTCAAGTTTTAACAGATCATGGTTCTACCCATTCATTTGTTTTTGTGCACTTTGTTAATCGTTTTCCTAATAAGCTCGAACCCTTGAATCATAGCATGCACATTTCTACTCCTTCGGGTGAGTTATTGATGGGAACCCTAGTATATAAGTCTTGCCCTATAGATGTAAGTAGTCATAAACTATCTTCTGATTTGATAGTTTTAGACATAAAAGACTTTGAAATCATTTTGAGGATGGATTGGTTAGCATCGTATCATGCTAAGGTATATTGTTTTGAGAAGAGAGTTACTTTCCAAATTCCTAACCATCCAGAAATTAGTTTTGAAGGAACATGCATCTTATCTCCCATTTGTATTATCTCTGCAATGCAAGCTTATAGTTTCCTTAAGAAGGGATGTCGAGGATTCCTTGCGAGTGTTATTGATTTGCAAACAAAAGAGCCTAGTTTAGAATATATTCCTATAGCTAAGTTTTTTCCAGATATTTTTCCAGATGATTTGCCCAGTCTACCTCCTAGTAGAGAAGTAGAATTTACCATTGATATTGTTCTTGGAACTACACCAATCTCAAAACCACCTTATCGCATGGCACCTTTAGAACTAAGGGAATTAAAATTTCAATTACAATATCTGTTAGATAAGGGTTTTATTATACCAAGTATATACCCTTGGGGTGCTCCAGTGTTATTTGTTAAAAAGAAGGATGGGACGATGAGGTTATGTATAGATTATTGTGAACTAAATAAGGTGACCATTAAGAATAAATACCCCTTACCTCGTATAGATGATTTGTTTGACCAACTTCAAGGTGCGCAAGTATTTTCCAAGATTGACCTTAGGTCGGGCTATCATCAATCGAAGATTAAGGAAGATGATATTTCAAAATCAGCTTTTCGTACTAGATATGGTCATTATGAATTTCTTATGATGCCATTTGGACTAACTAACGCACTAGACGCTTTTATGGATATGATGAATAGGGTGTTTAGGAAGTATTTGGATTGGTGTGTGGTTGTTTTCATTGATGACATCCTTATTTATTCCAAAAGTATTGAAGAACACGAAAAGCATTTAGAGATGGTATTACAAATCCTCAGGAAGGAGAAATTATATGCAAAATTAAAGAAGTGTGAGTTTTGGTTGCGTAGCGTCTCTTTTCTAGGACATGTCATTTTTAAGGAGGGAGTGTCGGTTGACCCTCAAAAGATCGAAGCTATACTAGATTGGCCTAGACCAACTAATGTGATGGAGATCCGTAGATTTCTTAGGTTAACAGGTTATTATCGAAGATTTGTTGAAGGATTTTCTAGTATTGCCAAACCTCTATCTAGGTTAACCCAAAAGAAGGTGAGATATGAATGGTCTTAGGAAGTTGAGAATAGTTTTCAAGAACTTAAGAATTGATTAGTAACTACCCTAATTTTAACTATTCCTTTCGGGATAGGGGGATTTGTGATTTATAGTGATGCTTCAAAAAATGGTTTGGGATGTGTGCTAATGTAAAATGGAAAAGTAGTAGCTTGTGCCTCGAGACAGTTGAAAACCCATGAGCATAATTATCCAACCCATGACCTAGAATTAACAACTATAATTTTTGCTCTTAAGATTTGAAGACACTATTTGTATGGTGATACTTGTGAGATTTATACCGATCATAAGAGTTTAAAGTATATATTTACTCAGAAAGAGTTGAATATGAGACAAAGGAGGTGGTTAGAATTGATGAAGGATTATGATGTAAATATTCACTATCTCCCGGGGAAATCTAATGTAGTAGCCAACGCTTTAAGTAGGAAGTCTACAACAAATTTAGCATGTCTCATTACAAATCAGGAACCTTTGTTAAGGGATTTGAGAAGTATGGAAATATATGTACGCATCTATAGCAAAGGAGGAATAATTGCAAACTTACAAGTACAACCCATGTTGATGTAAAGGATCAAAATTGCACAAGTACATGACCCACAACTGAAGAAGACTAGAGATGAAGTTATTGAAGGGAAAAGGATTGAATTTGTGATACGACATGATATATTGAGATTTGGAAATAGAGTGTGTGCGCCATCTGAAGCCGAATTAAAGAGGCAAATTTTGGAGGAAAGTCATTACTCGAGATTCATATTTCATCCCGGATGTACAAAGATGTATAGAGATCTTTGAGAAGTATTTTGGTGGAATAACTTAAAAAGGGAGATAGAGAAATTTATATCTCAGTGTTTGGTTTGTCAACAAGTAAAGACAGAACATCAAAAACCATCAGGATTACTGCAACCCCTACCTATCCCTGAGTGGAAATGGGAACATATTACTATGGATTTTGTGACAAGTTTACCAAGGAGTTCAAATGGTAATGATTCTATTTGGTTAATTATTGATAGGTTAACTAAATCTGCTCATTTTCTTTCCATTAAGATTACCCATTCTTTAGAAAAATTAGCCAAGTTCTACGTGCGGGAAATTATTAGGCTTCATGGAACCCCAATTTCAATTGTTTCCGATCGTGACCCTAGATTTGTGTCTCGCTTTTGGAAAAGCCTACAAGAAGCCATGGGAACACAATTGAATTTCAGCACCGCTTTTCATCCTCAAACAGATGGACAATCTGAGAGAACCATTCAAACCTTAAAGGATATGCTTAGGAAATTTGTACTTGATTTGAAGGGGAATTGGGATGATCATTTACCGTTAGTAGAATTTGCATATAATAATAGTTATCAAGCAAGTATTCAAATGGCTCCGTATGAGGCATTATATGATAGAAGGTGTCGTTCCCCTACATGTTGGATAGAAGTTTGAGAAAGAAAATTATTGGGACCATAATTGATCCAGATCACAATAGAGAAAGTGAAATTGATACAAGACCGACTTCGAATCGCTCAAATCCGTCAAAAGAGTTATGTTGATAATCGCCGACGAGAGTTGGAATTCCAAAAAGGAGATTATGTGCTCTTACGAGTATCACCAGCAAAGGGAGTAATCCGATTTGGAAAGAAAGGGAAATTGAGTCCAAGATACGTAGGACCTTTTGAAATCCTTGAAAGGATAGGAACTGTTGCATATAGAATAGATTGACCCCCTGAACTCTCTAGTGTGCATAATGTGTTCCACGTGTCAATGATGAAGAAATACGTCCCAGATCCAACGCATATCCTAAGTCACGAACCTCTTCAAGTTAGAGAAGATTTGTCATACATTGAGCATCCAGTAGAGATTTTCGACCATAAGGATAAAATATTACGAACCAAGGTAATTCCATTGGTCAAAGTGTTATGGCGTAATCATTCCATTGAAGAAGTAACCTGGGAGCGGGAAGATGAAATAAAGGAGAAATATCCATATTTGTTTGGTAATTAATGTAAGTAAAGTTTGGGGACCAAACTTTTTATAAGGAGGGTAGGATGTAATGACCCAACTTTTATATATAGTTTTAAATGTTTTATTATTTCATATGTGATATGAATAATTTTAATTTATTATATTAGTTTAAACCTACCTTCAGAAATCATGAAATGTTAAATTAATACAAACATAAAATTTTGAAGTTTTCGGTAGGAATGTTCATGTTGGAAACTTGTTTTGACTATTATAATATAACAAGTGACTTGAGGTGAAAACAATAAAGTTGTAGATATATGAATTAGGTTTGTAACACAATAAATGGTGTGTTAAATAGAGGTCCGAGCAAGAAGTTATGTCGAAATTTCGAAATAAGGGCAAATTTGTCCATCCTTTAAGTTGTATTTTGTCCTATTACTACACCATGGGTAATATTTTGATTGGTTGAAGAGGAGGCTTGTTTGGCCAACTTAAACACTTTGAAATAACCTCCTTATTCATCAAAATGGACTAAATCAAAGTCTTATGGCATATCCTAAGCTAAATGATAAGTTTTGGGGTAGAAATTATAAATTTATGAAACTTGAGGGACTTAATTTTTAAATAAAGAAAGTTTCAAGGACTAAAATGAAAATATAAAAAGGGCCATTTTGTAAATAAAATATTTTCAAGGACCTCTAAGAAATATTGAAAATGTATGGTGTAAAATTACTAAAATACCCTTCATGTGTAAAATGACCCTTATACCCTTAATAACTTTACACCTCGTGCTATACTTATGCCACCACACGTTACACGTGTCATCCATATAAACAAGGATAAAAAACATGTCATTCAATTAAATAGGGCTAAAACACGTGTCGGCATCAGGTGAAATAAAGACTGCAAGATAGCCCCGTTACGCGACACGCGACATGCTGACTTGCCAAAATGAGTGCTTAGTCATCGGGGCACGTGTCAACACCCAAATAACTTTGGGAAACTATAAATAGAAGCCTTAGTATCAGTTCTTACACGAAATTAATTCCAAATATCAAAGATAAATAGTGAGAGAAAGTGCGAGGAAGTTTAAGAAGAAGTTTCTTCTCAAGATTAACGAGCGATCCAAGACTCTATTTCTGTAACTTCGGATTTCTGTTCTAGGTTAGTACTCTGTGACATTCCTTGCGTATTTTGATTATATGATATTATGCAAACTACATATATTTTGTGAAATTATTTTATTCTCAAATACATCTGATACCGATGATTCCGTCGTTTGTTATATGTCTATATCTCTCTCGATATAAACATCTGATTTGTATTATGAAATTATTGATTGGGCCTATGGAAACTCTCTTACTATGTTGGCCTTGACTACCGGGTGAAAATATTTGGGTGGTACCTTCCCAGCTGGTTTATCGCTGGTGTGCCCTAAATAAGGCGTTGTTTCAGATATCATGATTTTCTGTCTGTGTTGTTACCGGGTGGAAACATTTGGTAACACTATCTGTTTATCTGGGTATTAGAGTGTACATGGCCATCAAAATAAAAATTGAATAATTGACATATTGCTCAATTATTTTATCTGTTGTGTTCTGAATTGATTATTCTGAAAATATATACTGCCAATTTACTTTATATATTTTACTGCAAATTCTTGTCCATATATGTATATGCCTTCTGTTGGAAATTGAATAGGTATCAATTTTTCTGAAAAACCATGGAATGTCTGGAGATTAATTCTCACTCGGCTTTTAGCTGATGTTGTATAAATAATCATTTTTCAGGAAATAAGTAGGTTTGCGGAGGGAACTAAAAAGGACTGTGTTGAAGATTCAGCTTTTAGAGCTCCTTTTGTTATTATATTTCTTTTATCATTTAGAGCATGTCTGGCTCCCTTGTAATAAGTTTTTAAAGTTTGTCTTAAAGTTGTAATTAATTGTTACTTTTAATACAAATGAAGTTTCCTTTAGAAAGCTCTGATGACGTAATTCCTTTACTTTCAGTATTTTACGATTCATAACCATGTGATTTTATTTCCGTTGCACTTATTTAAGGAAACATTTATGTGAGAATATATGTGGCCTTGGTGGCATGTAAAGACACTCGTTCCCTACTAGTAATTTTGGGACGGGGTCGTGACAAATACAATAGGGATCAAGCGGCCTACCCGAAGGGATACGAGCATGATGCATCGTCTCTAAACTCACATGTACGAACTCAACTTTGGTGGACCCCCTCCCAGCTTCTTCTATGACCCATATGACCCTAGTGCGCCCGGAAGCTCCAATCCCCCACGTCGGTGATGCTATTTATGAAAATTGGATATGTAGTTATTGGTTATTATCACATGGTTGTTTGTCTTTCTTTCCTTTGTAATGCATGATTGGTCAGTTTATATGAAATTCTGCATTTTCCATATTTGTTCGTTTTATTTATTCGCACTTTTAATTCACTTTGAGTTAGATTTTAGTCCTTTTTGCTTTAGGACAATGCAAAGGTCTAAGTTAGGGGGGGTCACAAGTGCGTCTTTCTAAAACTTCAAAAATTTCCAAAAATGCCCAGAAATTTCAAAAAAAAAATTCCAAAATTTTGAAAAATCCAAAAATATTTTTCTTCAAAAGAAATAAAAATTGGAATTCAAAATTTTCAAAAAAATCATTAAAATTCGGTTTAAAGTCTCAAATTATAAAAATATAGTACACAAAGCCGAAGTTGACCAAAGATGGAAATTGAGCGAATATAGACACCTTAACGAATAAATGTGGAGATTAACCAAGCCGGTGAGAATCGAGCCTTTCATTTTTGTGAGTATATAAATCAATCCGAGTTAATTGTTAACTCAAAGTTCTAATTCAACATCTAAAAAGTCGTCGTGATCTGAATACCCTTATTTTGATCAGTTATGAGAAATGTGTGTGATGTTGCCTTGAAAAACGTGCTAAAAATCTCTAAATTAAATTAATCTCAAAATGTATATGGCAACGCAATTAGTAATTTGGACAATGAAGTAGGCCCTCGTTTTTCATCCAAAAATGTTGGCCGAAAAAAGTCATGAAAAAATACCCCTTTTTGCAACCCGGTTTGACCCAAATAAAATTTTTCCTTTCGTTTGACAACTCGAAAACACCCAAGTGGCCCAAAATTGAGAAGGTTGATAATCCCAAAAATTTAAGTTCAAAAAGTACAATAAAAAGGGGTGAAAGAATATAAATGCTCAACAAAAAATAGCAAGAAAAGAAAATCATGAAAAATAGAAAAAAATAGAAAAATAAATAAAAATGAGCAAAATCCCGAAAAAGTACTCATGGACATCTTAAGAAGAATTTCCAATTCCAAAAATTCCCAACCATTTTCATGTTACCCAATTACACCTTAACCCCAAGAAAGTCCTAACCGATTCCAAATTGCGAAATTGGTTACCGCGTGGAGAGCTAAAACACAAAAAGATAATAAAAGAGATTAAAAGTGTGAATTAGAGGCGAAGTTCCCATTTCCCTATAACCGTAATCCGATGATGAGATCCATTTACCATATAATTCCATCTTTCTATTTGTGTGCGTGAACTTGGTTCCAATGCATTTACTCTTTATATCACGCATAGCAAGAGAAATAGCCACAATCTGAGTGATTCGTTTGTGAGTGAATCCATGAGAAATTGAATCAAAATGAATTTTTGGAAAAGTGACATAATGATCAATCAGTGGAAATTGGAGGTTTAATTTTTGGCTTCGCACAAAAACACTATGATTTGAGATTCTTGAACATTAATTGATGATGTCTATTTTCTAGAAAAGTTTGAATTATACAATTTTTGATTATTTTGAGTTCTCTTTGAGTCGAATTTTGTGGGTATATTCACTGCAAACCCTAACGAGACATAATTCGTCCTACTAGGGTAATGATAATACACAAATATTGCGTATTTCATCCTCCGAGCTACGCATTTGAGCCCCCTCGGGTATCTTATTTCCTATATTTATGCTCGTTAACCATAAAACCTCGAATTTCTACGTTAACATATTTTGCAGGGGTTAATTGAGCTTTTATAGGTAATTGGATGCTAAGGGTGAAGTTCGGACGCATTCCGCTCGATTTTCGTACACAACTGCACGTTCAAGGGCATTTTAGTCTTTTCACAGCTTGGGAACCTGGCCCAACATCTTCACGGAAGTTGTATCCCTCCTCGCTAGCTTCGCATGACCGTGAACGGTGCACGAATCCGATTTATAACGAAGAAGTTACGGCAATTTTAGCGGAGGGAAAAATAAGGAACTCAAAAGAGGAGGAAAAGGGAGAAACTGAATGCAGTGTGCTTATCCTTGGCTCACCCCTGCTTGATCGATCGATCAACCCTTTTGTTCGATCGATCGATCCTTCTGTACAGTCAAAATTTTGGTTTGATCGATCGATCGAACCTTTTTTTCGATCGATCGATCCCCTGTTTTCTACAGATATTTTGCCTTCGCTTTTATTTTCTCTTTTCTTTTCTAATTTAATTCCAACTTACTATATAAAGAAATTTAGTTGTATTAGGTAAGAGACACAATTTTATATAGTTTTAGAAGATAGTTTAGCTTAGGGTTTGGGTTTTTGCTTAGTTCTTCTTCATTCCTTCTTGGATTGACACACTTTTTGGTATGTATGTTGACTATTCATTACCCTCTCCATTAATATAGTAGTATTTCATTCTTTCTTGATTTGATAATTAGGTTTACAAGCTTTGTTAATTAGATTCATACGCTTTCTTTACTTGCTTTCTAGTATAGATTTATCGCGTTTCTTTACCGCTTTATTTATCGGGTTTTTAACATGCTTTCTAGGTAATTTAAATTAGGTTGTGTTTGAATGGAACTCACTTGGGTTAACGCATTGTTTTGCTTGGTGATAGTGTTTACGGGTTTATTTCGGGTGCGTTGTCCTAGTTATTGCGCCTAAGAGATTTGACGGGGCATATCATGTATGTCCCGTGCTTTACGACCTTTCATGCGCAATTTCCAGGATATTTGTTGACGCCAAAATCATATTAGGCTTTTATGCGAATTTAGGGGCGTGACAACCCTCGGTTCAATTAACTGTCGAAACGAGACGCATTCTAAATAACTCGTCGACCCATGTAACCATTTTATACAAATTAGCCCGGGTGAGGGATATTCGATGCAACCTATAGTTTTACTCACTTTGTTATTCTAATTTCAATACACTTGCCTAGATTAACATTTCCCTTTCATGCATCTTTTCCTTTTTAGTTTGTAATCACCTTTTTACACTTTTATTTTGGAATAGTAAATCATATAAATTCTAACAACTCATCCATGTGGATTTTCGATACCCGACTTACCGCTATACTCACCAGTTGAGTGTAGTAGTAATTTTGGTTTGTTTGTATAGTCGCGGCGAGAAAGAAAACAACGACTGTGCACTTTACATGCTCACACTTCTCGCGCGCTATCAAAATAACTCCTTTATCGGGGACTAGTTTTTTTTAGACTTTATTTGATTTAGTATTTCATAGTATTTTCTTTCTATTTGTATTATTTGCTAATATTTTGCAGGACTTCCACATTTGAGCACTTAGAAATGCTTGAATTTTTCCTGCGCGCACCTACTTTGTGGAATTCGCCACTTCGAGCCTTTTTGGGGTAAGCATGTCTTATTCTAATTCTTTCGGTAATCATTGTTATAATTCTGAAAATTCCCGCAAACCTATGACTTTCGGTGAATACTTAGAATCCGAAAAATTTACAAATTCAAATATTACTTTGGGCGAGTATAACGAAAGTCAAAGTTTGGGTTATTGGAATTTTGATGATGATGATAATGATTTTGCTCCTTTACCTCCTTATAATAGGAATTTTGAAACGAATTCGAATAGTTTTCAAAATTCCTATAATAATGAGTTTTCGTTTAAGTACGATGGTAATTTTCAAAGTTTCCATTTTCATGCATCCGCACCTCGACCTATGACATTCGGTGAGGGTTTGCGTATGTATGAAAATGAGAAAATTGAAAATCGTTAATCGGAAGAAAATCGTTGTTGGGAGCAAGACTTGGATTTATTATTCGAATCCGACGACAATTTTGCTTCCTAGACTTTTGAAGTCGAGGAATGTTTTGAACCAAATGAGGACTTTGTGCCTACTTTGGAACAAAGCATTGTCGACTTTTCCCATTGCATAATAGATATTGAAACTGAGGATGGAAATGACGTAATATCTATTTGCAATGAAATGATTTCTTCTTTGGCCCCCAAAGAAGAACATTTCATTGAAAATGATATTATTTCCTTCGAAACTCAAACTTCATGCGATGATGATTCATCTTATGAGTTTGAATTTCTTTCATCCCCATTGTCATTCTCTGTTATCACACTGTCTCAAGTACCCGATGATTCGGTTTCAAACTTTAATGTTTTAAATCCTATCGCTGATGAGGAGTACTTGCTCGAGTCGCCCTCCACTATCGCATCTTTTCCTTTGTGTGCGCCGCCTCCCATTCCAACTTCAAAATCCTTGGGAGGATATTCGGCTTTTCTCGGTCCCCACTTGTTTTTGTCACCCGTTCAATCCAAACCCACCATCATCCCTCCAAAACTTTTAATTGGCGATGGTTCATTTCTTCCGCCTTACACATGCCTTCCGTTGTTCAAACGGAATTCATATTTTTCAGAAGACATGCTTGTATGTGAGGGTACACTAGTTATCCTCCAAAGTCAAATCATTCTCATGGTGGACCCTCAGCTATTTAGACTTCTAGTGTATAGTTAGTGTGAAGCCTAAATAGTAGGTTGTATATAGTTAGCTTTTTATTCTTTCTTTCTTTTTATTTTAGTCTAGTGTAATTAATTAACTCTTTGTTATTTCTTTTTGCTATGATCGGTACTAATATGTTTTATAGATTCTTTGGACTTGTTCTTATGGGGATCGCTCCACTTTTGGGTAATATCGCTCTTTTCCTCTCTTTGACTTGGTTCTTAATTTACATTGAGGACAATGTCAAGTTTTAAGTTAGGGGGTGGGGGATATTCTATCCATTTCATTATTTAGTCCATATTTTTTCTCACATGTTTGTTACTTAGTAGGCTTTTCTTAGAAAAATTCAAAAATTTCAAAAAGATTTTCTTTTTTTTTTCTCCTTTTTTGGGCATTTTGCCTTTGTTTTCGATGATAAATTTCAATAATTTCCCGATCCAATTGACAACCCAATGATGCATGTTCTGGATTTTAAAAGTTATTAGACTTTAGTCTCGATTATTGATATTGTGAATAACTTCATGAATTAAACTTTAGTCCTGTGAGCACATGCACTTTTATTGTTCTATTGATTTGGTTTAAGATTTTTATAACTCGGTAATCTTTTGTTGCATTGTATATACTTACACCGAGTAAGCTTTGTACCTTTTGTCGTTTGTGAGTGTATACACTATTCTTTCCTCTTTGAAAATGTTGAATTCGTAGGTAATCTCACTATTCTTTCATTTGACCGTTCATTAATTGAGTTCATACTTGAAATGTGTTACTTGATCATGATTTTCCTATATTGTTTCGACTCGAGAATTGCGTCAACTTTATAAAATGATCATAGTCTATCTTTGTTATATCACCCATATTAACCTTGACCTCACCTTATATGTTTACCCTCGTCAACCCCTTTGAGCCTAAATATAGCCTTTCGTTTCATAACCCAAATCCCATAACAAACTCTAAATTGGAGTTTTATCCCATAGATACACTTTCCAAGCCTTTGTTTGGAATATTACTTGGGATTGAATGATGATGTTATGATGTCGGTTGCAATTTAGGCACATGAGAGTTTGAAAAGTAAAGAAAAGAGATGTGAAAAAAGTGTGAGAAAGAGAAAGAAAAAAGTAAAAGAAAACAAAAGAGAAAAATGAGAAAAAGAAGAAAAGAAAAGAAAGAGAAAGTTGTAAATGTTGTATATAGTTCAATAAGCTTTTATCGCTCTCCAATTCATACATTTAATGATTGGTTTCGAACTTGTTTTCCAACTTTTGATATTGCCTGCATTTTCCCAGTATCCCGAGTTTTCATCCCGAACGCTTTGAATTCGTACATACATTCCTTTCATTTCGTACCCTAACCTAGCCTACATTACAACCCTATTACAAGTCCTATGTGATCTTAGGGTGCATTTAATTTAAAAGTTGAAATAGTTTTGGTAATCTGTGAAAATGCATTTCGCCTCCTTTAATGTGCGGTATCCTTTCATTGAGATTACATATTTTCAATTTATATATAGCGTTCTTCATTTGTGACATGTGCGCAGCCTAGTTTCCATTTACATTTACTCTTTAGGCCCGCATGTTCCGTGTGTTACCTCCCTGTTTCGAGTGAAATATCTTGATGAGTGTAATGCCCGTGAGGATTGAATATACGCTTGCTTTAATGTTTATTCGATTTATATAAGTTTTTCACTAAATCACACTTTGCATGTGCTCGCTCCCCCTCCCACATTTTAAGGTTTCAATTTTATGAGGTGCATTATATAATGTTAATGATTTGGACTTTTGTTTGAATTCATTCACTTTTCTAATAATGCGTATGAAATCCTTTTCTCCATTGTTGGTCTTGTCGCATGTTGGGTTGGGCATATTTTGAGGAAACCATGCGATGTTTGTGGGTATCATCCCTGAAAACCCTCACGAGATGACACTCATCCACTAGGGTGACCTAGGGGTTTAACGGCTTATTGCATACGCTAAATGCAATCGAATCGCCCACGAAAGTGTCCTTTTGCTTTCATATCATACTTTTGCACTATCTCCTATTTTGGTTTACCTGTTGTTCTTGTTACATCCTATTTCATTGCTAGGGACTAGCAATGTGTAAGTTAGGGGGTGTGATAATACGCAAATATTGCGTATTTCATCCTTCGAACCTACGTATTTTAGCCCCCTAGGGTATTTAATTCTCTATATTTATGTTCGTTAACCAGACAACCTCGGTTTTCTACATTAACATGTTTTGCGGGGGTTAATTGAGCTTTTATAGGTAATTGGATGCTAAGGGTGAAGTTCGAACGCATTCCGCTCAGTTTTCGCACACAACTGCACGCTCAAGGGCATTTTAGTCCTTTCACAACTTGGGCATCTGGCCAACATCTTCACGAAAGTTGTAGTCCTCCTCCCTAGCTTCGCGTGGCCATGAACGGTACGCGAATACGATTTATAACGAAGAAGTTACGACGATTTTAGCGGAGGGAAAAACAAGGAACTCAAAATAGGAGGAAAAGGGAGAAAAGGAATGCAGTGTGCTGCTGCTTGGCTCACCCCTGCTTGATCAATCGATCGACCCTTTTGGTCGATCAATCGATCCTTCTGTACAGTCAAAATTTTTCCTTGATCGATCGATCGAACCTTTTTATCGATCGATCGATCCCCTGTTTTCTGCAGATATTTTGCCTTTGCTTTTCTTTTTTCTTTTCTCTTTTCTTTTCTAATTTAATTCCAACTTACTATATAAAGAAATTTTGTTGTATTAGGTAAGAGACACGATTTTAGATAGTTTTAGAAGATAGTTTAGCTTAGGGTTTAGGTTTTTTCTTAGTTCTTCTTCATTCCTTCTTGGATTGACACACTTTTTGGTATGTATGTTGACTATTCACTACCCTCTCCATTAATATAGTTGTATTTCATTCTTTCTTGCTTTGATAATTAGGTTTACAAGCTTTGTTAATTCTATTCACATGATTTCTTTACTTACTTTCTAGTATAGATTTATCGCGTTTCTTTACCGCTTTATTTACCACGTTTTTAACATGCTTTCTTGGTAATTTAAATTAGGTTGTGTTTGAATGGAACTCACTCGGGTTAACGCGTTGCCTTGATTGGTGATAGTGATTACGAGTTTATTTCGGGTGTGTTGTCCTAGTTATTGCTCCTAGGAGATTTGACGGGGCATATCATGTATGCCCCGTGCTTACGGCCTTTCGTACACAATTTTCGGGATATTTGTTGACGCCAAAATCATATTAGGCTTTTATACGGATTTAGGGGTGTGACAACCCTTGGTTTAATTAACTGTCGAAACGAGACGCATTCTAAATAACTCATCGACCCATGTAACCATTTTATACAAATTAGCCCGGGTGAGGGATATTCGACGCAACCTATAGTTTTACTCGCTTTGTTAGTCTAGTTTCAATACACTTGCCTAGATTATCATTTCCCTTTGATGCATCTTTTCCTTTTTAGTTTGTAATCACCTTTTTACACTTTTATTTCAGAATAGTAAATCATATAAATTCTAACAACTCATCCCTGTGGATTTTCGATACCCGACTTACCGCCATACTCACCAGTTGAATGTAGTAGTAATTTTAGGTTTGTTTGTATAGTCGCGGCGAGACAGAAAACAACGACTGTGCACTTTACACGCACATACTTCTCGCATGCTATCAGGTAACCTAGGGGTTTAAAGGCTTGTTCATATGCTAAATGCAATCGCTCGCCCGCGAAAGAGGTATGCTATCCCATTTTAGAGTTGGATCATGTTTTGATGCTTTTACATTGCTTGGGACGATCAAAGTTCTAAGTTAGGGGGGTTTAATTAGGCATAAATTCTTCCAAATTTACCCCATAATTTAGAGGCTTTTATTACCCCGAACATTGTAAAACGAGTAGAATTATCTCATATCATTGCTAATGGCTTCTTCTAACAAGTATTCGAGTTTCGTGTACTTCTAGTTGATTTTGCAAGTATTTAACATATGAAAGAAATGAAGAAACTGGAAGAAGCAAGAGAGAAGAAAGAAGATGAATCAAAAGGGAAAAAGTGTAATTTCCACCAGGAATTCGGTGAAGGACCCAAAATAAATGTTGAAGATCTCAAGTCTACGAACGCGTAGGAAGAAGCGACCTTCCAATTCGAGTTCTGGAATAGAAGTTATGAAGACCCGAAGATGTGAGATAATCAAGAGATATAGAAAAAATAATGAAGAGGAATTGAGAAGAATATTCGGACCAACCCGGATCGTATAAAAAACGGATTTATCTGGGTGCGAAAACTCACTGTATAAGGTTACTTTTACTGGACCGATCCTGTCCTCCTTAAAAAAGGATCGATCCGACCCCCAAAGTTTTCTACATAAGGCCTATTTAGCAGAACAATTCGGATGAAATGAAAAACGGATCGATCCGGTTATCACCCAGACCAATCCAAAATGTCCTGACCGGATCGATCCGGGGTTCGAGATTTGGAATTATCTTCTTCAAGCTAGAGTCTTGCATGACTCCAACTCTTGTATTTTTTGTAAGGTATAAATTTCAAACTCCTCCTAGACATTAAGGGAGCTTCTAATTCATTTTTAGAGAAGCTTGAATTTAGTTTTGAAGGAATAACAACAGAAACCCTAGTTTTGTCATTTAGCTTTAATTCAAGTTCAGCAATTCAAGTAAATTTGTTCCAATTCTTGCTTTCATTATTGTTGTAGTTAATTCATTAGTTAATAATTTCATTCTTCCTAATCTTAAGTTGTTAGTTAAGATGTCTTCTTTTATTAAAAGCATGTTTTCTTCTTGTTTGAATATGTCCGGCTAAGTTTTTAAGGGTTGGGGTGCATGAACCCCACCCGATGTAATTCACACTAGTGGAAATAGACTTTTTGAATTAATATATTGGATGAATCGTGTTGTATAACTGGTGCAACCGTCGTAGGAATTTTGATCTCGTTTTCCCTAGGTGACTGGGATGCTTAAGAATGCGACGTGAGTATTGGTTTATGCGACATTGCTTTACTCGTCCTTTGCTTACATACTGTGCGGGCTACGATCCCTCATATATGTTAAGCTTGGGAGTACTAAAGACCGAGTTTGATAAATTAGTTAATTTATGACTTGTTTTGTACTGGGAAACACACTAGGGTTTGGGGGATTGAATTCCTAACCTATTTTTCCTTAGTCATATTAATTAATTCTTAGTTAGTTAATTTTGCTCACGTAGTTAATTTAGTAGTTTAATCTAGTTTGCATTTAGTTAGTAGATTTAGTCCCATAATCACATAATCATCTTTTCTTACCTTTTAAAGTCAACTTTAGGATTAATTAACCTACCTTCTGTCGTCAAAACGAGATCATCCTTTTTTTCCTGTGGATTCGATACTCAGACTCGTCGCTATACTGAATAAGAGGGTAGTTAAAGTTTAGTTTTTTTTGTATTGTGGTCGAAAGCCGATAACAACGATTGGCATATTACACGGGCATTTGATTACCACCTCGATCAGTCATCCTTACTCTAGATAAAGGATGGACATCTGAGGTGGAGTATGTAACACCCCGCCTAATTAAATACCGGGTGGCCAGTCCCATACCAAATTAAAACAGAATATACAGTTGGCTCATTCTTAGCATCACTGTCGAAAACATTTACAACTCACCCAAAACTCAATTAAGCTGGTGTTAAAAACTTTCCAAATTTTAATTTAACAAAATCCATTTCCAATTTAAGAATAACACAACACATTTTATTCTACAACACAGTTCACTAAATAAATAACTCAAAAGAATTTAAATGCAACTAGAATAAACATTCCCAAATAATATAAATCCTTTACAATAATCCCAACAATGTTAAATGCATTAAAAAGATACAAATACAATAGTTTAACTCCGACAGAAAATGATAACTGAAATCCTTTGGGCGACATGCCCTATGTAAGAATACTATGAATCAAAAAGATGACAAGCATCTAAGCAAAACCTCCATAGCTCCATAGCTCGTCAAAATCAACTATGGTTGGCATCCCTGTTGCTGGACACCTGATATAGAGATACAATAGAAGAGAAAAATATGCAAGGAAACGGGTCAGAGCCCGAATGTGTAGATGATTTTTAAAACAGCAAGTATTTAACAAGTGCAATAAAGCATTTATTATGTACATGTTAGATCCAACTCTCACTTGCAATTCTCACCTCTCAACTAGAGTGCACACTTAACGTTTCCTATTAACCTCCTAGTTAATGGTTTCTCTTTTCTAGTCTCCATATTATAATTCCGTTCCCATATCATAATCCCCGTATGTCCCATACCATACGTCACATTATTATTCATAACTCCTTTATATGATTAGTTTCTCATTAACATGAATCATTACTCATTAATATGAGTTAAGATTTTCAATTCTTTAAGAATAAACATTCATTAACTTAATTTCATTATCTTTCTCTATTCACCGTTATCTACAATTATCACCGTAGATAGATTTAAATACAATATATAATCATGTAACCATTTAATCCATTATATATATATTCATATATAATACAGCACCCCGAGTCACAGCTGTGGTGCAATGCATTACTCTGCTATCATGTCCCATCATCGCAGGTCGCTGAATAGGGGACTACAGGTTCGGTAAGATTCCACGAACCACAAACAACAACAAACAAATTGGAGGCGAACATAGTTCTCGTATCCATGGGTCACACACATACCTACGTACCCACAGTCAGCGGACTTATCAACTCCCCGATAAGTCTTTCATAGACCTATGTTCTCGAGCGACAAATCAAAGATCCCATGGATTCATCAGGATATGACTGTCCTCAAGCGTAAACCTCCCACCGATAGCAAGTAAGCTAGGTATGTCATACACATAATCATCAATCAATCAAATAGGTATTATCATACCTATAATATATATCAATAAGGTAATTATCACTACCCTAAGATATTTCCCATACGTAGCATTATAATACCATATCTTTACTTCATAATTTAATTATCCTCGCATCCTATAACATCTCTCCACTACCGACGTCGTTAAGGTTCATGCACGGAGCGTCTCGCAAAGCGAAATCCAAACAAGGAACCCCTCCAATACACTACTAATTAACTTTGTCGATCGAGGAGGTCCGAAAACTTTAACTATGCAATCGGGATAACCTCATAACCTCTTTCAATCAAAATGTGTTCTAATCTCCCATCTCACAAGATTCAAATAGGATTTTCCTCATCTTATATTCAGTAAGAAGTTACTAATATCCTACTGGTCTATAACATTATTTCTCCCGAACTACTACGAGTTTAGTTCTCCTTTTAATTAAGGTTAAAACCGATAGTTTCAAATGTCTTATAAACACATATTCTTTCACTTAGGATTAAACCCTCTTGTAAACTTAAGGATACCCAGGTGTTATATCAAATCACCCCTACTGGTCCTATCTTAAATCCTCATCCATCCCCATTTGGAATTTTAACAAATGAATCTAGCAACCGAAATTCCATTCAATATAATTTTCATCATTTAAATCACTCGAATCCAAATCAAATTAATTCAAATCTCATCAAGGGTTTACTGATATTTTATAGGTCCCATAATCTCCAAATAATAATCACCAAAGATCCACAAAAGGTTTGGGATAAGAATCAACATTTAAAAAGAAACAACTTTACATAATCTGGGGAGGTCGATCGATCGAAGGTAGGAGTCGATCGATCGATCACTCAGGTTCAAGCCTGGTTTTTCTGCATTTCAGCAACTACGGGTTTCACCATTTTTACTCATTCAAACTTGCATATTAACCTCCAAAATGAGTTATTATTATTACTACATGATATACCAACATATATGAACGATTTCCAGTACACTAAACATCCTAGAATCATCAAGGGATTGGATTAAAAAGCATGTTTATCTCCTTATCATCTTCAAGAACACATCAATGGTTTTCATAATATCTTCAACAGATTTCTGACTAATTCGTGGATTATTAACATCCTAAAACATGAGTTAAATTCCTATATCATTTCAGTTTTCCAGAAATCCATTTACTACTCCATTATTTCTTCCAAACAATAATAATCTTCTCTTTTCATATTATTCTAACATGGACAATATACAAACTTAAATTGCCATTATCAAACACTTGCCTTTCTTGTAGGTCTGATCCTTTGGTGTAGTATATCTCAGTTGGTTGTCCCTTCTCCGGTCAAACTCCGGTGGTGGTTGGTGGTGGTGAACCTTGGTTCTTGTTCTTCTCCTTCCCAAGTGACTTTTCCTTTCCCAAGCACTCTTACACTCTCTCTAGGAAGATGGCTGCTCTTATTTGTGAAGAGGAGATGAATAACTCCCATACACTTAATCTACCAATACTTATAATAGTTCCAAATCCGAAATCACTATTCATCCCCCCTAGAAAAATGACCAAAATGCCCTTTCGGGTTGTCTATTCATTCCCAAATGACCCGAGACTCAAAATAAACATCCAAATAGACTTTTCTGACTATTTCGAACCTTCCGGACTCAACGACGCAGTCAAAATGACTATTAGATCGATAGAAAATAAATTTACTTTTTAATTTAATAAACTAGTCCCGAGACGCCCCATACCGTGCCTGACTAAAAATATAAATTACTGAATTTATATCATACAGTCATATCAATGACATCACATTCATGTATTACCTAAATATCTTTAAGTAATATTCAGAATCATCCATTTTAATATCCACCGTCCGGATAAACCCGAATGAATTAATTAATAATAAAATCTAATTAATCCGTAATTTAAAATATAACCCATTTTAAAAGTCATTTAAAATTACGGGGTATTACAGAGTACATTTGTAGTTTCCAAACATATGAAGTGTACTTAAACTCTGAATGTGAAGTTATAGCGAGGAGTCCTAAGCTCAAGTGGTTCTTTGACCAGACAAGAGTAAAGTATGATACTAGAGTAGTCATAACAAGGAAGGTTTTGGAAGAAGTTTAGCAACGTGGAAACCCCTCACTAAATTGGAAGGGACCAATTGGGAGGTTCATCACAAGATACAATAATGAAGTGGTCTTCTCTGAGGCAGACATGCAAGTGCCTTACTTCCATAACCGTCTGATATACGTGACCGCTATGATCAACGAAATATCCTTCCCCAAGGCTTTGATGGATAAGGGCATCTATTAATATTATGCCAATTAATAAGTTGTATGAAATAGGGATTGATCAAGAGAAGACACTACTTGTGTCACTGGTGATTTCAAGATTCGACAGCGCCAGTATGCAGTCTCTATGATATGTGAATGTGGGTATCAAGCTGGGGAATTTCACTTCCCACATCAAGTTCCTCGTCATCAATGCCAACACCATCTACCAATTTCTCATCGAAAGGGTGTGGATGCATACCCATGGAATAGTACCCTCCACATACCATTAACGTTGAAAATCCAACATTTGAGGAACAAAGATCATAATCAAAGCAAGACAAAGCCATTTTATGTTAAGGAGGCCCTCTTGGTGGATACGAAATTTTACACAAAACTTGATGAAGAAATAAGAGTTCTACAATAAATTTAAAGGAAAGGAAAGTGGTCGAAAGAGGTGCCCAGTTGTAAGGACATTATTGTCCATTAATAATTTATTATGTCGTATACTACTACAAGTTTCTACGAGTCGACGAAGAAGTAAAAGAGACGAATCCAAATTACAAGAAGACTTCAACATTCAAGTCCAACAATGATGAATTTGGTAAAATGTGTTTAAGTTCCATTTACATTTTACATTAAAAGTGTTGGGATATTTTTTATAAAAATTAAAATAATTTTTGGAATTTTTAATAAATGGTTTTTATTTTCAAAAATATTTTAACATAAAAGTTTTGGATAAATATCTCCCGATCCCTTGAACAGTTTTAAGATTTGAGGATTCCAAATTATTTAAAACTTTAAAAGTTTTTAAGTGGATCAGTGATTGTTGTTCAAATGACGTCACATCTCGTTCGAACGAGATGGAGATTTGCTCGAACGACGTCCCACTTCGTTCGAATGACAGAGGGTTTTGCTGATAAGTCACCTCCTTGATTTTTATTATAAATAAGGGTGTCATGCTTCTTATTTTCGTGTGAAGAAAAACTGGTTTTAAACAGAATACTATTTTGAGTGTTTTGGTTTATACTCGAACATTTTAAGGGTTCAATCTTTTATTTTACTATTCAAAATCCCAATTGCTTTTGTGTGAGTTGTTTTGTGGAACCCAAAACATAGTTTGATATTGTTCATACTTTGTCGAGAGATCTCTACAATCGAGGGCTGCGTGCTATTGTGGAGTGAGTCTCGACGGAGTTTTATGACTGCGTGTCATTAGGGAGTGTTGCGGTGTTCTAGGTTGAAGACTGGACTGCGGTTCATGTAGGTTCACTGAGTGAGGACTTATTGCTGACGACATCGACTGACTCCTGCAGGTATTCGAGTGTCAAACCGTATTTTATTGTAACCGTGTAAGTTGCGATTTACAATTATAGTGAAATAAAAAGGTTTTACCCCAAGGGGATTTTTCCTGAAATTTTTATCACATACTTTATTTATGATGGTTTGACACTTGCACGCACGTTGATATTTGAGTTTAAGGGCTGAATTGATTTGATTCATAAATTGACTCTAATTAAATAAGTTTGTGATTGTAGTTTGTGCATCTATTCAAATCCTTATCTCACACAAAGGTATATGAAATTGGTATCAGAGATGATTATGCTAATTTATCGCGTATTCCTATTTTCCACAAAAATTGTGTGATATTGATTTTTTTGAAAAATCTAATTTTTGAAAGTTTGTCGCAATGTTTCCAAATGAAAACTTATATAGTCGGTTGCCAATTTTTGACGGGTCTAATTATGCTTACTGGAAAGCCCGAATGAAATCCCGTTTAAAAGTATTCGATGAGAGAGTTCGGTTAATTTGTGAAAGAGGTTGGACTCCTCCCACTGTCACCAAAAATAATGTCACGAATTTAAAATCTGTATCAGACTGGAGTGAGGATGAGTTTAGGTGGAACACTTATAATTCACGTGGTCTTAGTGCAATTTTCGGACATGTCACCCCTGACGATTTCTGACATATTACGACGTGCACCATGTCTAAATAAGGGTGGGATATTTTACAACTCACCCACGAAGGCACTAACGCGGTCAAAGAGTCTACAATTCAAAATTTGACCACTTAATTTGAAACCATCACCATGCTAGAGACTGAGTGTTTTGATGACTTTTATGCACATTTGTCTGATATTATCAACAATAGTTTTAACCTAGGTGAGCCTATACCTGATACACGAGTGGTTAAAAAGATTTTAAGATCGCTGCCAAAACTTTTTATCCCTAAAGTGACTGTTTTGAGTACCTCGGGAAATTTGAATCTTCTGAAATTAGAAGAGTTGGTAGGAGACCTATGAACGTATGAAATTGACATGTTTCTCGACACTGTCAAACCTAAAGAGAGAGGGATATCTCTTAAAGACCAATCTAAGAAAAAGAAAGTGAGTGTTTGTGAGTTCAAGTCTGAGGACGAGTCTGATTTTGACATGGCCATGCTTGTAAAGAATTTAAAAAAAATTCTCTATTTTTTGAAACAAAATTCTTCCAATAAAATATTTTCGAAGAAAAACAAAAAGAAAGACAAGCCCAAAGAAAGCGGCGAGAAAGAGAAAGAGGGTGAAGAAAAGTTTGAAAATTTAAATTGTTTTGAGTGTGAGGGGAAGGGCACAAGTCATTTGAGTGTCCCACTAGGCTTAGGAGAGAGGGGAAGAAACTTTCTATGCCAGCCACCCTTAGTGATAGTGAGGGAGAAGAGGGAGATGCGGACGATGAGACCACTAAAGGTCTATGACATGGTATGTGAATTTCCTTTTTAGCAAGTCACTAGAGCACACCCACTTTGTCCCACGACGATGAGGACACTTGTGCACGTGATACCCTCGAGGAGGCTAAAGTCACTTTGGAGAACACATCTAAGAAGGTGGGAAAGATGGTTCTCAATCCTGTTTTGGGGAGTGGCGAGAGTTTAGGAATAAGTCATGACGGTGCGTCTACTTCATTTGTTGCACCCGAGTCGGTTCCTACTTTAGAGTTATATTCACATGACTCTCGACACGACCCACCTAAGCGCCCCATACCTGTTAAGAGAGCACGTCTTAGAGTTTTTGAGAGAGGTGTACCTAAGACGGTCTATGTTTGCTACCATTGCAAAAAGAGAGGACACCTTAGGGATTTTTTCTTTAAATTGTGTAATGTGTCATGCTTTGCTTCTACACATGTTCGCACACATGCACCCACCCATGATACTTTTCTTGCACATAATGATAAAGAGTTTGCACATATTCGAGATCAAGTAAAGTTTTTGGTTCAAGACTTCTCATTATTTGATGGAGTTGTTTCAAAACATGTCACCATCTTTAGAAAACTCCACCGCACCTACTAGATGAGGTCTATACATATTTGCAAGCATACGGTGATTTACATGATGTTATCTTATGCCTATTGCTAGTATGTACCATTTGTTTTATACTTTGTTAGCATTCTTATTTGTCTCTTCTTATTTTTTCGATACAATTTTAGAACTATTTTTTATCTGTTTTCCCCCCATTCCAGGAACTGTTTTCTCAAAAAAAATTCCACTAGACAAAACTGCATGTTTTCATGAACAAACTGGGAAAATTTTCTTTTCTCGTTCTAACGAGAACATATGTCGCGCGAAAGCTTCTCGTAAGACCCTATGTCATTCAAATGACTAGGAATCTTGTTCGAATGACAAATAATATGAATCATGTTTGCAGTCCCCTATTCATCTTGATATATTATTTGGTACTACTGGGTTGTTTCTGAACAGTGTTCGAAAAAATACAAAAAGATTTTTTATAAAATTTTTGAAAAATTCAAAAAGAGTTTTGTTTTTTGTTTGCACCTTATATGAATTGACATTTAAGATGACCAAGTCACAACTTCATGCCATATTTACATGACTATATGATAGTGTTTTGAGACAATATGCTGTGTCATTCACGTGCTTTACAAAGTTTGGAGTCTTTGAGATGATATAGTGTTGCTACATACATGATTGACTCTATTTGTCCTTTATTTCACACATGCACGGATTTGTTTGGCTTTTTTTCTTGTCTATCACATATTGGTTGAGTGTTTCCAACTCAATTTTGTCGATACAACGAACAAAATACGATAAAACTTGAAAAAAAGTAGTGCATGATATAAACCGTTTGTGAGGTAGTGTGTTTTATTTTGAAAAACGGGAAGGGCTACGAAAGGTACTCCATTTTTTTTCTTTGCAATAAAGCCACCGTTTAAATGGACCTAAAAAAGTTAGGAATTGAAAATTATCCGGGATCCAATGAGGTTTAAAAGAGCCCACCCGAAAAAATTGAAAGCCAATAAAAAGAAAATAATGCCAAAAATGGGCCAATAGGTTTTTTAGTTTCATCACCTCATAAGAAAAATAAAAAGAATTATTTTTTAATGAGGGAGTTTCGATGGAATGTTTCAACGGTTTGCACGTCCTTGAAAGTCATGAAAAAGCATTACATAGTTTTGAACGTTATTGGTGTGGAAATCATTTATACTTTGATTTGTTGATATGATTAAGACAATGTCATCTAAATTCAACAATCTTACACCAAAGGACTATTTTTTATGTTCATTCGTTAGGAGTACACGTATGCATCGTGCACACATGTCATGATTGAGTCGATTTTACTATTGAATTTGTTCACACCCATTCATTCCGTTTTCATGATTTGGTTATCTTAGTATAAGTTCATGGTGTGATTTTTTTATAACATCATTTTTTTCATTTTTGTATAAAAAATTTTAAAAAAATAAAAAATAGTTTGTTTGCCTTGGTTTACTGTGACACCCCGATTTGATTTACTTGGTTTATTCTTTTCCTTGTCTATTTCGGACAAATAAAAAGGGGGAGAACGAATTATGATTTTATGGGGGAATTTAAGTATGGTGGAGATTTAATTATGCTTTCATGTTTATGCTTATATCATTTCAAACTCGATACGTCACGAGGATTTTTCTTTGTCTCATGTGTGTAGGTACAATTGAAGATCATTAAGTTGCACACCCTGATGAGAAAAGCTTGGAGTTTTGAAAAGTTGATTGTTAAAGCATCATTTGAAAAGTTTGAAGACTTGTCATTTTATATTTCCACGTTCGAGTTTATGGGAAGGTAGATTTGTATAGGTCATTTTTTATATTGATAATTCGGATATTTTTTATTTTGAACCGGCATAGACATAGTGGGAGATTTATAAGGACATTATTGTCCATTATCAATTACAAGAAGACTTCAACATTCAAGTCGAACAAGGATGAATTTGGTAAAATGTGTTTAAGTTCCATTTACATTTTACATTAGAAGTGTTGGGATATTTTTATAAAAATTAAAATTATTTTGGAATTTTAATAAATGGTTTTTATTTTCAAAAATATTTTATCATAAAAGTTTTGGATAAATATCTCCTGTTCCCGTGAACAATTTTAAGATATAAGGATTCCAAGTTATTTAAAGCTTTAAAAGTTTTTAAGTGGATCAGTGACTATCGTTCAAACGATGTCACATATTGTTCGAACAAGATGGAGATTTGCTCGAACGACGTCGCACTTCGTTCGAACGACAAATGTTTTTGCTGACACGTGAACGCCTTGATTTTTATTATAAATAAGGGTGTCAGGCTTCTGACTTTTGTGTGGAGAAACACTGGTTTTAAATAGAATAATATTTTGAGTGTTTTGGTTAATTCTCCACCATTTTGAGGGTTCAATCTTTTGTTTTACAATTCACAATCCCAATTGCTTTTGTGTGACTTTTTTTGTGGAACCCCAAACATTGTTTGCTATTGTTCATATTTTATGGAGAGAGATCTACAACCGAGGGCTGTGTGTTATTGTGGAGTGAGTCTCGACGGAGTTTTCTACGGTGTTCTTATATTGAAGACTGGACTGCGGTCCATGTTGGTTGACTGAGTGTGGACTTATTGATGATGACATCGACAGACGCCTATAGATATAGGAGTGCCAAACTATATTTCATTGTAACCTGTAAGTTGCGATTTACAATTATAGTGAAAGAAAAAGGTTTTGACCTAAGGGGATTTTTCCTGAAATTTGTGTCGCATACTTTATTTATGATGGTTTGACACTTGCACGCACGTTGATATTTGAGTTTAAGGGCTGAATTGATTTGATTCATAAATTGAATCTAATTAAATAAGTTTGTGATTGGAATTTGCGCATCTATTCAAATCTTTATCGCACATAAAGTTTTCTCACCAGCCAAAGAAGTTTTTCCACGATCGTTTGGGGGATAGGGTGAACCCCCACATGTAAAAAGGCAGGAGGAAGGTAGAGGAGGTAGCCAAACCTCCTCGAACTTGCAAGAAGGTTGTCCTACCTAATGGGAAATTTATATACCATTTATGACAGTATGCGCGGGCAGCGTTCCGGGATGAAAGTGACGACCCGATGCCAGAGTGCTTTGTGGTGGATGATTACCACATCATTGAACATATTGAGGAACCAGAGGAGGCTCCGGAGTGTATGTAAGATGCACCCAGGGAGAAGATATAAGAGATAGAGGAAATAAACTTAGGAGTTGAAGGGGGTGAAAGCAGACCCATTCTAATTTCCGATAGTCAAGATCCGAAGAAGAAGGGAGAGCTCATCAACCTACTCAAAGAGTTCACTGATGTATTCACCTGGAAATACACAAAGATGCCAAGGATAGACCCAGAGGTGAGCTCCCACAAATTAAATGTTCTTTCCAACGCTCTCCCAATTAGATATGCAACCCGCACGTACAAAGCTAAGCTCGATCTAAAGATAAAAGTAGAAATACAAAAACTGTTGGCGGTGGGGTTCATCAAACCCATCTAGTACCCTGTGTGGCTCTCCAGCATTGTACCGGTGGCAAAGAAGGACAATAGTCAAATTTGGATTTGTGTATACATTTATAACTTAAATTGAGCATGTCCTAAGGATGAGTTTCCTCTACCCAGTATAGAAAGTTTAGTTGATGCTATCGCAGGCCATGAAATGTATAGTGTTATGGATGGGTACATTGGTTATAATCAGATTAAAATGGACCCGACGGATGTCAAGAAGACTACCTTTCGTACGCCATTGGGAAACTTTAACTTTATAGTCATGCCATTCGGATTGAAGAACGTCGGGTCCACCTACCAGCGGACCATGATGGCAATATTAAAGGATCTATTTCATGATATACTAGAATTATTTGTGGATGATCTGGTGGTGAAATCCTGAAGAGAAAGCAAGAACATACATGAACTCCTAAAAGACTTCGAGAGATGTAGTAGGTATAAGATGCGAATGTGTGACTTCGGGGTCACCGCAAGGAAGTTCTTGGGGTTTGTAATGAATAGGCAAGGGGTACAGGTTGATGCAGAAAAGAAAAAGGATATCATGATGATGCCACCTCCGAAGAGTCAGAGGAAGCTCAAGAGTTTCTTAGGAAAGGTTTCATACTTGAGAAGGTTCGTACCTGCACTGGCAGAGGTGACCCACCTATTTACACCCCTACTGAAGGAAAATACCAAATGGACCTGGGGGAGGAGCAGAAGAGATATTTCGAGAAGATTAAAGAAATTTTAGCCTCTCCATCCACAATGATTCTGTCGGAGGCTGGGGCACCACTACTACTTTATCTCACTTCAACAGAAAAATCTATAGGAGCACTACTGGCTAAAGATAAGGAAGGAGTGGAGAATCTAGTGTATTACTTGTCACGGGTGATATCAGGTACATAATCCAGATATACTAACATTGAGAGACAATGCCTTACCTAATTTTTATGGCTAAAAAGTTGAGACATTACATGCTAGCCTTGACAATCCATATAGTCACCAAGTGTGATCCTATCAAGTACCTCCTGGGGCGAACAGTCTTGGTAGGACAAGCAGCAATTTGGTTCCTAATTCTATGGAAATACGATTTGAAATGCATAGTTCCCAAATCCATCAAAATTTAAGCGATAGAGAATCTATTGTCCCACTTCCCAAGTGGTAATTTTGAGCCCCTCCACTGAAGAGTTACCTGGGGAGAATTTCCAAGCATGCGTGGCAGAAGAGATAGAGAAGTGGGAAGTGGAGTTGGTGGTTCTAGTGCCCAAGGAGCAATAGGTGTAGAATAATAAGGAGAAGATCACCCTCTCCTTCAGGCTAGACTTCAAATACTTAAACAAAGAGGCTGAGTACAAGGCTCTCATTTTGAAAATATTGTAAGCACTCTGAAGAGGCATCAGGGTATTGTTCATATAAGGGGACTCCAACCTGGTGGTGAAACAGGTTAATGGGAAGTGTGCCTTCAAATATGCTAACATGGCCCTCTACAGATACATCATCCAAAAGTTATTGGGGTAGTTCCTGGAAGTAATCGTTGAGCGGAATGCACGGACACTGAATATGCATCCTAATGCACTAGCCATTATAGCATAGAAATTAGACATGGATGAGCCAGAAGCAACAATCAGAATATGGCGAAGAATAATGCCTACCACAGTGAAGTCCTTGTTTCTATGCGATGAGCCGAAAGAATGGAGGTACCTGGTTGTGAAGCAGCTATAAATAAGGGAAGGAATAATGAAAATGTTAGAGCTTGATAACTACTACCTATTGTAGGGAACACTTTATTATTAGATCCCCTGTGAGTTCTTATCAAGGTGTGTAGGAGAAGAGGAAGAAAGAGAGAGGTTGGTAGCAAGGCATGAGAAGCTTTGTGAGGATATTGATATCCTTATGTATCGCCTGCTATGGGGGGGGGGGGGGGGGGCATTACTGGCCCACAATGAGCACAAAAGTTTCTCTTCTACAGTTGGACAGTTTAAAGTGCCAACCCTAATTTGACCCGCCAGCAAATGCTAACTTTTTAGAGGGCCTTTGAAGATTAGAGGAAACCCTACATAGCTTATTTAAAAAATGGTGAATTGCCGACATAACGAGTAGATAAGATTTATCGATGACAGAGAGTTTCCCTCTTCTACCTAGTAGAAGGGGAGATCTATAGGAAGGGATACAATAGAAAGCACTGAAATGTGTATCCAAAGAGGATATGTGGAAAGTGTTGAAGGAGGTATATGAACCCTCCCATATTGTAGGTGCCAAACTGTATGACCAACTGATGACGTTAAGGTACTACTGGCCAACCATGGATGCTGATTCCATTAGTTATGTGAAAAATTGCAGATCTTGCCAAGTCCATGGCAATATGGCACACACCCTTTTTGTTAGTTTGCAATGGATAACAGCTCCCTATCCCTTCCACACATGGGCATTTGATCTAGTGGGAAAGATCAGCCCAACCTCTCATGGAAAATCTTTCATTATTATCGCTACGGAGTTATATACCAAAAGGGATAAAGCCATCCCCTTTCGAAGGGTGACTGCCTAATTTGTGACCCAGTTTATACAGGAATATATCATAGGTAGGTTTGGTATACCCAAAGTAATCCTCACGTGTAACGGAAAACAATTCGTGAGCAAGGAGATGGCATTTACCATGGATAAGTATAAGATTGTGCACAACAGCTCAATTATCTCCTACTCTAAGGGGAATGGCCAAACAGAGGCCATAAATAAAACCTTGATTAATATGCTGAAGAAGATGTTTGAAGACATTCCAGGGGCATGGGATGAGAATCTAGCCATGGTGTTATGGTCTTACCGCACTTCAAAGAGAAAGCCAATCGCGTTTACCCCATTCTAACTTGTGTATGGGACTGGAGCAGACCTATCAGTGGAACTGGTGGTACCTTCAGCTAGGGTCTCTCAAAGAAATGGACTCAACCCTGACCCACGACACGTGCAATTGGAGGCACTGGACGAGCATAGAGATAAGCCAAATTAGAACTTCAAAGTCTACACCCAACAACTGTCTAGAGATTATGAGAACCTAGTCAAGCCCAGAGAGTTTCAAGTAGGAGATTTGGTCCTTCGCGCATCCACTCATCACCTTCGCAGCATATCAGTGTCAAAGTTCAAACCCAACTGGTAAGGCCCCTTTGTGATGAGGAGTAGGAAAATCAAGGTAATGCCAGATCTCGAAGCCGGAGAGTGACTATCTCCAATCTATCAATTGCAAGTGGGTGAAGAGGTATCATGCCTAGTTTTGTTAAAACTCATTTTTATTTTAATAGAATTTGAGTAGTTTGCTCTAACACCAGAAAAGTCCTTTTGTAAAAATGATTGAGCAATATAGTCTTGTAAACAGTACAAAATATTCAAGGAAATGAATAATATCTCTTCTTGATCATTACATGATAATTCTTGTTTTGTTTACTTACCTGCTATATGAGGCAGATAAACCAAAATATTTTTTTTAAAAAAATAATAAATAATGCCCTCTATTAGGTAAGAAGAGCGTTAATTATACAAAGAACTTTGTTCATTACAGTGGGTGGGGTGGGTGGGTACATCCATCCTAAGAGAAAAGTACATTGAGCAAAGTCCTTCCAAACATAGCAGACATTTTTTTATCACCTGACCAGTAGGAGGATATCTTCCTAGTAATAATAATAAAACAACATATTGTTTTAACTAGAAAAAAGGTTCCTAACAATCTATTTGGAATGAAGACCCCGCAGACCAGGGACCATGTCTCTAAGAAAACAATCATTTTTATTTATTTACATGTGTGAATTATATTCAAAGTTTAAGTGAAGGAGAAAGGCTAACCCTTTTTTCCCAGTTATCCCCTAAGAAATGAATATACATAGCAAAATACCCCAAGTTAGGAGGGGAAACTCTAAAATTTTAACTTGTTCAGATAGCTTGCAAATTCCCTATAGTCACACGGGGTTATGTTATATATATATATAACTTGCCTAGAATAATGCAAGTACCCCATAGTATATGGGGAAGTTGAAATTGATCGAGTGCTCATAGAAAATTAGAGCATGTCATAGTAAACAGATGCCAAAATTAGAGATATAGGCAAAGAAATAAGGAAGCACAAGGGAAGTAAAATAGTGTTTCTCATTTATAAATGACCAGTTCTTTACATATGAAGTAAAAAAAATTGTACAACGAAAGAAATAACCTATCCACTAGAGATAACAAAAAGTAACTCATCGCGAGTGAGGGTGCCAACATATGATGGACTAGCTTCTCGCACAAACTCCTTTTCCAACCTAGCCTCGTCCTCCTGGTCACCAGACTCAAGTCTGTCAAGCTGGTACTGAAGAGATGCAATCTGACCCCGGATCCTCGAAGCCTCAGCATGTCGTTGCTCGGTCCTAGACTGCCTAGATGTATGAGGCCTCACCATTTTTCGAAAGGGAATTCTTAGAAAATAATAGACTCCAACATCAAGGGAACCTAGCTCGAATTAGTAAAACTTTTGCATATCACGGAGAGCATCCAGGAATAGTAAGGTCGAGGCACTAGTCAGCATAGAGGGAGGACTAAATAAGAAATCAAAAATATGACTAGCTAGGACTTTTAATATGAACATTGTGAGGTTATCAATATGAATGTCACATGGTGATCCTCCAAAATCAAATCTAAGATCTAGCTCTCATGTGTCCAAACATGCCAGAGCCGCTCCTCGCTCCACAATCTGCTCATGAAAGCAGCAGGAGCCTCCACCTCAGCGTCATCCTATGAATGGTGAGACTCTATCTGGAAAGGGAGGAAAGAAGACTCCCCTCCAGAATCATCATCACCAATTGTAGGAGTGGCCTCAGGACTCTGATCCTCCCCGACAGCTAGCCCGTTAGAGAATCTTGAAAATAGATAACCATGATAAGTTAAGAGAGAAAATAAAGCAAAGGATAACTATAATCAGAATCTGAAAAGGGCTATGATGGAAAATAACCCCCAAAGATCAAGGGGTGAGTATGCTTCCACATAGGTGAGGGGAATCAGTTGGATGGGGGCTTCCAGGATAAGGAAAATAAATAGCAATTAGATATATTAGTACGATTTACAAGTTAGAAAAAAGGAAGTTCAATTAAAAAAATAGTTAATAGTAACTTGGGTATGGCAGTCAAATACCTGAGGAATGCGCAAAAAAACACTCTTTGCCTGTTCTACAGAACTAGGAGCAGCTGCCTCACTAACCTAGAAACAATAAAATAAGGGTGAAGGTGAGAGTACTTGCACATAAAAAGCAATAAGAAAAGGAGTAATAGAATAGGAAATAAGGTATGATAGAGAAATACCTCTCTCGCAGCTATCTCTCCAAGGTGCTCCATAGTTACCGGAGCAGTTGCCTCACTGACCTGGAAACGATGAGACAGAGGTGAAGGTGAGAGTGCTTACATAGAAAAATCAAGAAGAAAAATGGAAAATAGAAAGAGAAAGAAGGTAGGATAGTGCAATACCTCCCTCGCAGCTATCTCTCCAAGTTGCTCCACAGTTACCAGAGCAACTACCTCGCTAACCTAAAAACAATGAAACAAGGGTGAAAATGAGCGTACTTGCAAAATAAACACAAGAAGAAAAAGGATAAGTAGAAAGGATAAAAGGGTATGACAGTACAATACCTCTCTCGCATCTATCTCTTCAATATGCTCGACAGTTATCGGAGCAGCGACCTCACTGGCTTGGGGACAATGAAACAAGGGTGAACGTGAGCCTACTTACGCAGTAAAAGCAAGAAGAAAAAGGGAAATTAGGAAGGAGAGGAAGGTATGACAGTATAATAAATCCTTCTCAACCATCTTACCAATATGTTCCACAGTCACCAAAGCAATTGCAACACTAGCCTGAGAAGGGGAAACAAGTAAGTGTTATCAAACATTTGCACAGTATAAGAAAATTTGAAAAGTATAGCAAACTTGTATTTACCTAGATAGCCTCATACGAGACACCAGTCGGAAGCCCCATAGTAACGGAAGAAGAACTCGTAGTAGGTCCCACAAATAGAAGGACCTCAGGTACGTTGGCCTGATAATAAGATTAGAAAGAATATAGGTTAAAAGTGTGGCGCAAAAATAGATACTCTCATACAAGAAATACATGATACCTGAGCGATTACTCCCGTAGCAGTTAAAGGGACGCTGCAAGTAATGTCTAGGGGGCTACCTCTACAACACACATGGGAGGCACGACAGATAAAGAGGCCTCTGCAAAAATAGCCTGTAAATGAATAAAAAGAAACAATTGTTAGAAAATCACTTACCTCATGAAAATAAGCATATAGAAAATGTAAAGACCCACAAAGAAAATAGCTATCGAAAGAGGCACTATTACAGGACCCTCACTGGAAGCAACAGGGCAAAGTGGCTCAACTATGGTAGGGTTGCTGGAGAAGTAGTAGCAGAAGGCACTGATGAAGTGGTGCCATGAGACAACTGTATGTTTTTATATAAAAAAAGAAAAGAAAAGGGGCTCATCAGTATAAGCTAGGCAGAGTAACCACGAGCAAAAGGATAAAGGAATACTCGAGCCACCGCTAAAGAGGAGGAGCGAAAGACAACCACTGGCACAATAGGGGATGTGGTAGGAACCTACTTATCATAAAGGTATTAGAAACTTTCATTATCACAATTGTGGGAGAGGAATCTACCAGTACCTGAAGAGAAGAAGAAATCGGTGAAATAGGCTCATTAGTAGAGGCCATAGTAAATATCGTCTCGTTAGGAATAGGTTGGATCAAAGGCTTAGCATCCATAGAGATGTAGACCCCAGGCATAGGAATCCTCCATGAGGGGGATAACCCTAGAACAGTGGTCTCAGGAAAGGGCAAAGTCTCTCTCGTGAAAGAGAGGCCAAGAGATACAGTTCCCTAAGGAATAAAAATTAACAAATTGTAAAGTAAATTCAAACCACAAGTATAAACATCAAAGGAAAAGTAATAACAAAAAAGAGGGCAAAAAAACAAGCATACCTCTGAGAGTGAGGAAGTAGGGGGGTCAACTTCAAAAATGCCTACTGCTAAAATAGTGGACGATGAGATAGCGGGACTGGAAGACACAACCCCTTACAAGTATAAACAATTAAAAAACATATGAGAAATAAGTCTAAAAAGGAACAACAAAGCTAGACACTTAGAGGCATCAGTGAGATACCTTAATAGAAAACGAGAACAAAGAAGTAACCCTAGTACTGGAAGAATGCACAGATGAAAGCTGCAAGGTGGAAAAGCAGTGAAAATCAAGATGGGTGTGAGTCATGATTATTAAAAAAATTTAAAAAGGTTTCCTGGGAGGGAAAGAAGTAAAAAAAACTCCCTATAAAGGCCTGTAGAGTAAATAAGCATTGAATTCCTCTCTCGTTGGAAAGGAGCATAAGGAAGTGGAGGAAGCGAGGGTCCATTCGTCTCAACAGAAGTAACTTGTGAAATCATAGCAAAAAAAATTAGTAAATTGTTCAATGATGAAAAGAGAATAAAATCAAGAAAGTATATAAAAAAAGACTTATAGCAGCAGGACGCACAGTCTGTCCATATGGAAAGGGTCTGGTAGTAGAACTAGTTCATGATGGAGAGTGGGCCGTCTCTTCATCACTAAATAACTCCCTCGAAGCTAATAACAAATCACAAGTGTCAATAGTTCTTTCACCATGGAAGTACAGGTCATTCACATCATTCGAAGAAGAACCATGATCATCATAGGAAGGTGTGCTTCCATAGTCAACTAGTTTCTCTTCCATTAGTGGGAAGGGGAACCAACATGTAAAACTCTGTGACAACCAATTTCACTAAGTAAAGTTGATTTGGGTATATTACCTTCTGCAACTAGAATTGTCTCTTGAGAGGGAAAACCCAGATCCTCATAACCCTGATCTCGGATAGTCCTATAGGCCTCCTCTACTCCAGGATCATTAGTATCTGACCCCTGGTCCAGTGCGAAAGGATTGGTAACATCAATATCAATCCCTTTCTTTTTCTTGGCAGCTCTAGTCCTCATAGGAGAAGGGGAAGAGGGAGCAATGGTAGTAGCAGGGATGAAGTTTGACACATCCGTATCTGGGTTCTTTCTCTTAACCGCAGTAGAAGCTTTTGCCTTTCCTTTATATTTGGACTATCCTTTGGATTTGGCAGGGTGTGGCTCAATTTTCTTTAAATTGGTAGACTCATCAAGAAAAGGTTTCACTAGGTTGGGAACAACTTGTTCGAGAGTTGTCTTAAGATTAGTGCTGAGATGCCAAATTTCTTCATAAGTTCTTCTGATTAAGAACTGAGCTTTGACGTACATAGTCGGAATGGTCTCATGAGGAGGTATGGGCATGCAATTTTGAATAAGAAGAATCTACTTCTATTAAAACTTGAACCAGAAAGAGGTGAAAGAAGGTAAGTGATCACGGGGAGGCACATATAGTCCTTTTAAGTGGACCACCCTATGGATCATTCCATGAAAAGTAAAATTCCTATGTGCCTCCAAATATAACTCCGTGGGATCACTACTCGAGGGGTAGGAAGGGGTGTGAATACCTTGGTCATAGACAAACTGTCTACTCACTCGCTCAGAGTGATAGAACTAAGCTCCTTGATCTAGCTCAGTCAGGGAAGAAAGAAGTCCTGGTAATAACATTGTCACCACATTGATATGTGGGAAGGAAGAGACATAATCTGCATATTAAGGGAAATAAAAGTTCCACCATCACCCGAGAAAGAAATACATCTAAAAGTGCCGCCGGGATATTTGCTGTAAGTAAGAAAATAGAACTCATCAATATCATCAATCAGAGAACCCAGGGGCTTCTTGAGAGCTTTCTTGTGACACCTTGTGAGATGAGCAGCGCCACTATGATAGGTCTTTGCTTTCGAACCAAAATGGGGAAATTTCTCAAACAAAAAAGCCATTAAGATAAGGGAATTGTAAAAATTGGCGGCATCATAGTGTCCACAAGACCTCTTAACATCTACGTGGGCACAGTCCAGACAAGTGTAAAGAGATCCAAGGAATAAGGCATCAAGGGGCACCGTCCTCCTTCATGCCATCCTCACAGCCAATCTGAAAAGAATATCATGAGGTGAGTCCTCTGGCTTACCAGGGAGCAAGAACCTACTCAGGAAAATTACTAGGAAAGCGGACAAGTAAAAGGGGGAGTGAAGCTTGGGACCATCTTGAATTTTGAGAACTCTACTAGAATTCTCTCCCTTGGGTGGTTGCTCAAAATGTCTAAACCAACTTATCTTACATTTAGTAAAAGTATGCTTAGTAAATCCAGTGGCACTAATAGCCACAAACCTCGAGCACTCGGAAATAGCTAACTGCAGTTCTTTTACCACTTCCTGCTCAAGGGGATCCTCATAGCCATCGACGAAAACATGCCCCCCCCCCCCCCCCCCAAAGAAAGGAAGGGAAAATAACTCACAAACATCCTCCATAGTAATAGTGGACTCACCCCATCCAATAAAAAAAGTAGGGGACTCTCTGCTCCAGCGAGAAATCAAAGATTGTGGGTGGAGCCATGCTTTGACATAGTGAAAGATTTAAACTATAAACTGCAGTGAAAAGGCCATGTCCCTCAAGAATATCCTTATAAGAAGGTACGATAAAAATATAACCAACGCAACTAGAGCAATCCTCAGAGGAACCTCCCGCAGATTTGAGTTCAACATTATAATGGGAAAAATCACCATGATCCACTATAACTGCAAGAATGGAATCAAGAATAATGGTGGGAGAATTAGAAGACTCACCTAACCCCATATGGGGTCTGTCGACAATGTTGGCAATACATTTCTCCTCAAACTAGGCAAGAGTGGCCATAAAGTTATCATGTGGTCCGAAATAAGGTGCACGGCGGTAGAGACCAAAATCCCTTCCTTGACGAGTGTGCGTATAGTCCTGGTAAGACTGAGTAGAGGATAAGATAGTAAAGGGACTACCAATAGTTACTTCTTCAAGCGAGGAACCCACTGTGATAAAAGTTCCCAGCTCGGTAATGTGGGTTCTCGATGAGTAATCCCCGACAGAAATTATACACGGCGAGGAACCCCTAATAGAAGCTCTAAGCGAGGAACCCTCAATAATTTGGGTTCTCAATGAGGAACCCCAACAACACTGGCCTTAGGAGAGGAACCCCTAATAGTATCAGTCACAAGAGAGGAACCCCAGTAACAGATAATTTTTGCGAGGAACCTCCATCGGCAATTGCTATTGACGAGGAAACCTGGGTAAAAGAAGCCACGTGTGAGGAACCCTTGGTAATATAGGCCGCATACGAGGAACCCACAATAGCGTTTAGCTTAAATAAAGGATATTTAGTAGCAAAAACCCCAAATAAAAGAATCTCCACGATCAATAGTCCTAATAGAGGGATCCTGGATGGTCGGAACCTCAGACGAGGAACCCCCCATGATTAATACCTCGCGCGAGGAACCCCTTGAAACTGAAAGGCCCAAAAATGAACTGGTCGATTTATCAACAGAAGAGTGAAGTAAGTCGGTGGCTGCAGTGGTGGCGCCAGTAGCCACCACCGTAGATATGATAATCGAAATGGGCAAAAAACCATCCAAGAGGGGAATTACAGTGGCAGTGATGTCGGTAGAAGTATTCGATGATGGTGAAGCCATTAAAATGGTTTTGTAAAGAGCTTGAAATGAAGAAAACTATGGAATTTTTCATCAAAATGTGGTAAGATATCAAATTCTCTCTATAAATATAATGAGAAAGATTAAAAAGTGAAGGGTTTTCTTCAAAAAGTTCTTATATAAAAATAGGAACGCGTGTGGGAATACCAAAATATTGACAGATTTTTTTACCCAAATGATGCGATGATAATTACCATGTTGACGTGTGGCACCTTGAGATTCAAAATCTTAAAATTAAGGTACAAAGCATTTAATGAACCAATGGGTAATGATGAATAAACCCTAGGGTCCCTCAAAATTGAAAAATCTATTTATGGTGTACAAAGGCTTTTGTTTTGCCCAACACAAAAGTCCTTACACAAGTGTTTTGGCTTTGTCACTAAATTTGGGCGAGGAACCCCTCCAACCCTTCCTTATACAATTTCCAAGGCATTTGGGTGAGGGACCCCTCCGACAAAGAATTCAAAGATATTTGAGCGAGCGACCCCTCCAACCCTTCCTTCTAAAATTTCTAAGGCATTTGGGCGAGGGACCCCTCCAGCCCCTACGAAAAAGAATTCAAAGATATTTGGGTGAGAGACCCCTCTAGCCCTACATTCCATAATTTCCAAAGCACTTGGGTGAGGGACCCCTCCGATAAAGAATTCAAATATATTTGGTCGAGAGACCCCTCTAGCCATTCCTTCCAGAATTTCCAAGGCACTTGGGCGAGGGATCCCTCCAGCCCCTCCGATAAAGAATTCAAAGATACTTGGGTGAGGGACCCCTCCATCCCTTCTTTTCATAATTTCCAAGGCACTTGGGCGAGGGACCCCTCCAGACCTTCTTTCTGAAATTTTCAAGGAATTTGGGAGAGGGACCTCTCCATCCCCTCCGACAAAGAAGTCCAGAAGCATTTGGGGTGAGGGACCCCTCTGCCAAGACTAGCTAAAATGTAAAGTCTAGTGAAGAAGTCCACAGTGAAGGACTCCTCTAGAAAAGTTCAAACATTATTTGTTTTACACTATGAAGGTCCAAGTAGTGGCCCAAAGAGAAAAATAGGTCAGGATGAGGGGGTATACATTGAGCAACCCCTCATTATGATAAAGTTATTCTTTTATAGAACAAAAATACTAACACCTACTTTCTTTTACAGGTAGCCTAGTTTAGGGCTGAAACAGGCCAGTTGGGATCTCCTGGGAGTTTTAGCTTAGTGGTTGAGGAATAAGGTTTGTTGAGAAAGTTCAACCACGTAGCACTTTAAGATAAAGAGAATACTAGTAGAGAGACCCTAGAATTCACTCAAGTCCTTATACTACTCACACTTGATCACAACTGATGTGAGTAGTCAAAGGCTTGCTCATAAGAAATGAACTTTTTTATAAAATTATTTTAAAGAAGGGGGTGCTCAAGGCCCCTCTCAAGTTTATTGGTTTTAGAGGAGGTGGTCCTTGAGCCCCCCCCCCCCCCCCCCCCCCACCTCTCAAGTTTGCAAAGTTTGTACCACAAGTTACCGTTTTAAAAAATATTTACCAAATCACATATTTTTTCTCCATTAGGAGACACATTTGCTTTTTGACTCTAGTTCACAACAGGTTTCGTCTGTCAGAGGGGACAGACAACTATAGACCTAGTAGGGATAAAAGGTACATTACACACATTGTCCCTTACCGAACCTCTCAATTTTTGTGCCCAAAAGTGTCGACTCAGTCCTAGTACTCAATTATAAATAAGACCCATGAGCAAGGTAAATTCATCATCAGAAACTCAAGTCATACCGTTACTCTATCAAAATCACACCAGACCACCTAGTATTCTCTCCATGCTCTCTCTCTATAAGTTCTGAGTGCTTGTTTATTCACTCCCACACTGACAACCATTAATATTATGAGATTCTCTTGAGAAAAGTTTCTATTATTGTTGTGATGTTCATCTTCTTGTAGGAGGTGGTTATAGATTTGATTCCATTTTTACCCAAAAAGAAAGGTTTTACCAGGTGTTGCTACTAAAACTCTTGAAGACCTTGGAGGCAGAGTTCACTGATGTTGGACAGGCCTGATATTGATGGTTTTTGTAATTTGTTTTATATTAATGTCAAATATTGTGTATATAATCAATTACAAAAATCATTTATGATTGTGTATGTATGGTGAATGATAAAATGTTTGTTTGATTTTTTTTCAAATCTCATCATTATTTGGAACACTCTCAGAATTGATTCTGAGAAATTAATAATGGACTTAGACTTTTATTAGTTTTCTTTTTGTTGCTATTTATATATACGTGCATGATAATATGTACATATATACACATACCTGCATATTTGTACGTATATATACACATATTTTAACGGGTATGTTTACAAAGGAAATTATTGAAGCGTACATTTAATGAGTATATTTAATATTCATGTTGCCATTTCCTTGTGTACTACTTGCTTTCAATTGGTTAAGCTTCTTGATTTTATAATAAAAAGGATTTTTGTTAATTAATTGACGTTATGTCATACAATGTTTAAATGATGAGATAAATAACATTCACATAATATATGGATGTATAAAATACCTTTGTATCACATAATAAATGAAATTGATACTAAACCTAAATAAATTAAATCATTTAAATAGTGCATTGATTTATTTATGTAGTAATATGTTATTGTACAACTTCTTACAGACATAGTTGACATTTAATTGGTTGCCGTATGCTTGGTTGAGAAAGAAATCATATTCTAATGTTTGTTGTATGCTTGAATGTGAAACAAATCATATGCTAATATTTGTCGTATGCTTGGTGGAATATTTCAAAATTATTATATGGTATGTGTCTTGCTGCTGTTGACATTATATTTATAGAGTTGTCAAGATTACCAAAAATTGTTAGTATCATCCATTTTTTGCATTACATAATTGTCATTTTGACCCAAACCGCTCCAAAAATTCCTTATTGCAATGCGATTGCTTTGATCGATTCTTCGTTTAAAAACAAACAATTAGCTCATCAGCAAGAGTTTTGGTTGTAGAAAATGGGGGTCGTGCCTTTATGTATTGGCATTATTGTTGCTTGCTTAGTTAGAGCTAATTGTTTGCCTTAATTATGTTGGATTATTCTACTCTAAACAAAACTTTTCACCATACTAGCCATAAAGATATGACCAGGGTGAATTGGAAATGATTAGAAGCCCTTTTCTTTTTTCATCTATTCTGACATAATGGTTGATTTCACCGGTCATGGTATAGTGATTTGGTATATTATATAACACATTGTTGTCATACTTGAAAAACTTATGGGTTTACATTTAAGTGCGTTGGGTAAGCCAATTAATTTAACATTTTGTAGTGGAAATTTTAGAGTCAATTGAAGTATATATAGATGCTTAGAGAAACAATTAGAGACTTCTTAACCATGATATTACAAGAGGCGTGATTGATGGGAGGCTTTATGTTGCAGGAGGTCATTTTTTTTATCACCATGAGGTCATTTTTTGCAAGTGGGGTGATTGATGGGAGCATTTAGGCTGTAGGAGTAAACAAAATGGATATGTTTGAGCTTAATTTAGCTGAGGTGATGGACCTAGATAAGGGAATTTGGTGCCCTGTTTCAAGCATGTGGACAAATATGGCCTCATATGACGTAACAGTCCTCAACGGGAAACTTCTTATGACAAAAGGCTAGCTTTGGCCCATTTATGTCATATCAAGAGGCTAAATTTACGACCCAAGAACTGATAATTTGGAAAGTATGGTTGGTGGGCTATGAGAAGGGTGGATCGGGTTGTGCGTTGTGGTTAATGGGAATGTTTTCGTGGTTTCTGAGCATGAAAGGACAAAACCAAAGGTTTAAGATATAATTACTGATTCTTGGGAAGCTACTGATGGGCTTCTGCTACCGGATCAAATAAGCAATCCTTTTTACGTCAATTATTGTTATTGTAGGATCTATGTTGTGGGAATGAATATTTATATTGTTGTGGGTCGTATCTCGAGGTTGAGTCCTTGAGGGGTCTTCGAGAAAATGTGGAGTTTTTGATTCAATGGCAAGTAGTGCATATATCAGGAGCATTCTCTAACTTGACAGATTCAAACGCACTGGCTCGGTTTGCTTAAAGTTGTTTGGTTTTATATGATTCTTATGTTTTGAGTTTTTCATCCTATGAAGCTTAAAATGCTATGAAGCTTTTCTCTATAAAGCTTTTCTCTCTATAAAGCTTAAAATGCTAAAAGAAAAACTCAAAGTTTGGAACAAAGAAGAGTTTAAAAATGTTTTTCAAAATGTCAGTAATCTAGAAGATGAAGTTCTGATAAAGGAGCAGGATTTTGAACACAATCCTTCTGAAACTTCTAGATCTGAGCTATTTCAAACTAGAGCCAAATTGAATATCGCATTACAAAGGGAGGAAAGATTTTGGCTTCAAAAAAGTAATAAAAAATGGCTTAAACAAGGGGATATGAATACCAAACTTTTCCATGTTTCTGTTAAAATCAGACATAGAAGATTGAATATAAGCAAGATCAAAGATGCTCAAAATAACTGGATTGATAAACAAGAGGACATTGATAGTTTGTTTGTATCCCACTTTCAAAACAATTGGAAATCTGATCTTCTCAATATTGATAATAGTTTTTTACAAGTTATTGATAAAGCTATATCTGAAGATAACAATAAATATCTCACTGATTTCCCATCTGAAGAAGAGATTTTTAATGCCATAAAAAAATGAATCTTTCCAGTGCTCCTGGCCCTGATGGTTATGGAGGAGAATTCTATTAAAAGTTTTGGGACATCATCAAACAAGATTTAATAAAGGCCATTCACTCCTTTTTTGCTGGAGTTGATATTCCCAAAAGTTGGTCTGCTACCAACATTGCTCTTATTCCTAAAGTAGATATGCCTATAAATTGCTCGCATTTCAGACCTATAAGATTATGTAACTTCTCTAATAAAATTATATCTAAGATCCTTAATGAGAGATTAGCCTCTGTTCTCCCTAAAATTATATCCCCTAATCAATCTGGTTTTGTTAAAGATCGTAGTATAAACGATAACATTCTGCTTGCTCATGAATTATCTCAGTCTATAGCTAAAAAAGTTCGTGGTCATAATGTTATTATCAAATTAGACATGGAAAAGGCCTATGATAAAGTGTATTGGCCTTACTTATGTCAAGTCTTGAGGAAATTTGGGTTTAATGAAATGTTCATAGACATGATTTGGAGATTAATCTCTAACAATTGGTTCTCTATTTACATAAATGGGCAAAGTAAAGGTTTTTTTCAATCTTTTAGAGGGCTTAGGCAAGGTGATCCCCTGTCTCCTAGCTTATTTATTATAGCTGCTGAATGTTTAAGTAGAAATATTGATAATTTGTTTAAGAATGGCAAAGCTATTCCTTTCTCCCATCCTAGAAATTGTAAATTGATTTCTCACTTGGCTTATGCTGATGATATCATAATCTTTTCTAATGGTAACAAGAAAAGTTTACTTGCTATTACTAAACTATTTAAAAACTATGAAAAAACCTCCGGTCAGTCTATAAATATCTCTAAAAGCTCTATTTTCATTGATAAAAATCTCTCCCCTCCTATTAAAACTAAGATAGGATTTAATTCTGGTTTAAACATCAAAACCATGCCCATGAAATATTTAGGTTGCAACATTAACAAAGGGAGAAATAAGCTATCTCACTTTTCTGATCTTATGAACTCTATTAGAGAGAAGCTAAATTCTTGGTCGTCTAAGTTAATTTCTCAAGCTGGTAGGGCCACTCTGATTAGGAGCGTCCTTTTATCCATCCCTATCCACATCATCTCTGTTATTATCCCCCCGAAAACTATTATTAAAAGATTGCATAATATTTTTTCTAAATTTTATTGGGGTGGTGTTAATAAGGATAAACCTTACCAATGGTCTAAGTGGCATGACATGTGTTTTCCTTTTGAAGAAGGAGGATTAAATTTTAGAAATATGGAAGATATCATTAATGCTTCGAGCATGAAATTGTATTGGAAATTTTTATTTGATAATGGTATTTGGGCCTCTTTTATGAGATCTAAATATCAGAGTAGAATGCTTTTGAACTCTGGATCCTCTACTATTAGAAGAATAAAATCTATATCTAGCTTAGCTGACGATCACATTGATTTTGACAATCAAATATGGACTCCATCCTACTCTGGGGATTTCCATTTGAAAGAAGCATACCAAATTTGTAGAAAAAATAATCCTACTTCTCTCACTTGGAAAATTAATTGGTCTAAAGATTGTCCCATAAAAATTTCTAATTTTATTTGAAAATTACTGAATCATTTTGTTCCTTTTGAGTCTGAAATCCAAAAAATTGGTATAAGACTTGCTCCGGTTTGTAGGGAATGTTTAGTTAATGAAGATAGCGATAAGCATGTTTTACTAGATTGTCAATTATCCAAAAAAGTTTGGCAATTTTTTTGTCATATTTTCAAAGTAACTCCTAACAATTCTTCTTGCAGGGCTATGATTATATCTTGGTGGATGATTAAAAATAACAAAGACTATCTTAAAATTCTTTTTGCTATAACCCCTAAAATTATTTTCTGGGAATTATGGAAGGATAGAAATAGACTGATTTTTGAAAATTCAAAGTCTTCTGTTAATTATATAATTAATCAAATTGTTTTTTTAGCCTCCTCCATTCTCCAAAATCTAAAAGTTTATGATATTCCTATCTCTGAAGATTATCAAATTATAAATTTATTTAAAGTTCACATTAGTCCCAAAGTTGTCCAGATAATAAAATGCGTTTGGTCTAACCCTCCAAGTGGTGTTTTCAAATTAAATATTGATGGCGCTTCTAAAGGAAATCCTGGAAATAGTGGTATTGGAGGGGTGATTAGAGACTCCAATGGGAACTTCATTGCAGGGTTTGAAAGATATATAGGTATACAATCTTCGTTTTTTGCTGAAAGTTTGGCTTTGGTTGAAGGCATGAAAATGGTGTCTCAATTAAACATTCAAAGAGTGATAGTGGAATCTGATTGCAAGCTATTAATAGATGTGATATTGAAAAAGGCGAAACCTCCTTGGCAAGCTAGAAAGATTCTTCAAGATTTCCAATGCTCGGATGAAGTGACCTTCAAACATATATGGAGACAATCAAACTCAGTTGCTGATCAATTAGCTTCACGGGCTTCTCTTTTCAACACGGATTCTATGTATTGGGACCAAAGCTCTCTCCCCAGATTGGTTAAAGGTTTACTTAAAATGGATAGGCTGCATACTCCTCAAATAAGGCATAGAATTTTAAAGATGGAATGGGGTTTGTATTATCCCCAAATTTTCTTTCAAGTTTTCTATATATAATGGGGTTATTATAAAATCCCATATTTATTGCTTTCTTTCTAGAGTATCGGGCCCAACCTCTAGAATTTTTAGTTTGCTTGGGTTTGTAAGCTCGGGAGAGGCTTTTTCTCCTTATTATATAAATAATACGTGTGGGGGTTCCGTCCCTCTTTGCTTAAAAAAAAAAATGTTTTGAGTTTTCTTCCTGGTGCTTATGTAATTATATGGTGAGTGTTAAGATGTAGAGTGATAATAGGGGTGTGATAAATCTTCTAAAGTTATTTTATTCAGTTTAATTAAGTGATCTACCAAATCAATGTTACTTCTTGAAATAAAATTATTGATACGAGTACAACCACTTGTTGAGACCACGATTTCTAATTTTTAAGTCTAGTAATGGCGTTATAATGACGATCTACTTGTATAGAGTGAACTATATCTAAAATTTATCTGGTTATTTTTCTCTTGATATCTGTGTAATTAAAGTGCAGATAGTTAAAATAATAATATGAATATATTTTCTTCATAGATTTCTATAGGTAAGGTGCCTTAATAGGCTTGTGATAACTTGGTACATGCAACATGTGTTAAAGTTAAATAGGGATAACATATGAGCCCATCTCTTAATTCATAAGGTACCTTCTTCATCCAAGCTAAAGAATTGAGTTACAAATTGGTAACAACTATTCTCTTATTCTATAAGTAGTGGCGTCTTGTGATTAGGAGTCATCCACATGACAATTGATCTCATATTTTATAATCTTATTATGGTTGCGCCAATTCCACAAAGGGCAGTATATTTAAATTTTTAGCACATTTCGTCTTGAATATCAGAAGACCTTGAAACTTATCAACACACACATGTCTTATATGAGAGTGTAATAATTTATTGACACAATTAGTTATCATATATAATAACTATAAAACTTTCTCTTGAACACATTATGAAGAGCTCGTGGTCAATTAGGGTCCAAAATGTTCTGCAAGATTGCTCCATTGAATTTTCATATTTATAATTTTTTTAGAAGAGCCTTGTATTTCCTTATTTCTGCATGGGGTATCACCTCCAAATGAAATATTATGAGGGCTTGATACTTTTAGGACCATAAACATGTCAAGTAAATATAGAAAAAATGAGGTCAATATATTACATATAGGGTCAATATATTCAAGATCTTACTATTCTAATCAACACATATGCATATCTCCTTTGTTCAACTTGATGTAAAGTGGGTGTAGTTTTTCTTGGAGAAACCCAATTTTGGTATAGAAAGGAAATAAAGCGAGAATTTTGATCTAAGATTGAATTATTATATAATAAAAGACCAAATAAATTAAAGGAACTTTCTCTTTCCAAATTCAAACTCTCAAAATTAAATTTCTAGTCTGATTTTGTATGCAGGTTCTCCACAAGCGGAAGGTAGAAAGAACATATAAACCTCATATCTCTTGCTGATGAGGGTAAATGTATACTTCATATTTGCAAGACTTATTTATATTTATTCAGTTTGTCTCCCTGTGGCATGACTATGTAAATTTCGTTAAGGAATATGATCCATTTGTCCCGTGAATGTTCACCTGCTGGAACTTCAAAGGAAAAGAACCTATTCTAACATGCTCTAACTGTTGTTGGTTTGGATGTTGCTGATATCATAGTATGGTTCTTTTTATCTTCATTTCTGAGGTCAAAAATTGATTTTTGGCAGAATGAATTTCACAGAGGTGGGTGATGTGCTTCTTGGAAGTGATGATGGGTATTATCTTGACGCTTAGTTTATTTTTTAAGCTTTATTTCAATCTCACGTGTCTTGTTATGTCAAGGATATGAAATCTTCAATGGGGGATCTCAAGAAAAAGTTGAAGTTCTCATTTTCCATTGTCGTAAAATTGAAATGATTGACACTCTTTATTCTTGGACCATCAAATAAATCTTATGAACTATTCTTATTTATCTTATGAATTGTTATGAACTATTCTTGACTTCATAATGATGTTGTTTGTTAATTTAGAACTCTTTAAAAGTTTCATTTTCCCCCTCTTGTTTGTGCTAATACGGGTTATGTTATACTTGGATAGTATAGTTACATTTGATTTATTTAGTATATACTATTGGTATGTTCTTTGTCTGCTCATATTGAATTTTCTAATCATTTTGCAGAGGGTGAACTTCAACTAGTTGGAAATCTAGTCCCAGATTTTGAGGCAGAGGTTATAATTGATCAAGAATTCATCAATGTAATGTATGAAAGAACATAATTATCAAATATTAATTTCCATAGCCTATGCATATAACAAGTACTTTTTATTTTGTTAAATTATGATTTTGCCCTTGGGGGCCTACTTATCACAGTAGACTCAAAATATACAAGTTCCAAAATAACCATAGTTAAGCCCAAACATCTCTTTTTACTCTCCATGAGAGGGGTCAACCCTTGAAATACCAAGGTATCCACTGATTGTCACAACGAGAAATGAATAACTGGAAAAATAAGAAAGAATGTTAAACCTTCTCAGCGAAACCCAGAACATCGAAAGTAATCATGATCCTAATCTCTAAGATACTTTGTATCTTGGTGGTATCATATTACTTAGGCATTAGGTATTACTCGTCCACAAGAAAGCATATATGTATTGGGTTTAGTTCACCAGCGAGCATATTCGTATTAAAAATGACAATATTGGAACCTTATCCTTGTCTTTTTACTCCATTTGCCATTTTAGTACATATTTAGTTCTATTAGGATAAGAATATATTGACATGAAGTCTTCTTTATTTTATTTTATTTTATTTCTTGATACCACTTTTGTTCTGTGTGAACTGTGAGAACCAATAATTGAGGAATACTCATGTAATATGTTTAGAAAACTTGTTTATCAAATTAATAATTATTGAAACTTGTAACCTGAACATGTTTCTAAATATTATGCTAAAACTTGTTTCGCGTGACATTTAATCCCCATCTCAAATTTCCAGCTTAGGATATATGAGTGTAAATCATTATAAAACAAAAATGGTCTGCTTGCGTTTACATGTGCTCTTGAGATTTAACTATGTAATTACTGATATAAAAACATATAACCAAACCTGTTATTATTACAAATGAATAATTATGTTTATGAGGTATAACATTTTATAACCTTTTCACATCATCACTAAAGACTTAACAGAAACGTACCCCCTTATTAACGTTTTCTTTATGATGGACCTCCTTTGACAACGAGACTTGATAACTTGAAAGAACTGACCACTTGGTCACAAGACTTATAGTTTGAGAATATGACAATACTTTGGAAATATCTAGACTTAGTCTTAAAAAGAGGTCATTAAAAGGAGAAAACCTAAAATTACCCCAAACGACTTTGTAAGAGGCAAGAATACCTCACACGTGACCAATGTGACTCGTATGAACTGACCGCATGTTCACGGGACTCCCGATTTTAGAATATGATGATAATTTAAAAATATCTAGACTAAGGTTTAAAAATATGTTGTTAGAGGGCAAACACTCAAAATAACCCCAAATGGCCCCATGAGAGGCACAAACACCTCCCACGAGACCAATGTAACTCGTACGAACTGACTACATATTCATGGGACTCTTGGTTTGAGAATATAATGATAAATTAAAAATATCTATAAGTAGGCTTAAAAACATGCCGTCAAAAGGTGAAAGACAAAAAAGTCCCAAACGGCCCTATGAGAGGCACGGAAACCTCACACGGGTAACTCAAAGGAACTGATCGTGTGGTCACGGGACTCCCAAATTGAGAATATTATGATAATTTGAAAATATCCAGACTTTGGTTTAAAAAGATGTCGTTAGAGGGCGATACCCCAAAATAGCCCCCAAAACGCCCATAAAAGGCCTAAACACCTCATAAAGACCCAATGTAACTCGTAAGAACTAACCACATAGTCACGGGACTCCCGATTTGATAATATCATGATAATTTTAAAACATCTAGACTTAGACTTAAAAACATGTCGTTAGAGGGAGAAAAGTAAAAACAATCCCAAATGGCCCCGTGAGAGCCATAAACATCTCGCACGTGACCAATGTAACTCATAGGAAATGAATGTGTGGTCACGGGATTCCAGGTTTGAGAATATGATGACAATTTAAAAATATCTAGAATAAGGATTAAAAACATGCAGTTAGAGGGCGAAAACCCAAAACAAGCCCCAAACGGCCCCGTAAGAGGTACGAACAACTCGCGCAAGACTACTATAACTCGTAGGAACTGACTGCGTAGTCATGGGACTTCCGATTTGGGAATATGATGATAATTTGAAAATATCTAGATTATCCTTCAAACATGTCGTTGGAGGGTGAAAACCCAAACCAATCCCCAAACATCCCCGTAAGAGGCACGGATACCTTGCACGGGACCAATGCAACTTATATGTGCAATTTTTCCACTTGAATATGTTTTTTTTAAATTACTTAGTTATTGATATCATCTCTTTTATCTATTCTATTTTTTTGCAGGATAACATTTTATCGTTAGCTTTTATCTACGTGGAACACATGAAGAAGTCAATGGTTTACAACAAGGAGTTTGCTTATTTCATGTCATTGATATTCAGGATTCTATTTTTTATGTGTTATGGTCGTTCCACCTTTTGTAATTTTATTGTTAACTTTTACGGCCGTGTGCGCTTTTGTAATTTTATTGTTATATTTTATGGCCATGCGTATTTTACATTACGCAAATTTTATATTAATAGGTTTTAGAATGCCTAGAAAACAGAGGAAACTCTGCCCATCTTTTTGGTCTGTGAACTATAAAACTTATAATATTTTGAACCTTATACGTACATTATTAGTTTATCAACAACATGCGAGATTCGTAATTTGTGAATTTTCTTTATTTTTTGGGCAAATAATAAATATTTTCCTACTAGATTTAGAATTTATTGATTTTCCTTATTTGTGTTCGAATAATAATTTTTTTATTAATTGAAAAATCTGGCACGATTTATAACCGTGTAAAAATCGTAAAAAATTGTAAAATTTGAGTATGTTTATGAAGAAATTTAGCACGCTTTATACCCTGGCCAAAAGCGTGCCAGAAAATGAAAATCTGACATAGTTTAAAATCGTGCCAAAAGCATGTTAGATTCAATATCTAGCACGGTTTAAAAGCGTGCTAGATTAAAATCTGGCATGATTTAAAAGCATGGAAGATTGGGCAAGCTGGCATATTTTTAAATTGTGTTAGAAAATATGGCACCCCTGATTTTAAAACTGTGTCAGGTTGTTGTTTTTGGTGTAGTGTTATCAAATATCATTTGCCTTCCGTTTACACAAAACCCTCGTTTTGCTCATTCCCCAAAAATAATTTCCCCTAACAAACTTGAAACCCTCATTCAAGACCTATTTTCCCTCTCCTTTGTTCAATCCACAAGCTTTGTCGGGACCTTGTTTCTCACGAATTTGGTTTGAGCCAAAAATAAAACCCTTATTTTTCTCGGTTTCCCCTCGCAAATGTGAAAACCCTCAATGAGACCTTATTTCTTATGGGGTTTTTTCTTGTGGCTTGCTGCGTTGGCGGGAGCTTATGGTGAGATCTCTCTCCTTTTTGGGCTGCCTATTATTGTCACTTTTATGTTTGATTTTTGTTTCTTTCCACATTATAATTTTAAAAGAATTTACATCACCAATGAAAATAGCAATACAAACTCGAAATAGAATCCCCTTTCTTCTTTTTCCTATGTGTGATGATTTGTTTATAAATGATTTTGATGCATATGTATATAAATTTAAATACACACACACACACACACACACACACACACACACATACTGTAAGATGTGGGTTCTTGGAATACAGTTAGTATTAAACGAGGCGTAACCCCTTATCAAGATTGGGATTAATGCTCAAGAAAATAATTAATAATGACAATAAATGACGCCAAGAGAGAAAAAAACATTCAATACTCAAGCTAGTATTAAATAGGATCTTTACACCATAAATGCACTGTAAATACAATAAATGAGTGGGACCACCATGTGACTTGGTCGGAGGGAGAAAAAGAAAGCACTCTTCTACAATAAAGGCAATGAAGGAACCTCAAGCTCAGTAAGTGATCAATAATAAGAACATTAATAGGTGTGGCAGGATTGATCGAACAATCAATGTTCTCACAGAAGCTCTCGTGTATGAGGGAAATCCAACAACAATTCTAGATCAAGATTTCTGTCGTAGTAAACTATTTGGTTGGTCTATTTATATGGAGGCAAGGTTTACTTGAGTAACCTTGCTGGTATTAAGTGTCATTGACCGAGATTAAATACTAAAGTACCACAAATAATCCTTTTGTGACCTCGTATAAACAACAAAGATTTTACTAAAGGCACAATATATTGACTATACTACTCCACACTTAAACTAATAAAGATAATTATAATCCATGACAACAATACTCGTTATGTTAAAATTCTAACAAAATTATGGTCAAAATAAGTATACAATATTTAAGTCGAATTTTTATTTTCCTACCCAAATAGTGTGTCAGCAATTTAGAAAATTTGAACAGAGTTTCCTTTGATTATAGGACTATCCACCCTGTTTAAAAAATAAAAAAGTATTCTAACAATAGTGTGATAAGCACCGGAAGACATTAGACATATAATTACATCCTCTGAACCACCTCGTCACCCTTAAAACCTATTCCCAGTCTCATCACCCTCCGAACATCTGCTCAGCCTTCATCTACCCCACGAATACAAGATCTCTTCCCCTGTTTCATTTACAATTGATAATACCAGTACTAAATGAATCCACACATATAAAATGAGTAATAAAATTGAGGATACCAGGGAGAGCTAGTGTGAGCTTCTCCCGCAGTAATTGTGATCACTATCAAATATAATATTTCATGTCGTGTCATGTTTCATCGTCGAATTACTTTTTAGTTTGAAATGATATTTTGTGATGTGATATTTTACTTGGGCCTTGTTCGAAATAGGTAAAAATATATATTTCGTGTTGTGTCGTTTTTGTTTGTGTTGCGTCCATTTTTGGTTAAAAAAAAACTTTTTGTGTTGTGTCACTTTGAATTGTATCATATTCGAGATACGTAAAAAAAAATTATTTCCTATCTTGTCGTATCATGTCACTTTTATTTGAATCATGCTTGTGTTTCATTAATTGATATGACTATTTTTTTTTGTAGCATACCATGAGGTGTCCGGGCTAGCTTACGCGCACCTTGACTAATCCCCATTCGCGGTTCGTGGCTTCCACTGCCCAAGCATTGTTTTGACATTGACAGTGATCGAACTGGAGACCAAACCCAATCCACCTCGAAGACTGTCCCAGTGGCAGCCTTATACCACTGAGCCAAGAGCTTGGTTTATATGACTAATCAAAAGTGGAAAAAAGTCATATAAAGTTTCTAGCACACCATTTTACTCCACAACATAGAAGAAAGACAAAAGTATCCTTACTCCTCAACTAATTCATACTTTAGACGACTTGCATTTAAAAAAACATAAGTTCTTTTTTTAAATGACTTTTTCGATTTTTTTAGAAATAAATAACTAAACAGCGCTTTTATTAGCTAAAGTAAAAAGAAACAATTTTTTTTAAAAGAACATCCATTTTTCATTAAAAAAATAAGTAGTGCATTTTTCAATATATAATTCTTGAAAATACGTGAAATCAAATTCTCATTTTCTACTTGCATTTTTTATTTTGCAAAATCTTGATTTTCAGGTTCGTAAAAGTAGTGCATTTGGAATAAGAATAAAAAAAACAAAAACATCAATTAATTTTTATTATAATTACTATTTCTTATTATTTTTTTGTAACACCAATTTATAACAAACATTCTGTTATTGAACTTTAATAATAAAAAAATAATTTATATAATTAAGAGGTAATTTTTTGGCTTATGCCAAAAAATGATTAGTTGGAGCCAATTCCTCAATATATAAGTCCTGACAATATGTGAAATCAGATTCCCATTTTCTATTTGCATTTTTCATTTTGCAAAATTTTAATTTCAATTTGGAATAAGTTGTGGATTTCAAATAAGAATTGAAAAAACAAAATATCAATTTATAAAAACGTTATGTTTTTTTTTTTCATAAATGGATGTTTATTAAAAAACTATTTCATCATTTATCTTTTTTAAAAGTAATATTATGGAAATTAACGTAATATTCTGGAAATTATAAAAATATTCACTATTTTATATATAAAAAAAAGGTGTTCTTTTTATTTATTTATTTATCTAATAAAAAAGTGTTTCCTTATTGATTTATAAAAAAATATTTTAAAAAACTTATTAAGTTTTTTTATTAAAATGAAAGTCAATTAAAGTATGGATGAATTTAGGAGCAAGGGTACTTATTTTTTTCTACATTGTGGAGTAAAATGAAGGGGTGGAAGTTTTCTTTGGATCTATAATAGAACTACCCTAAATCATCCCCTTATATTATTCTTGCAGCTCACGTTTTTCAAGAGTAGGTAATGGGGGTGTCTTAGGGTAGGTGTTAGGGAAATGGGTTTGATGGGAGGGTTTGATGATACTTGATATAATAAGGTAGAGTGGTGGTGTATTCTTACATTTGACAGGATGCGTATACATGCATGTGTTTAAAAGAAAAATATCAAATTTTACATTGGGTCACCTGAAATCTAATTAAAAAAGTAGCAGCATTGAGCCTTGTGCCCATACTTTTCGCCGTTTTGAATTGACAGTAAATTTTAACTCATTATTGAATCTGACTAATACCAACACTCAACAGATATCATCAATATACAAAAGAAACTCTAATACCAATGCTCAAGAAGATTTTTTGCAAACTCCAACATCAATCAAAAAAGTCAAACTCTCCCAAACATCAAGTAAATAATCGAAACCTTTCAAAATTATTTTTAAAACTCTATTCAAATTATGATTTAATTTGAAGCCCACTCAACCTGTCATTACCCTTGCTGTACAAATATCCCTATAATTATTCTTATAATACACCATTACGAATATTAGTAAAAACGAAAAGATAATATTTAGCAGCTCCCAAAGAGAGTAAATTACAAAACAATGGATTTTTTAAAATCATGAACCCCATAAATATAATAATCCACATAAAAAAAATTCCAGAAGAAACTGAAGAACGGGAGGAAATGGACAAAGCATAATTTTAATTGTTCTGTTTAATAGGGAGACCTAGAATCCCATTAAAAAAACAAAATACAATTTGTCATATTTATTAAAATAATTAACCAAATAAAATCATCCTAAGAAAAATTATGAGAATAGACATAAAGTTAAAATTAATCATGAAATGGGTATACTCAGATTTTATTACCAGAAACTCCTTTAGACACCCAAAATGTAAACTCAAAATACATTATGAAACTTGATTATAAATTAAAGAGAGATGGGTATACCTGGTTTTAAGCCAATGTTTGTAATTTAAGAACAACGTAGATTAGTGTTTCCAGAACAACAAAATTCAAACAATAAACTTACCAACCCAAACATGAACTCTTAAGATTTAAACCAATGTGTTCACAGTTGATTCATAAATGATAATATATGAGGGAAAAGAAAAAAATTGAAAGAGAACTAAAATAGTACTATTAACTTGGGAAATAAAACAAAAGTTCAAGGCACAAAACATTTCAGAACTATGCAAAACAAATAACAAAATTATATGATCAACAACATAACCAAAACATTTGAACCCTCCTATATCCGGAATATCATGATGGAGGTTACAAAATCAAAAGGAACTTACATTCCAATTCTTTTAATCTCCCATCCAAAACTTTCAAATACCTTTCACACACAAATGTATAGCCACCATGAGACCACAAACTTAGTCAGCTGCCAACACACATAAATACCATAAAGTAATACCAAACAAAACAAAATTAAAAATAATCACATCTGGTCAAAACAGATGGATGTATCATTGGAGAAACCAATAATCACAACTCCCGGTCAAACTCAACCCACTATCACCCCTACCTGCAAATCAATATCAAAACCAAATCCATCGCAAAAACAAATTTGAAAAACAAATCAAAATTATCCCCCAAAATATAAATCAAAACTTACACATGTTGATTCTGAAACCTAGTCCTAGTCGATGATTTTGAAACCCCCCAAAAATGAGTCAAAACCGTTTTGAAATCACAATATCAAAACAATTTTCAAATCGCCTCAGATTCTCAATAAAATACATAGTTTTTTTAACTCAACAAAAACCCAGCTGGTTACGTCACCATATTTTTATAGTTTAAACATCCTTCTGTTGTAGGATAACAATAAGTGTCCTAGTTAATCCACTTACATATATGCTCTTCTTTTATTAGATCACTCCAAAGGAATTTGGAAAAAAATATAATGAAATTTGTAAATAATGTCTTTGGGAGGATTTATCGCAGTAAGAGCGTATAGAGTAGTAGATGAAAGAAAACTTCGAATAAAAGTACGCATACCAGCTTAGAAAGAAAACTTCGGAAATTGACCATAGACACCAGTCGTTTGCGAGGAAGATCCCAATCAAAATCGTTGGAAACCTGATCGAAGATAGATCACAACCTGAAATAATAACCAGATCTACACAAAAAAAAGAAGAAGCAATACCACAGATTTAAAACCCTTTAGACCAAAATAAAAGATCAAGCAAAAAGACAATACTATAGATTCAAAACCCAAAGTAAATAGGTCATGTGGTCTTGATGTTATCCGAAGAATAAGCTAATCGATCAAGAAAAAGCATAATTTCATCCAAAAGAAGACAACCTTTCGTGAAAATGGAGGATGTTTCATAAATAGAGAGGGGAAGGAGGTTCCGTGGAATATGGAGAAGCAAGAGACAGAGAAAGGGTATCAGTATGCGTTGGAGATTGCGAAAGAGGAATAGTTGAGTGTAGTTGTTGAGTGGGTAAGGTGCGTGGTTGATTGATCGTGAGTGATTGAGGGGAGAGTAAGGTTTTTTTACTAAAATACCCACTAATTTGAATTAAAGTGAAAGTGAGAATGGAAAAAGAGGGGGAAACCTTCATCATCTTAGTGTAACAAAATGTGAGCCATTAGATTCAATTTTTCACAATTTAATCCTAGCCCCTAATTAAGTTTTCATCTTATTGAATAGTAAAAATATTCTACTCCTTATATATATATACACACGCACACACATACTGTAAGATGTGGGTTCTTGGAATACAGTTAGTATTAAGCGAGGCGTAACCCCTTATCAAGATTGGGATTAATGCCCAAGAAAATAATTAATAATGACAATAAATGACGACAATAGAGACAAAAACATTCAATACTCAAGCTAGTATTAAATGGTATCTTTACACCATAAATGCACTGTAAATACAATAAATGAGTGGGACCACCATGTGACTTGGTCGGAGGGAGAAAAAGCAAGAACTCTTCTCATAATAAAGGCAATGAAGGAACCTCAAGCTCAGTTAGTGCTCAATAATAAGAACATTAATGGGTGTGGGATGAATGATCGAACAATCAATGTTCTCACAGAAGCTCTCGTGTATGAGGGAAATCCAACAATAATTTTAGATCAAGATTCTTATCCTAGTAAACTATTTGGTTGGTCTATTTATATGGAGGCAAGGTTTACTCGAGTAACCTTGCTGGCATTAAATGTCATTGACTGAGATTGAATGCTAAAGTATCGTAGCATTAATGTCGAAGATACTGCATTAAATGCATGGGATATTATATTTTGGCGAGAAATTTCTCAACCAGTTAGAAGCATGGTGGCATTAATGAGGATGAGACGTGGAAGCTCAACGATTACCTTAGAATGGCTATAAAATCATATCTTGTTGAGTAGGCATTCCATCCTAAGGATAAACTCACTTGAGTGCGGTGACTTCGAGTTCCTAAATGCTAGACATTATGATGTCATAAAGTAAGTGAACAGTGACCCCACTAGATGTATGGTCACATCAATCATATGGATGGTGTATGGTTTTAAGGTTGATCGAATGGAAGGTAGCTCTAGCATTAGGTCTGTTGTTTGTTGGCTAGGAACTATCTCTAGGCAAAAGATGGAAGATTGGGGTTCCTAGAGGAGGTTCCTCCGAATAGGTTGGAGTCATAGTAGCTCAACTAAAAATACCTCGAGCAACCATTGATGCTGAGTGAAGTTTTTCCCAAGTGTGTAAAGAGGGTTGGAAATTGCTTTCCCAAAAGTTACCTTGCTCTTAATCCTCTAAACCATGTCCCTATGAGGTTTCCAAGGGGAGGTCATTTGATAGAGCATGTGAGCTCTCCTATACCCTACCAGGCATCCTCCCTTGAGGGTACCGAATAACCTACCCCATATTACGAAGTGAGCTTGTTCGGTATATAAAGTACCAGATCAAATACATTTTGCTTCTTATTATAAAATATTTTTACTCAAATAACTTCAGTCTTTGAGAGGCGTCCTTCGAGGATTGTCTGTGGAGGGTCTTCGTGGGAAGTCCTTCGATAGGTATTTATCTTCCTTCCTTAGTTGCTAAGTATAGGATCAACTTAGCTAATTAATTTTTGGTGAGGACCCCCTACATTGCCCCCTTCATAAAGATATTTTTTTATTGCATGAAGAAATATCTGTACGAAATACCTAGTTGATCTTTAAACCTTTCTGCAAAGAGAGTCAATATCCATTGGCAAATAATAATATCATAATAAATATCAAGTTATTCACTAAATAGTAGTGTGTGCGAGGGGGCTTATCTAGTCCTCCTTTCAAGCTACTTCTTCTTTGAAATGCCTTGGGGTGTCTCTGATAGTGTCATTTCTTGATGGAACGCTATGATTGCATGTGACAATTGACTTAGGGGAATTGAAGATATTTTTTTAAATTTTCCCCAATGTACTTCATCTCCCCCAAGTTGGAAAAAACTCTATGCATGCCTCATTATTACTTTGGCCATATCGTGGCAACTTTAGGGCTAGCGTGTTTTCCTCAGGCAAGGGGTATTCGCACATCGCTTGATGAAGCATCATCATTGTAGCTTTTGAATTCATGCCCCTATACGTGCATACAGGTTGCGTGGGTTAACTCAATCATCACCACGTTTCCAAGGTATTATTATTCTGTCGCCTGTTTGGTCTTGTGTTTCCCCTATAAAAAGTCATACTTTGCCTTTTCCAAACCAAAACCCTTGGGTTCATTTTTCAATCGTCTTCTTTGAGAGAGAGATTTCAATGTTTTCCTTCTTTCTCCCTTCTAAACCATAACTATTCACTTGTCTTCCCTTGCCTTCTCTTTTTATCCATGGCACCCATAGTGAAGATAACTCCTTCCATAAGGGGTGTTTCCCCCCGTGCCCAAGCACGCCAAAACCAGTGGGCACACTACTGTTATGCATCATATTTCAATGAGTCTAACCAATTCTGGATGCTAGTTGAGCATATTTCAAGTGACCTTGTTTTGGTGGAACCCACGAATCTACTGATGGATGCGAAAGATAGTGCCGAAGATTTTTCCTACATCCCAACCACCACTGTAACACATTTTCGTATTGAGCAAAGTGATTATCCTTTTTTAAAAGTGGAGTTTGAGTCCACCTCAGACACCAGTGAAGGTCAAGGTCCCTGGACCGACTATATCCATGTCAAATACCCTGTGCAGTTAGCCTTAGTTAACTTATACTCCACCTGCTAACTAGGTGACCTCACCCTTACAAAGAACAACAACAGCCTTCAGTTGCTAGTGTCTCGATGGAGTCATCGTTCATACACATCTATTACTTCTTGGGGAGAGTTTACCATCTTTAGGATGTTTATGAAAGTCTAGGTTTAAAAGAGGTCGATTTTGATACCTTCTTCGAGGAGGTTGTCTCGAGCGCTAAGAAAGCTACCAGGACAGAGCTAGAGGTAGTAGTGAAGGACTGCATGGTGACTTATAACAAGTGAACCTATTCGGAGGTGATTCACTATTTCTATTTTATTGAGGACAAGGATGTGATCAAGTCCCATGAGGCATCCAAAGATAAGTTGAAGGGGAAGCAGATGTTTGAGTATCCCCCGGCTGGGAAAGTCTTTAGTATGAAGGTTAAACTGACGGGCTATATTTGGGTCATCTTGTCGAAGATATTTCTTCTCGATAAGCCCCATGACTACCCCATGAAGGATTTAATCAATATGGTTGTTAGCATGTCCAGTGGCATCAAGCTCCCCAGCTGCAATCACCATGGGTTCCTTATACAAGTTGGTAGGATCGTGTGTAGGTTGATTCAGCCGGAAGCATCGGCAGGATTAATGTCTTGAACTATGCCAATGATGTGTTGCTGACTACTTTCTCTACGCCCATTTCCCAGAGTATGCCCCGACTGGTAATTTTCTAAGCTCTCATCCTATTAAGGTCCCATGAATCTATTTTTAGAACCATAAAAGTTCCAAGAAACCTTTTTTTTTCTTTAGTTGATAAAGTTGAGAAGTTTGTCCCTCGACCCTATGTTAGGGTGGATCAGTTTATACAAACCACTTTTTTTGCAGACGGGGAACATATTGTTACCCCCATCGAGTAATCGTTATCCTAGAATTTTCCTGCGAACAATGTTCCTCTATTTTTAATTCCATCCTATCTGCCTTCATACACCTAATGGTCTTCCTTTTATTCCATCTACTACCCAAATCGTGTGGACATAAAGTTTTGTTACGAATAAGGTAACCCCATGCTAAGTCAATTGACCCACGAAAAGCCAACAAATTTCTCCTTTGCCTATATTAACATTTTAACCTCGACTGTCATTAACCTATGTTCGAACTATGCTGCTAACCCTATTATCCTGAGCAAGTAAGCTCGAGGGGGGAGATCTCCTATGTATTTAACGATATTTTGGAAAAATCAGTTGCGCCGCTTTCAAAATAATCTTTTTAGGTAACCCTAGTACCCCGATGTTGATAGGTTTCCTCGAATGGAGCTCGGGTTGAGGATCTACACTATCTATAGATCCCTCTTCTCTCTCAGTACCATTAATAACTCCATCCCTTCTGAGCTGCCTCCCTTGGCCCCTGTGGAGCAAAAAATAGTAAAAAATAAAAAAGGATCTCAATTATTAATTCTAGTCGAAGCAGCTGCTATTACCCCTGGTCTCTCAAAGCTAGTCGAAGGGGGTGGCACTCCTCATGCTGCTTCGACTGAGGAAGATGTGAGGGCCACTAGGAAGGCTCTCGAAAAACAACTCAAGGACTTCTGATTCCAAGGTTGCTCAGTAAGTTAACGAGATGTTCGATCATCATAGACAGACTGGGGAGAATTTTTCTGAGGAAGATAGTGCTTTTATGTCAGCCCGTATGGCATGTCGATGGTTTTCTTATGCTCCCCCAACTTCTAAAGGTAGCAAGAAATGAAAGTTAAGTAATCCTGTTAAAATTGTGTTTAAGGAGGTAGGTGAGACAAGTGATGAGGAGTATTCTGAAGAAGAGGTAGTGATTGATGAAGAAGTGGTAGGTGATGATGATGAAGAGGGGGATGAAGAGGAAAAGGAAGAGTAGGAGGAAAAAGACTCTCCCCTTATTCGAACGTGTAAGTTGTGAAGGATGGTTTCTTCCTCCAAGCCTGCTTCACTTCCTTAAGACTATGAAGTTTTGGAAGATGTTCTTGAGGAAGAGGCATGTCTACTATTTTTTTTTCTTTGCATCTAACATTTCCTCATTCTCCCTTATAATATTGTCTCCTATTCCCATCTTAAGGTTGATGTTTAAGGTAAATTTCATGAGGGTGCTAAAGTTGGTGGTGATCTTGAGGGTCCATTGGTGGAGGCAATTATATTTTTACATGCCTGGAAGGAATATCTTAAAAGAGGGATAACTACCCCTATAACCTCCTAGGTAACTAAAAATTTCCCCGGGAAGATAAAGATATTTGTTTTATTAAGTAAAGTAGTGGATATTCGCCTGACTTTACCTTCTTACGCAATCAGGTTTGTCTCGAAGAAGGCGTTCATGAGGAAAGTGTAGTTGATTCGAGCATTGAAAAGTCCCCCATGGTTGTTGTACCATCTGCTATGGTAAACTCTTTTCCTTTTCCTTCTTAACTCCTTGTGTCATATTTGTAATACCCCGTACTTTTATGGATATTTATTTATGGGATTAATTAAATTAAATGGGAATTAATTCGGATAAAATACTAACGAGATGTGAGTTGGTATTTGATTATAATGTGTATACATATGATGTGATATGAATATTGAAAATATTGAAATTGTCGCGAGATAGAAATACGGTAATTTGGAAATTTTGTCGGGACGCGTATGACAGTCGCATCAGGAATGTAATTATTTTTTTTATTTTATTTAAAAAGTGATTTTTATTTTTATCAATCGAATGGTCATTTTGAGTGCGCCAACGCGTCCGGAAGGGTCGAAATAGTCAGAAAACACTAGCCGGGGGTTTAGTTTGGGTCCAGGGGCATTTTTAGGCCATACCGGCAACTTAAAAGGGTAGTTTGGTAATTTTGGAATTTTGGGATTTATGACCAACGAATTTTGGGAGTTAAAATAGGAAATTTAATGACCCACTAACCCATTACCAACACTTAAGTGATTAGAGGGCTACGGGAGTTTCATGAGAAGTTAGGAGAGGTTCCCAAAAGAGAAAACCTTAACCTCCATCTTCAACCTTCAACCTTGGGAGAAAAAGGAGAGAGCAACCTTCATCAATCCAACACCAAATTCAGAGAATAATCCGAGGCAAGTGGTTTAATTACGTTAATTTCAAGCGAATTCTTCTTCCATGCTTAGAAATTTATATAATTACATTGTTTTGGGAGAATTATAAAAACCCTTGGAATTGGAATTAGAAATTCATGTTTTAATAAAGAGATTGCATGTAGAATTGTGTTTGGGCGATTATACTGATAGAAATACATCTTTTATGTTACAAAAACGTATTTAATTATGGATATTGATGACTTGAAATTTCTAGGGTTCATACTCATAAGATTTTGGGGGGAAATTGGGAGATTTGATAATTGGGTGTTGTTTAGGGAGATTTGACTCCACAAAAATGTTAAGTTATGACCCACGAATGTTTAGTGATGATTAGAAACCTTAAAAATACTATTGGGATGATTTTTAGATGAGATTAGAGGTGAAGAAAATTGAGAAAAACGAGATAGGAAATTCTGGGCTCGAAACTGGCATCTCGTTAGAAGACCGGCCCAGGTCGTTCGAACGAGCTCGTTCGAACGAGCTTCTAACGAGGTGACAGTTTGCCTTCTAACGAGTTGGATGTTCGTTCGATTCCTTTCGTTCAAATGAGATCTCGTTAGATGCCCACTTCGTTCGAATGAACTCTCGTTCGAATGACCTCGTTCGAACGAGACTTCTAACGAGTTGACAGATTGGCCTTTTTGGCCTGATTTGATTTCTATTGTCCAGTAACCTTGTTTAATTGTAAAGATAACATTCCCTTGATGACTAATTGATATAGTTGGGATATTTGGGATATATTGAGGAGTAAAACATAGAAGTGTGATTTGAATCAAATGATAATTGTGGATTAGGATGTGAGTGACTAAATACGATGTGAGAATAATTGACGACTTAAATATTTGTATTAACCGGGGATATGTGAATTGAGTAACATTATAAGATGGTATGAGAATGATACGTATACCACTAATAAATTATGGCAATTACTAAGATGTGTGCATGGTTAGTATATATGATTTTATAGGTATGACATACCTACCATACTTGCTATCACGGGAGGTTTGCGTTCGCTTAGGGCCATCTAATCTTTGTGTGCCTACGGGGGGATTTAGATTGGTACCTCGAGGACATAGGTCAGAGAAGGACTTATTGGGAAGATAATAAGTCTGCTGATCGTGGGAGCGTAGGTATGTGCGTGACCTATGTGATGTGACTGTGTTCGCCTCCATTGTTTGTGATTTGCTATTATCTGAGAACGATTCCTGAGAGATTCGGAATGCGTGATCCTTATGTATGTGATGTATCGGGATGGATAGCAGAGTATGTGTGCACCGCAGCTTAGTCTCGGGGTGCTAGTATTGTATATTTATGACGTGAATAATATAGGGTTAAATGATGAAAACTTTCATGTTTATATTGTGTAGTGTAATTTATCGTAATAATCGCTGAAGATAAAAAGGGATAACCTGTAATGAATTGTATTGCTAATAATTGAGAATTCGAGAATTAAAGTAAAGCTCTCTATTTAAGTGATAACGTTGGGAATTTATATTGTGAATCGAGTAGAAAGGTTAGAACTTATGTCGGTTTAGTTAGGTATGAATATCACTTGAATGGGTACGGTACGTTAGGAGTGCACAATTAGTCGAGAGGTGAGTATTTCATGTGAGTGCACGTCCTAACATGTATTTTGCATTCATTGTTTTAATGTTATTAAAGCACTTGCTGTTTTTAAAATACTCTCCACTTTCGGGCTCTGACCCGTTTTCTTTCAAATCTATTTTTGTAAAAACCTTTTAGGTGCCCAGCCACAAGGACACCATGCATAGGATTTCCATTCAGGTGACGAGTTGTAGCTGTTTGTGGAAGTTATAGGGCCTTGCTAGTAAACGCTTCTTTTGTCTTGACTCTATTCAGTTTTCATCATTTGTAGGGCATGTCGCCCATTTCTATTAGAGACATTTCATATTTCAGTTATTTAGATTGTTGGCATGTAATTAATTCAGGATATACTGTTTTATCTATTTCAGTGGTGGGATTATTGTGAGGAGTTTTCCTCCGGACTTATTATTATTTGTTGGTTACTTTATTGAGACTTTATGGTGTATGATTATGATATTCTTTCATAATTCTTTTATTGTATGTTAATCAGACTTAATTTAAAATTTGACATCTTACTTTTTAAATACTAGGTGGTTAGTAATGATTAAAATGTTTTCGACAGTGATGCTGTTAACTGGACCAACTTGATATTTTGTATTAATTTAATAAAGGAGTAGCTACCAGGTATTTAATTAGTCGGGGTGTCACAGGTGGTATCAGAGCATCAGGTTCTAGTGTCCTTTAGGATCTGTGCGGCCTATTATGCTTCCAGCGTAACTTTCTTTGATATAGAGCCCTATATTTAGGATTGTTGATTCCTTTAGTAAAATTTCGTTCTCCTGCTATGATGTATATGATAGCGAATCGTATTGCGATCGGGTGTATTCATGTGCCGAACAATGTAGTACATCAGGCAAAGACAGTTGGGTGAACAGCAGGAGGCAAATATATATTGAGGTTAATTGATTTATTTAAAGAAGGATGACCGTAGTTGAAGTCACCGATATTATGGCACGGAAGTCCTGGATGATATAGAAGGCTAAGGCGCGACTTGAGACTTCCGGGTACAGCTATAGTAGGAATGGGGTCAAATTAGACACATCCAACAAGTTTGGAATGGGAGAGAAAGAGTTAGGTGTAACATTGAAGAGAACCAGCAATAGCAATACTCGAAGGGCGAAGACGGCATGTGCTAGCCAAATGAACGCAATGCATCCAAAGGCTTGGACATATGTCAGGATATGACCAATTGAGAGTGAAAATTTAGAAAAAAATTTCCTTGACTCGTAAGAGCGGAGATTCAATGGTGAGAAACAAGCAACCCACTTAAAAGTGGAATGTGATGTCGAGAGGGTGTACACGTATGGTTTGACTATAAGTTCCTTCATCAGATGTTCAGGTTGAAAGGCGAATGTTATTCTGAACTCACATAAGAGGTCCAAACAGGGCTCAACTTGTGAGGAGAAATTTAATGTTGTAGCGAACCTTACACCGGGTGGAGAAGGTGGTATGGAGAAGAGGATGTTAAAGGGAGAATCTACATACAAGAAGAATTGTTAGCTCTTATGGGGAATTCTTCTTGGATGATATATACAGATAATAATAATATCGCGTGGTGTAAATTTGGAGGTAAATGTTCCCTTGGGTAGGGAGATACAAAAATCGAAGAATTTTTATAGAATAAGACTGGGAAAATGGTGTTGGAGAAACTCCACAAGGAGGAAGACCCAATGGAGAAACCGTTAAAATAATTCGATAGCGGAATTACTACCGAGCGATGGTAATTTCAGTAAGAGAGGTGGAAAACTAGTAGTGTGTTCCTTAGGTACATCAAGCTAAGGGAACAATGGAGATAGTCTTCAGAGTTGAGATTACCAACGTCCGAGGAAAGGACCACTTTAACATGGTCAGGGTGACCGGAAATAAGTGGAGTATGTGTAGAGGTACTTTGTGGGAGTGAAAACCCGTACATTATAAATGTTTCCCGATGCAAGTGTAGGCATAAAGGTATTACGCCTGGCAAGGGCGACAGTTATTGAAATATTTGGTGTGGTACGGACAGGTGTTAAGACCAGAAACCATTAGAGCAGCCAAGACGATTATCAGGATGGAAGTAGGAGTTATATCCTCAGATGATGTTGCATGTTGGTTGTGATATAAACAGGTTACTACAATGGTTATTGTTGTTATTGTCACTTTTGCTTGAGAGTTGAGTTTAGTGAGTATCGGCAATTTTGTTTATGTGAACATTTTTCGCTGATTGTGTGGGGTTTCTTGTATTATTATCCGTATAGGATGAATGGGTATATTGATAGCAGTACATGATTGATTGATTGAAATTACTCGTTTTAGTGCTGTATTATACAAGTATGATATTATCCAAATTGTGTTTTTATATAATTGTACCGATAGTGTGATGGTATTACAAGTTTATCGAAGTTACTACCTTGGGGTAGAATATTTTGGTTCTGGAGAGGCCCCATTTGTGAGAGGGTCGGGCTCAAAATTATACTATTGTATATATGTATATATATATAAATATTACTGTGATTTCAAAGGCATAATGGTCTCGGATACTTAATCCTAGTATGCGCGGAGATTTAAATGATATGATTAGTATGTAATCTATTTACTAGTTAGCAAAACGGTTTAGCTGGTTATTGTAATTAACACTCAGGATGTCGTAATAAGTATAGTGCATTATTTTATCGCCATTTAGAGATCTGGGAGTTTATACTCATAGTTGTGTACCTGGGGACGGGATTTTGAGAGCCCCGAGTATAATTGCATAGTGTATACGGAATGTGATTTCCATCAATGTCAAGAAAAAGTGTCTTTCGAAAAGAGTTCCTTGTTTAAGTTAAATTGAGAAAGGAGATGTAACTTTGTTGTTAAGAGACGGGAACATAGGGGTACGTGTTATGGACTGAGGGCTTAATAAATCTCGATGACCGACAAGGTTAGGTAGTAGTGTATCGGGGGGGTTCCTTGTTTGGATTTCTCTTTGCGAGACATCCCACGCATGAAACCTAGCTTCAGGTTGGTAGTAGGGGGATATTTAACCATTCGTCCATAATTTGGAATCCCTCAATAATTACGAAAATAGGTAGTTAGGAGAATTACGATATAAGGTCAGTAGAGCCAGTGGTGTGGTGAAGAAGTACTGGAAATTTTGGTTTTATTTCAGAAGGTTGAAGGATGCATTGAGGTTAAGAAGTATTTAGGATTTCAAATTCCGAGGTGATTTAGAACGCCCAAGTGGTATGGCCACGTTGGAAATACTAGAGAAATAAAGAGTTTGGAATACGTATAGCGTATATGATGTGTAACGCCATATGCATTGGGTTATAAAAGCTGTAGATATTCTGGTTGACTAAAGTAGTATCGTCAGAAGAAGGGGTATAGTTGGGTGAAATTATTACTTATAGGATTTAGCGTCGTAAAAGAAGGTGTTAATGAGTATACTCGTATATAATCAGTGTAGCACGTCTGAATGTAGTGAAAAAGCAATGGAAAGCCATTTAATAAGGGGATATCTCTTGAGAAGGCAAATATTTAATTATTATGTGCAATTTGGAGTAGAGTTCCGACTAATCAAATGTTGTGGGTGACTCAAGAATAAATAGAGTGAGAATGTTAATAAGGTATAAGGAGTCCGGATTTTCACAAAGAGGTGAGAAAGTGTAAGGGTCGAAACTTTGGCATACGCCAAGAGAAGAAGAAGATCGTTAAGTATCACTTAACGGGAAGGAACATTTACAAGAAAGTCAGTATTTAAAGGGGTGTAGTAAGCAGTAGAACGGTTGGGTGTTAGATGATTAACTAATTAATTCGGTATCCAACCGATAATTCCAGGGATGGAAGAGTCAAGTTAGTAAATTCCTTGAGGGGTAATAAATTCCTTCAAATACGTGAGTCATGTTGTTCAGAAGGAGACAAATTGTTATATACTTGAATGATTTACACTATTAGATAGTGAACACGTCGGTACGTGGTTCGACGTAGTATTATTTAATACTGGGATGAAATCCCCGAAATCCACATTTAGGTGGGGTGACAATAAGTAGTGGGAAATAACGATTCAAACTGAGGGTTGTATCACCTATAACCCGAGGTGCAGGCGCAAGGTGAATAACGACTGATGGATTGTATGAAATAAATTTTGGATTCATTGCGATATTTTCAATTCCAAATCGGGTATAACTAGTGAGGTATATTGTAGTCATGAGGAGGAGATATTACCTAATGGTAGAGTTGGGGGAAAAGCACCCGTATCTATTTATGGTGGACAAGGTTCTTACAAAGGTTTGTGTGACACCAACAGGCTGAAGTGGTTTTCCCTTGAATAAAAGTCACAACGTCGGGATATTTCAAGGAATGGACAAGCGTAGTCAGATGTGTTATTGATTCATCCCAGGATGAGAGTTTGGAGTTTAGATAAACGCGGGAGTTAGTAGTGAGGTGCGGACTCACAATACTAATAAAAATAATGCGGCTAATGATGTATAGGCTATTTTTATTCAAATGTTGTTTAATAAGAGCACAACGTGAGGTGCATTTATCGAAGATTATTTTGATAAGGTATCAAGTATGTTAAATAAGCTTATTGTGAAGCGAGGGTTTTAGTGATTTGGGCTTTTCTTTATAATTGTTTTGAATACTGGAGGATACCTAATTTTTCAAGGTGTGCCTTACTTATCCGAATTTCGGGACGAAATTCTGTTATTAGGGGGGAAGTATGTAATACCCCATACTTTTATGGATATTTATTTATGGGATTAATTAAATGGAAATTAATTGAGAATTAATCCGGATAAAATACTAACGAGATGTGAGTTGGTATTTGATTATAATGTGTATACATATGATGTGATATGAATATTGAAAATATTGAAATTGTCGCGAGATAGAAATACGGTAATTTGGAAATTTTGTCGGGACGCGTATGACAGTCGCATCAGGAATGTAATTATTTTTTTTATTTTTTTTAAAAAGTCAATTTTATTTTTATCAATCGAATGGTCATTTTGAGTGCGCCAACGCGTCCGGAAGGGTCGAAAAAGTCAGAAAACCCTAGCCGGGGGTTTAGTTTGGGTCCAGGGGCATTTTTAGGCCATACCGACAACTTAAAAGGGTAGTTTGGTAATTTTGGAATTTTGGGATTTATGACCAACGAATTCTGGGAGTTAAAATAGGAAATTTAATGACCCACTAACCCATTACAAACACTTAAGTGATTAGAGGGCTACGGGAGTTTCATGAGAAGTTAGGAGAGGTTCCCAAAAGAGAAACCCTTAACCTCCATCTTCAACCTTCAACCTTGGGAGAAAAAGGAGAGAGCAACCTTCATCAATCCAACACCAAATTCAGAGAATAATCCGAGACAAGTGGTTTAATTACGTTAATTTCAAGCGAATGCTTCTTCCATGCTTAGAAATTTATATAATTACATTGTTTTGGGAGAATTATAAAAACCCATGGAATTGGATTTAGAAATTCATGTTTTAATAAAGAGATTGCATGTAGAATTGTGTTTGGGCGATTATACTGATAGAAATACATATTTTATGTTACAAAAACGGATTTAATTATGGATATTGATGACTTGAAATTTCTAGGGTTCATACTCATAAGATTTTGGGGGGAAATTGGGAGATTTGATAATTGGGTGTTGTTTAGGGAGATTTGACTCCACAAAAATGTTAAGTTATGACCCACGAATGTTTAGTGATGATTAGAAACCTTAAAAATACTGTTGGGACGATTTTTAGATGAGATTAGAGGTGAAGAAAATTGAGAAAAATGAGATAGGAAATTCTGGGCTCGAAACTGGCATCTCGTTAGAAGACCGGCCCAGGTCGTTCGAACGAGCTCGTTCGAACGAGTTTCTAACGAGGTGACAGTTTGCCTTCTAACGAGTTGGATGTTCGTTTGATTCCTTTCATTAGAACGAGATCTCGTTAGATTCCCACTTCGTTCGAACGAACTCTCGTTCGAACGACCTCGTTCGAACGAGACTTCTAACGAGTTGACAGATTGGCCTTTTTGGCCTGATTTGATTTCTATTGTCCAGTAACCTTGTTTAATTGTAAAGATAACATTCCCTTGATGACTAATTGATATAGTTGGGATATTTGGGATATATTGAGGAGTAAAACATAGAAGTGTGATTTGAATCAAATGATAATTGTGGATTAGGACGTGAGTGACTAAATACGATGTGAGAATAATTGACGACTTAAATATTTGTATTAACCGGGGATATGTGAATTGAGTAACATTATAAGATGGTATGAGAATGATACGTATACCACTAATAAATTATGGCAATTACTAAGATGTGTGCATGGTTAGTATATATGATTTTATGTGTATGACATACCTACCATACTTGCTATCACGGGAGGTTTGCGTTCGCTTAGGGCCATCTAATCTTTGTGTGCCTACGGGGGGATTTAGATTGGTCCCTCGAGGACATAGGTCAGAGAAGGACTTATTGAGAAGATAATAAGTCTGCTGATCGTGGGAGCGTAGGTATGTGCGTGACCCATGTGATGTGACTGTGTTCGCCTCCATTGTTTGTGATTTGCTATTATCTGAGAACGATTCCTGAGAGATTCGGAATGCGTGATCCTTATGTACGTGATGTATCGGGATGGATAGCAGAGTATGTGTGCACCGCAGCTTAGTCTCGGGGTGCTAGTATTGTATATTTATGACGTGAATAATATATGGTTAAATGATGAGAACTTTCATGTTTATATTGTGTAGTGTAATTTATCGTAATAATCGCTGAAGATAAAATGGGATAACCTGTAGTGAATTGTATTGCTAATAATTGAGAATTCGAGAATTAAAGTAAAGCTCTCTATTTAAGTGATAACGTTGGGAATTTATATTGTGAATCGAGTAGAAAGGTTAGAACTTATGTCGGTTTAGTTAGGTATGAATATCACTTGGATGGGTACGGTACGTTAGGAGTGCACAATTAGTCGAGAGGTGAGTATTTCATGTGAGTGCACGTCCTAACATGTATTTTGCATTCATTGTTTTAATGTTATTAAAGCACTTGCTGTTTTTAAAATACTCTCCACTTTCGGGCTCTGACCCGTTTGCTTTCAAATCTATTTTTGTAAAAACCTTTTAGGTGCCCAGCCACAAGGACACCATGCATAGGATTTCCATTCAGGTGAGGAGCTGTAGCTGTTTGTGGAAGTTACAGGGCCTTGCTAGTAGACGATTCTTTTGTCTTGACTCTATTCAGTTTTCATCATTTGTAGGGCATGTCGCCCATTTCTATTAGAGACATTTCATATTTTAGTTATTCAGATTGTTGGCATGTAATTAATTCAGGATATACTGTTTTATCTATTTCGGTGGTGGGATTGTTGTGAGGAGTTTTCCTCCGGACTTATTATTATTTGTTGGTTACTTTATTGAGACTTTATGGTGTATGATTATGATATTCTTTCATAATTCTTTTATTGTATGTTAATCAGACTTAATTTAAAATTTGACATCTTACTTTTTAAATACTAGGTGGTTAGTAATGATTAAAATGTTTTCGACAGTGATGCTGTTAACTGGACCAACTTGACATTTTGTATTAATTTAATAAAGGAGTAGCTACCCGGTATTTAATTAGTCGGGGTGTCACAATATTCTTATTGTTTTCATCTTGTTCTTTATTGGTCTTCATAGATTTCACTCCCCGAGCAAACTGCCCCACTGGACCCTCCTCCCTCGAATGACTAGTTCTTGGTTACTCTCTTTGGGACTTCAATCCTTAACCTAGTGGGAGCAGAGATTGTTGCTACTGGTCAGGTAGGAGGTGGGGGAGAAGAAGTTACTGAAGTTGGAGTTTCTTCTATCGTTCCCTTAGAGCATCATCCTGTGGTAGCTTTAGGAGGTTTCGTAAGGAGGAAGATCTGGTGCAAATGGCTACCAACAAATTCACCAATGATCAAGAGCCAAAGGTATGCTCTTTTTTTATGTAAGTTCTGCATTTAAATGTTATTATAATTTCCAAATAAATAGGACTTTGAGTCTCCCATGAGTGAGGGTCAGGCGCGCCATGTTATATTGGACTTTAAATCTCCCATAACCAAGAGTCAGGAGGTCCAAGTTATATTGGACTTTAAATCTCCCACAACCGAGCATCAGGCGGGCTAAGTTATATTGGACTTTGAATCTCCCATAATTGAGGGTTAGGCAGGGCAAGTCATATTGGTATTTAAATCTCCCACAATCGAGAGTCAGGTGGGTCAAGTTATATTGGACTTAAATCTCCCATAACCGAGGGTCAGGCGAGCCAAGTTATATTGGACTTTAAATATACCATAATCGAGGGTCAGGCGGGCAAGTTATATTGAACTTTAAATTTCTGAAAACCGAGGGCCCGACGGGCCAAGTCATATTGGTCTTTAAATCTCCTATAACCGAGGGCGAGGAGGTCCAAGTTATATTGGACTTTAAATCTCCCATAATCGAGGGTCAAGCGGGCCTAGTAATGTAAGACTTTAATTTTTCTTGTAAGCAAGTTTGTATGTTTCTTTGACTTGCTAATTTCTTGCGTTTCAGGTAGAAGTTGAGCAGTCGGCTGCATATGATCCAGAAGTGGAAGGTGTTGCACATGATATTGCACAATCTAGGACAGTGGCTGGCTTGGAGGTGATGGGAGAGGGCCCTGGTTTGCAAGTTCAGCTAGTGGACCCAACTATTAGTGAGGTGCCCGAGATAGTTGCTTCCAAGCTACAAAAAAATAACAGCGCTTTGCACACTCTTCGCCCTTCTGCCAGCGATTGTGTTTTCAATGTGAACCCTCCTGAGGCTTCCCCTGAAGTGGTTGTAAGTCAGACTTTGCTCGATTTCCCCCATATCCTTACTATTGATCCTCATGCATTGATTGAGAAGCTCTTAGATCAGTTTCCTTCAACCTTTACCCCTTGCAACTTTCATCCCATACTTGTGATGATGGCATGTAAATTGCTTGGACTATCCATTATTTTAGATAAAATCCTCAACACACCTTTGGCGTATTTAAGTTTTGATACTATTAAGGTTTTTTTGGGAAGTAAATCTTCTTATCAGCGACGAATTTTCATTATCTTGGTCGGTGAAGCTTTTGAGTGATTTTAAGAAAGCAAATCTACCTACTCTTTATGCCCGGCTGCAAATCTCTCATCATTCGCAAGTGGCTATCTCGGGGGAGCTAGTAAGTTTGGAGGCTGAACTCGTTATGTCTGAGCAAAAGTTTGAAGATGATCAAAATGTTGTTACCCAGTCGGAGGCTGAATTACTTAAGTCTGAGCAAAAACTACATAATGCTCATCAGAGGAAATATCACTATAGTAATATGCATTAGCTTAGGCTCCAAGATAGATTTTGGGAGAGATGTTATATAGGAATATTATGAGTGATTATAAATAAAGGGAGATGAAAAGGAGAGGCCAAAAACGAAATCCAAAGAGTAAAAAACGAGTGGAATGAGAAGAGCCAATTTGGAGTGTTTAGATCTTCTTCTTGAGTTCATTTAGATGAGATTTGAGAAAAACTCAAAACATATACTCGAATCAATTTTTCGTGTATAATTCGAATCTGAAGTCGGATTAGTAATTTGGATAATGATCGGATCTAATTTTTTTGAGTTTTCATAGTAGGTCTAGAATGGTGGATTTTGACTCGCTTGAGGTAGTTTCATTCTCCTCTAATTAATTTAGTGTGCTACACTTATTCAACCTTGATTGTATAGTTATATCCCTTCTATGTGTAGCATTTATATGTAATGTATGCTCGTATATTATATTTGTTCTTGCACCCATTTTTTATCTGTTATTTTCATGTCATGTAGTTTGGGTAACGAAGCTAGTTGTTTTTACGAGCATGGTGGGTTATAGAAATGGGTAGAAAACATGAAAAATTGATTTATGGGAATTGAATTTGATATTTATTTTAATTGGGAGAATGATATTATGATGATTATAATTGGAGAATGCTTAGTCATTCCTTAACCAAACCACCCGTTGGACGGGGTGTGCCATCGGCTTTAATTTTATTTATTATCCAAAGACTAGGCCATGGACCCCGATTGGAGAGTATGCCAATTGTTATTATGGCAGTGATGCCAAGATTTTATGGTGGTGATTAGAGGTTATGATGGGTCGTGTACCCGAGTTATGCAATTTATTTTGGGTGGCCATTGGATTGTTCTGAGGATAATTGATAGGATAGTGAACGGTACGGGAATTTTGATACTTGGTCTTGGGTTTTGTAGTGCCGCGGTGAGATCATAGGTGATGATTTTATTATTAGGATTTTAGTTTGAGTGTTCATATTTCATACACTCTTGTATATATTATGCACGCACACACGGGTATGTGTAGTTTTACTTGGAGCATTTATACGAGCTACTGAGTTTCCCGCTCATCCCCCCACAATTTTTTTTTATAATTCAGGTTGATGCGAGATGATATTTATAGTATCGTTGGGATTAGGACCATCACTAGAGGCTCTGGATATTTATTTTCAAAATTTATTTGTATCCTTTTTTTAATGTAAATTGTTTTGTAAAAGGACATTTGATATCTAATAAAATTGAGAAATTTTATTCAGTCGATTTATTTTTTATTCTTCCACAAATTTATTCTCAATCTAAATGGTATTGTTTTATAAAAAAATTCTCTAATTTATCAATATTTTTAGTAGCACCTCCCGGGGTGTTACATTTACCCTCGAGGGTATTCCCCTCCCCAAATAGCTGATGGTCTTAGCAATAAACTTGACAAGGCAGGCGGGGGTGGTGTGGGTTTTACCAATGGGGCAATATTCCTTATTGCTTTTAGGAATGTTTCGAATGTACCTTCTCGTGTTTCGCTGATCAGGTGGCGGATATATTATGGCAACAACCCTTCTTCACAGACTTGTAAAACCTTATCTTCTCGTGTTTCCTCCCTCACATCTAGAGAGCGCTCTCACAAAACCTCCTGATGTAGGAAACAACATCTTCTCCCTAGTTTTGTTTCTCGCATGTCAGTTGTGTTAGTGTAAACTCGTCCTTAGCCAAAAAATAACTTTTGCAAAAACAAAATATGTAATTCCTCCCATGAGTCTACGCTACCCGGGGACAAGTGAGAGTACCATGCATAAGCCTTTTCTATTAGGAATTTTGAAAAATCCCCCAGTCTTAGCTTTTTGTCGCTACAATAGGCTTCAAGGATCTCAACGAACCTTTTCACGTGTTCCTTAGGGTTTTTACCCTTTCTTGTGTTCTTTTCAAAGATTGGTGAAATATACCCTATTGGGTAGGGTTCGTTATTATATCTCTCCGGGTAAGGAGTGCAAAGGTCATCATAAATCGAGGAACTATCTCCTCTAGCCTTGGACACTGCTATGATTTTTAAAAGCTCCTTCTTCATTTCCTCCCCTGGGTGGTGGGGAGCCGTGTCACACCCCGCGTAATTCTGGCGTCGGCCGCCACCAAAACTATGTCGAGCGTGAGTAAATAAAACACCATTCTTAGTATGAGATAGATATGAGTTATATGAAATTAATCCACAAGAAAAATGATAATCAATCCCAAAAGATAAACCAACCAACTAAACGATAAAAGATCCATCTCCATGCAAAACTCAAAGTAAATCCAATCTCTAATAATATGAAACTGAATAATGTCAACCTGAATCCAGTGAAATAACTAAATAAAACCCATAACAACTTTGGAACCGAATGACCCAATCAAAATCATAAACTGTGTCTCAAAGTAAATACGAAGGAATGGAAAACTAAACTAAATCAATGCGCATAACGTAGAGCAACTCCAACTGCACCTCCAAGAAAATCTTCAAATAATTCTATGCAGCTTCTCCAAATACTATTTCCTAAAATGTTAGTCAATGCATGAGGTCAGAGCGCCGAGCATGAATACACACTACTCCCCTCAAATAGGATCCTTGAATCTAGATAGTAGCATTATACGTAATAAATATCACAATAGAGTATTTTAATTAAACGATATAATTAAACGCGATAAATATAAATCACCAACTACCCTCAGAAATTCCCATTCCAAAATGCACACTAATATGATTTTAAATTCCAATGTCCCACCATGATAATTTAATTAAATTAACCCAATTAATCATTCCTCAATTTTTATCTTAATAATAGCGGTCCTCCTGCCACGAGTGGTAATCCACCAAAGGTTTACACTTCCCCTTGTCAAATGGCCTCTGACCCGTTTAAACTGTCGACCCCGCCACATGACAAGGTTCCACACACGACATGACATAAATCGCCCACTGACCCGTTTAAACTGTAGATCCCTGACACATTGTGTTGCCACAAATTTTAATACCCCTTTTTCATCTTATACATTAATTCTCATTTTCTCAATTTCACAATTTATAAATTACCCCACTTTTAATCGATGTGAGATCCTCAAAATACCCCTTAGTCCCATACCTGAGGGTCCTCAAGTACACATATGTCATATCCTACATATAGGATGAATCACCAATATAAAACGCGTCCTAGTATCATGCCTAGGATAACGAAATGACGATATAATGTAAAAATCTTCCCCACTCCGAAATATAAAATCCCCACGAATTTACACTAACTAGTCCCATACCTAGCAAGTATAAATTTTAACCAAAGCCTAACCACTAGTCCTATACCCAGTAAGCACCCTAAAATAGGGTTGAGCAAAATACTACCAAAAAGTCCCTCGTCCCCGCGATGGCAAAAGTGACTAAAATAATTTACACAAAACATAATTGAATATGCACAACATAGAAATTTAATAAAAAGGTCCCAATCTAATTTAAACCAATTAATAACACCGACATTGATTTCAACATGATTAATTCCACTCAATAATATTAAATTAATTAACAGACAAGAATCTTTAATAAGACATAATCATTTTCTTTTATAAATCATCTACTTTTTATAAGTGTGAGCGCATCCCAGTAACCATATAAATAATCCCATAACAATTCTACATGAGAACCTACACCCAAAACCATAAAAACCCATAAATCTAACCTACGCACCCAAGGGTTTCAAAGATTAAATCATATTTAAAATTTTCATAAAAACAGTCCCAAAGTTTAAGTGTCCACTTTCTCTAACTAAGTTACTAATTGATTTTAATCAAAAACACATGATTAAGGGTTTAGGCTACACTTAAAATGCATAATAATAAAGAAAAGGAATATAGTATTCATGCCTGAGATTAAGATGAAGAGATTTTGACTACATGGTTCGATTCCTCTCGAAAAATTAGCAAAGAGACATTCTTCAACAATCTTGAGAAAATTCGGTTTAAAGCTTCAAAACTTGGATTGAAATAACTCTCCAATGGAGTTAAGGGTTTGAGGTAGGAAGAATATGTAAAATAGGAGATTGATGCTCTCAGGGTTGAGAAGAAAGTGTTTTAAAAGTCCTAAACTCGACACTTTATTTATATACCAAAAATAATTTGAGTCCTAATCAATTACAAACACTCAAAAAATTATTACGGACGATCGGATAGTCAGAATGACTTGAAATTTTAGTATGATGTAGCGAACGGCGAGACGGAGCTACTATGAAAAATTCATCACGATTAAACGATCGAATTTTAAAAAATATTATTTTTATCCTCCTTAACTCGGATCCTCCTCCGATTTTTATACAAAAAGTTATAATTTCCAAATTTTAATCCCGATTTAAATTCCACTTAAAATCTTATTTTTATAATAAAAACCAACATATTTAACTACTAAGAATAATTAAATCCAAAAAAATTTCTCGAATTTCCCAATTAATTAATTTAATTAACTATTAAAAACACAAGGAGTTACACACTTCCCCACTAGAAAGGAATTTCGTCCTCGAAAATACATGAAGCATAAACATCAAACATAAATCGGGAAACATAAAATAAGGCTCACATACACCTACTCATCGAATACCATAATTGGGCGCCCATACACCCAATCCTATGCTCACCTACCCCACGAACAACAAAATAATATATATCGCTATATATATACATAACTATGAAAGTGACGACGTACCACGCGCTCTCACAAATCACCACTCGATTCTATTTTCGGTAATCTTTGCAACACATAAATCCTCAAATCAAATCACATCGCTTCATCGATATTAGACATACCCAAAATTTATACTAATAATCTTCCAAATAATTAACGTCTCCAAAATCAACTCTAAGGATCATGACATCAAGCTTACTAATTCTAAACTCAATGCCTACAACATCCTTAACATAAAATTATATATCTCAAAGAAAACATCTAATACGTATGTTAGACTCTCTACCTTAAGGAGTACGAATCAATAAAGGGAATCAAAGATCGATAACGTGGAAGCTAAACTGACTCACAACCTACGAGACCTAAGACCATGCTCTGATATCATCTGTCACACCCCGCCTAATTCTAGCATCGGCTGCCACCAAAACTAAGCCGGGTGGGTAAATAAAACACCATTCTTAGCATGAGACGAATATGAGACATATGAAATTAATTCACAAGATAAATGGTAATAAATTCCAAAAGATAAACCAGCCAACTAAGTGATAAAAGATCCATCTACATGCTAAACTCAAAGTAAATCCAATCTCTAATAATATGAAACTGAATAATCTCCAACTGAATCTAGTGAAATAACTGAATAAAACCCATAACAACTTTGGAACCGAATGGCCCAATCAAAACCATAAACTCTATGTCAAAGTAAATACGAAGGAATGGAAAAACTAAATTAAATCAATACGCATAAGGTAGAGAAACTCAAACTGCACCTCCAAACAAATCTTCAAATAATTTCATGCAGCTTCTCCAAATACTATTTACTGAAAAGTTAGTCAATGCACGAGGTCAGAGCCCCGAGTATGAGTACACGCTACTCTCCTCAAATAGGATCCTTGAATCTAGACAGTAGCATTATACGCAATAAATATCACAAAAGAGTATTTTAATTAAACGAGATAATTAAACGCGATAAATATAAATCACTAACTACCCTCAGAAATTCCCATTTCAAAAAGCACACCAATAAGATTTTAAATTCCCAAGTCCCATGATGTTAATTTAATTAAATTAACCCAATTAATCATTCCTCAATTTGTATCTTAATTATAGCGGTCCTCCCGCCACGGGTGGTAATCCACAAAAATTTTACACTTCCCCTTGTCAAATGGCCTCTGATTTGTTTAAACTGTTGACCTCGCCCCATAACAAGGTTCCACACACGACACGACACGACATAAATCGCACGCTAACCCGTTTAAACTGTTGGTCCCTGACATATTATGTCGCCACAAACTTTAATACCCGTTTTTATCTTAGACATTAATTCTCATTTTCTCAATTTCACAATTTGTAAATTACCCCACCCTTTTAATCGATGTGAGATCCTCAAAATACCCTTTAGTCCCATACCTAAGGGTCCCCAAGTACACCTACGTCCAATCCTACATATATGATGAATCACCAATATAAAACACGTCCTAGTCTCATGCCTAGGCTAACGAAATGACGATATAACATAAAAATCAGACCCACCCCGAAATATAAAATCCCCACGAATTTACTCTAACTAATCCCATACCTAGCAAGTATAAATTTTAACTAAAGCCAACCCCCTAGTCCCATACCTAGTAAGAACCCTAAAATAGGGTTGAGCAAAATACTATCCAAAAGCCCCTCGTCCCCGCCATGGCAAAAGTAACTAAAACAATTCACACAAAGGACAATTCAATATGCACAACATAATAATTTAATAAAAAAGATCTCAATTTAATTTAAATCAATTAATAACACCGACGTTGATTTCAACATGATTAATTCCATTGAATAATGTTAAATTAATTATCATACAATAATCTTTAATAAGACATAACCGTTTTCTTTTATAAATCAACTACTTTTTATAAGTGTGAGCGCATCCCAATAACCATATAAATAATCCCATAAAAATTCTACATGAGAACCTACACCAAAACCCATGAAAACCCAAAAGTCTAACCTACGCACCCAAGGGTTTCAAAGATTAAATCATATTTAAAATTTTCATAAAAACAGTCCCAAAGTTTAAGTGTCCACTTTCTCTAATTAAGTTACTAATTGATTTTAATCAAAAACACATGATTAAGGGTTTAGGCGACACTTAAAACGCATAATACTAAAGAAAAGGAATAGAGTATTCATGACTGAGATTAAGATGAAGAAATTCTGACTACACGGTTGGATTCCTCTTGAAAAATTAGCAAAGAGATGTTCTTGAACAATCTTGAGAAAACCCGGTTTAAAACTTCAAAACTTGGATTGAAATAGCTCTCTAATGGAGTTAAGGTTTTGAGGGTGGAAGAAGACGTAAAAGAGGAGATTGCTGCTCTTAGGGTTTAGAAAAAAAATGTTTTTAAAAGTCCTAAACCCGTCACTTTGTTTATATACCAAAAATAATTTGGGTCCTAATAAAATACAAACACTCGAAAAATTATTACGAACGATCGGATCGTCAGAATGGCTTGAAATTTTAGTATGTTATAGAGAATGGGGAGACGGAGGTGCTATGAAAAATTTAGCTCGATAGGACGATTGAATTTTTAAAAATATTAATTTTATCCTCCTTAACTCGGATCCTCCCCTGATTTTGATACAAAAAGTTATAATTTCCAAATTTTAATCCCGATTTAAATTCCACTTAGAACCTTAATTTTATATTAAACACCAATGTATTTAAATACAAAGAATAATTAAATCTAAAATTTTATTTTTTCTCAAATTTTCCAATTAATTAATTTAATTAACTATTAAAAACACGGGGGTTACAAGCTGGTTGGCGGTGTTATCACCACGGCAGGCATTGCTGGCGCAGTCGGTGCACTCTTCCCCATGCCATCAACCGTTGCGTGTGCCATTGAAGCCATTCCCTAGCCTTACGTTGCTGGTCCTATTGTTACAGGAAGGATAATAGGAGGTGGAGTAGTGGGAGGTATGTTACTGAAGGTAGGTGGAGCAGTGGGAGGAACATTACTGAAGGCAGGTGTGGCAACCCTCCTGTGATAGTGGGAGATGGTATTCACGTCCGTGGTGTCATGAAAGAGTTTTCTCCTCTAGTGATTCCCAACATAGTCTGGGCCACTGGGGTTTTGATGAACTCCGTAAACAAACCCATGAGCCCCATCATTTACACTGGGCTTATTCCTGGTTACACATCGACTTTCTCCATCATGACAATAGCAGTCGTGCGAGGTTTCCACTCATGTTACTCTTGTTCCATTTGGAAATACAATGAGATCTTCCTATTTTTCATGTTGGAGGGTGCCAAAATAAATGGTTCTGGCAATATTATCCTCTGGCATCTTTTTCTAAGAGAATACGCCCCCAATAGTGTGGCTAAATGTAAGATGTGGGTTCTTGGAATACAGTTAGTATCAAGCGAGGTGTAACCCCTTACCAAGATCAAGATTAATGCTCAAGAAAATATTTAATAATGACAATAAATGAGGGCAAGAGAGACAATAAAATTCAACACTCAAGCTAGTATTAAATGGGATCTTTTCACCATAAATTCACTGTAAATACAGTAAATGAGTGGGACCACCAAGTGACTTGGTCGGAGGGAAAAAGAGCAAGCACTCTTGTCACAATAAAGGAAAGAAAGGAATTTTTTCTGACAGTCAATGTGTGTGGGAGGAATGTTCGGACAATCAATTTGCTCATAGAATCATTCATGTATGAGGAAAATCCGACATCAATTCGATATCAAGATTGCCACCCTTGTAAACTGTTTGGTTGGTCAATTTATGTGGAGGCAAGGTTTACTCAATTAACCTTGTTGGCATTAAATGTGATTGACCGGCATTAAATGCTAAAGTACCGTAGAATTAATGTTGAAGATAATGAATTTAATACATGGGATGTGATATTTTGGCGGGAAATTACTCAACCAGTTAGAAGCATGGTGGCATTAATGATGATGAGACGTGGCGACTCAAAGTCTTACCTTAGAATGGATATAAAATTAGATCTGGTTGACTAGGCCTACCATCCTAAGGATAATCTCACTTGAGTGTGGTAACCTTGAGTTCCTAAATGCCATACATTATGACATCATAAAGTAGGTGAACAATGACCCCACTAGACATATGGTCACATCAACCAAATGGATGGTGTATGGTTTTAAGGTTTCTCGGATGGAAGGTAGCTCGAGCATTAAGTATGATGTTTGTTGTCTAAGACTATCTCTAGGCAAAAGATACAAGATTGGGATTTATTGAGGAGGTTCCTCTTAATATGTTGGAGTCATGGTAGCTCGATCGGAAGTAGCTCGAGCAACTATTTGTGCTGAGTTAAGTTTTGCCCCAAGTGTTCCAAGAGGGTTGGCTATTACTTTCCCAACATTCCATTGCTCTCAATCCTCCAAACCATGTCCCTACGAGGTTCCCAAGGGGAGGTCATTCGATAGAGCATGTGAGATTTTCCATGCCCTTCTAGGCATGGTCCCTCGAGGGTACTAAACAAGCTTGCCCATATTACAAAGTAAGTTGATCGGTAAATAAAGTACAGGATAAAATACATTTTTCTTCTTATTACAAACTATTGTTACTCAAATAACTTTAGTCTTCGAGAGTAGTCCTTCGAGGATTGTCTGTGGAGGGTCTTTGTGGTATGTCCTTCGAGAGGTCTTTGTATTCCTTCTTTAGTTGCTAAGTATAGGACCAACTCAGTTAATCAACCTTTGGTGAGGACTCCCCCCAATACATACATACTTTTTATCAGATATAACTACATTATACGCAAGACTACTTGTATATAGACTTATATATTTATATATCATTGATTAACAAAAATCTTATATAAAAAGGGAAAAAAATAGTTTGATATGTCGAGGTTCCAAACTCTTATTTGTGATCTATTGTTGTTATAGGTTTTTGTCACTCACATAATAATAATAAAAAAAGTTATATATTGATTTTTTGTGATACTCTGGTTATCTATTCTTTCTTTTGTAATTAGTTACATGAATTCTTTCTTTATTCTTGACTGATATTTTGGAGACATTTTGGAACGCCATTTCCTGATTCAAAATAGTTTCAACTAAGCCACACAACCTTCTAAAGTGTCTATACTTTGACGTCTTTAAGTAAATGAATAGATTATTGATGCATCCTTACATACACTCATGTGTTATAAAAATGGTATTCAAAGTCATAGAATCATGTGTTTTAAATATATTTGTCATTCTCATTTGATAATCTTTTCTTTGTTTGTTAAGTGTATAACTAAGCTATTAGATGTATAACTGCTCCGGTGGGATCTTAAATAACAAAATCATTTAAGAGTATGTTGTGAGACATTTGTTGTATATAAATAGTACGCTTGTTTGTATATAAAGGCTTTTGGCTCCACACACACACACACGCGCATATATATATATATACACACACACACTAAACATAAAAGTAATCAATATCAACCTTTTTACATTTGATGAAGGGTCTCATTGGATCAAAAGTATGAAGTTACTATAGACAAGAGATGGATTGAGTTATGTGATAGGAACTCAACAACATATATTAATGGGGTTTAAATGTTTATATCCTTTACTTATATAAATAGGAACATGCAAATGCCACATGTCAAATGTCCGTGTACAAATTATATAAATTGATTATACAACAACCTACAAATCGTGAAAGATCATATAGAAATATATGGTTTTGAAAGGAGTTATACGGATTGGATTTTCTATGGGGAGTTCTATGGGGTTTTAAATAATAACAATGAAAATCCAAGGGATGTTATGGTTAAAGATTTATTATTTAAATTGAATTCAGCGTTGACATGACTGCAATGCTTCATGAGGTAAAGAAGACCACGTATGGAGGATAGTGTGGGAAATGTGGATCCCATAACATGTTGTAGGGTCTAATGAAAATGCGCCAATATATTTTAAACTTTTAAAAAAGGCACGAAACGATTTGTATGAGAATTGTCATAAGGCTGTTACATAAATCTCATTTGTAGTTGAGCTCTTGCACCAGAGGCAACTTAATAGGTGGACAATATTTCATTTTATAATGTTGTTGGCATTATTAGGGAAATCATTCCCTAGTGTGAAGATTCATAAACCTTTCTATCAAGATCACAAGATAACTATGGATTTATGATTCAATTATAAAACTTGGAATGCCTGTTCTAATGGTCTTATGATGTTTCGAAATCAGACGAAGAATATCGATAAATGTGACATTTGTGAGGCTTCAAGATATAGAGAAGACGGTGTCAATGAAGTTCATCTTATTAAACAGAGCAATACAGTTGCAAAAGTGGTTGTAAAAAAGTTAAGATGTTTCCCTTTCAAGCTAAGAGTGTATATATTGTTTTGGTCATCACATACCACTCCACTAATCAAATGGCAAGTGGAGGAATGAATTGATGATGGAGTGATGAGGCATCCTGCAGACTCTGTTGCTTGGAAAATATTGGATAAGAGAAACCCATATTTTTTAGTGATAGTCGCAACATTATACTTGGTTTAATAGTCGATGGATTTGATCCATCCAGTAACATGGGCATTAGTCATAGTACTTGGCTTGTTGTGCCAGCACCATTGAACAAACACCCATGATGGTGCATGAAGGAACCTAACCTAATTTTATCGACTTTCAATGATGGGACAAAATGGCCCAGTGATAAAATTAATGTGTTTTTACAACTGATGATTGATGAGTTGTGGGCAAAAGGGGTATCCACTTATGATGGAATGAGTAAATAATTTTTTAGTTGCATGCATCATTATTATGGACAATTAGTGGCCTCCCTACATATGCCATGCTATCTGGATGGTGCATAAAAGGGGAATTATCATGTACATATTGTAACAAGAATTATCAAGCGATGCGATTGAAAAATGGTGTTTTGTAATTGGGTTCACTATCAAATCATACCTCAATACCATAAGTTTCGAAAAGAAAAATCAGCATTTAATGGGAAGCAATCAGGATCACAAGTTTTACAATAATTAATGATCTTAGCATTAAAACTAAATATATGAAGGAAGATGTGTTCTGAAAGAGGTAAAGAGAACAATTGGAGAATGAGGGTGCTAAATAAACAAAATGAAAAGTATCGGGAACAAGACTAAATTAGAAGAAAAAGAGTTTATTATTTGAATTTCTGCATTGGGATAATAATTTAATTTTCATAATATTGATGTTATGCATATTGAAAAAAATGTGTGTGATCGAGTGGCAAACCGAGCGTTCGTGCAAATACGCTAGTCGTTGTTATCGGCTTCCGAACACAATACAAAAAAAAACTAAACTTTAACTGCACTCTTGCGGAGTATAGTGGCGAGTCTGGGTATCGAATCCATAGGGAATATTTGATAGATTTTAATTGATTTATTACTTCAAAAAATAAAGTGTAAAAGATGATGATTAAGTGAGAAAGGAAAAAGGGAAAAATAAAGAAGTTAACTAAAACTAATTGGAAAAATTAAGGTAGAGACACAATCCCCCAACCCTAGTGTATTACAGTTATAATATTAATCATAAATTTAATCGATTAATTTGACCCAGAATTTAGTACTCCCAAGCATTACGTATACGAGGTTCAAGCCCGCGTCATACTTAATCTAAGGATTAGTAAATCGGTATCGCAATAGTGACACTCGAATTGCATTCTAAATCATCCCGGTTACCCAGAGGCAAACGAGATATAAAGATCTACAATTGTTGTGTTCCTACGTAATACGGTCATAATCAATCACTAAATTCAGAGGATTAATGTTATAGACATGCAATTAACACATCAGGCTGGGTTCATGGATCACGACCTTTAAAAACCTAGCCTAACATGAGAAATAATAATAAAAGTACTGGAAATAAAAGTTACCAAGATTGAAGAACAAGAACATGCAAGAAGAAATCAAAGGTTGAAGAAAAACTTGAAAAGCTCTTGAATTAAAAGTGCAAAATATGTAAATTCTTCTCCTAGGTGTTCCTACTTGTTATGGAACTTTTACATAAATGAAATCTGAATAAAAAGAGTCCTCATGGCTAAATATATAGGCTATAGGTCGTTTAGAAGAGTCCCCGAAATATAAAACTCTTTTGGCTAAAAGATAAGCACAAAAATAAAAATTACGTATCTGCCAATTTGTCACACTTAGAAAGAGTGAATAATTTTGTAACCGATCTGGAGCATGACTAATTTCGTAACGGATCTGGTGAGTAACAAATGGGCGGGCCGGTTCTTTTTCCTTAGCTTCGGTTCGGCTCGGTTCTGACAGCTTTTTTCTTGGATTTCTTCTCAACTTCAAATGGGCATAACTTCTTCACCGTAACTCGGATTGAGGTGCCATTTTTTCCAGTGTTCTTGTAATTGAAATATATTCAACTTTACAGTTGGCCCCACCTCCAGAATAAGGCTGAAAATTACAAAAATGCCCTTTAACTCCCCAATTCTTGGTTTCTTTCACTATTTTGAGTTCTCTTTTCCATCTTTCTTGCATAAAATACCTGTAAAACACATAAGAGATACACAAAATACGAAATACTTACCAAAAAGGGTTAGTATCATAAATATGAGATAAATCCAAGCTATTTACACCGCACGAGATCATAAAAATACCAAAATTAAGGAGATAAATGTGAAAAATTTATGCCTAATCAAACCCCCCTAACTTAGAACTTTGCGCATCCCGAGCAATGTAAAAGAAAGAGAGTATGAGTTAAGGACCCTTCAAAAACTTTATTGGGATATAATACCTTTTTCGCGGGCTAGCAATTGCATTTAGCGTATGCAACAAGCCTTTAAACCCCTAGGTTACCCTAGTAGGACTAGTGGTGTCTCGTGAGGGTTTGCAGAGAATGTACCCACAAAATTCGACTCAAAGAAAAATCAAAATACCTAAAAATTATATAAATTTAAACTCCCCAAAAATGGTCACCTTAAAATCTTATTTAGGAGTCTCAAGTCATAGTGTGTGTGTGTGTGTGCGAAGCCAAAAATTGAACCGCTAATTTCCACCGATTGATCATTACGTTACTTTCCGAAAATTCGTTTTGATTTCAAAATCTCACGGAATGCTCTCACAAACGAATCTCTAGGAATGTGGCTATTCTCTCGGTATGAGTGATTTATAAAGAGTAAATATAATGGACGCAAAGTTACGCACACAAATTGAAAGACGGAAATTTTTGGGTGGAAAGATCTCTTCATCGGAATACGGTTATAGGGAAACGGGAACCATCATCTCTTTTTCACACCATGTAATCTCTTTTATTATCTTTTTGTATTTTAACTCTCCATGCGGTAACCAATTTCGCAATTCGGACTCGGTTAGGACTTTTTCGGGTTTAAGGTGTAATTGGGTAACATGGAAATGGTTGGGAAATTTGAAATTGGAAATTTTTCTTATGATGTCCGTTAGTTCTTTTTTTTTTGGGCTATTGCTCATTTTCTCTTCTTTTTCTATTTTTTTCACACTTTTCTTTTCTTTCTATTTTTTTTTTAGCATTCTTCTATTTTTTTCTTGCCCCTTTTTGTTGCACTTTTCAGACTTAAATTATGACTTTTTCCATTTTTCACAATTCCAGGTTATTTGGGTTTTTCGGGTTAATAAACAAAAAGGATAAATTTTATTCGGCACAATTGGGTTATCAAAGGGATAATTTTTCACATCTTTTTATGGCTAATATTTTTGGGTAACAAACGATGGCCTACTTCATTGTCCGAATTACTTATTAATTTACAATATGCGTCTCGAGATTAATTTAATTTAGAGATTTATAGCGCGCGTTTCGAGACAACATTCCCATTTCCATAACCGATCAAAACGATAAAATAGAGATCATCAACGACTTTTGTAAAACGCTGAATTAGATCTATGAGTTAACCATTAACTCGCATTGATTTAAAAACTCAAAAAGATCGATAGGCTCGAAATCTCACCGGATTTTGTTAATCTCAACACTTATTCGTTAAGTCGTTAATTTTTGCACAATTTCCATCTTTGGTCAATTTCGGCTTTGTGCATTTGATTTTTACAACTTGAGACAAAATATTTGTGACATTTTTTAAGCTTTTAAATTCCAATCTTTATTTATTTTGAAGAAAAATATTTTTGGCTTTTTTCAAAAATTCAATTTTTTTTATTTTCTAAAAAAAACACTCTTGGAAAGAACATGTGATCGAATCAATGAATCTAAACAATAAACGGGAAGAATATCTCACACCTCCTATCTTAAATGTTGCATTGTCCTCAATGCGAATCAAGAACACAACATAAAGAGAGGAAAAGAAAGATATTACCCAAAATGGAGCGATCCCCGAAAAGTACGAGTCCATTGAATCTACAAAATATGTTAGAACCAAGCATAGCAAAAAGAATAACAAAAACTCTAAACTAAAAAAAAATAAGCTAACTATTGTACAACCTACGATTTTCAAATTCTAATAAGTTATACACTAGAAGTCGAAAAATTTGAGGGACCACCCAAAATACAATATGGCTTTGAGGGATTAATGGTGTACCCTCACTAGGATGCATGCCTCCCTAAATATAAGGATTCCATTTGAACAACGGAAGGCATGTGTGAGATGGAAAAAATAAACCATCACCAATTAAAAAATTTAACGGGATGATGGGTGGTTTGGATGCTGGGGGGACAAATACAATTAAGATCCAAGAAAAATATAATCACCTCCCAAATATTTTCCAAGTAGTATGGGGAGAGGGGCACACAAAAAGGAAGATTCCATATTAGAAAACAATTCTAGCAAAGTGTCTTTGTCGGTAAAAGGTGTAAACGTTTCAGAATTTTCAACCGACTCATAGGAATCTAGCGGTACTTCTAATGGTTCAATAACGGTGAATGAAAATGGTGATGAAATAAACTCAATCTCAAGTGATTCATCATCACTTGGAGATTGAATTTCAAGGGAGCAAGACTTACTTTCAATGAGATGTTCTTCAAAAATTTGAGGTGACACACAAGTCTCAACCTCCTCTTTATTTTCCAAATTAGAACGCATCTCATCGCAAAGTGAGATCATTTTCGTAACAAGACCTACATCCATTGCACTTTGGGTGGAAAGAAAATCGAGTACTTGTTTGATTAGAAAAAGCATTCTTTCTTCCATAGTAGGATTTCTTGGCTCTATAACCTTAGAAGAAAAGTTGTCATTGGATTCGAATAATGCATCCAACTCTTTCTCCCAAAAAATGATTTGTTTCCTGATATTTGTTTTCAAGCCTTTCATATTCATGAATTAAAAGCCACTCACCCATTTTAATAGGTCGAGGTGGAGATTCTTGAAAATAAAAAGATTGAAAACTATTCCCATATGAACCATTATAAATACCGAACTCACTATAAAAAAGACATGATTACCGAATAGTTTGTAAACGGACAATCCACGTAAAGAGGTGTGCGGCTAAGGATTCGACGTTTCTTGGCGCTCAATTGTGCAAGCCTGCAAAAAAAAATTAAAAGAAAGAAAAAAAATATCTTGCAAAATAGTAAATCAATTATAATCTATAACAAAACACTCCCCGGCAACGGCACCATTTTGATCGAGTGGAAAATCGAGCGTTCGTGTAAATACACTAGTCGTTGTTATCGGCTTCTGACCACAATTCAAAAAAAAACCTAAACTTTAACTGCACTCTTGCGGAGTATAGTAGCGTGTCTGGGTATCGAATCCACAGGGAATGTTTGATAGATTTTAATTGATTTATTACTTCAAAAAATAAAGTGTAAAAGATGATGATTGAGTGAGAAAGGAAAAAGGGAAAAATAAAGAAGTTAACTAAAACTAATTGGAAAAATTAAGGTAGAGACACAATCCCCCAACCCTAGTGTATTGTAGTTATAATATTAATCGTAAATTTAATCGATTAATTTGATCCAGAATTTAGTACTCCCAAGCATTACGTATAATAGGTTCAAGCCCGCGTCATACTTAATCTGAGGACGAGTAAATCGGTATCGCGATAGTGACACTCGAATTGCATTCTAAATCATCCCGGTTACCCAGAGGCAAATGAGATATAAAGATCTACAATTGTTCTATTCCTACGCAATACGATCGTAATCAATCACTAAATTTAGAGGATTAATGTTATACACATGCAATTAACACATCAGGTTGGGTTCATGTATCCCGACCTTTAAAAACCTAGCCTAATAAAAGTGCTGGAAATAAAAGTTTCCAAGATTGAAGAACAAGAACATGCAAGAAGAAATCAAAGGTTGAAGAAAAACTTGAAAAGCTCTTGAATTAAAGGTGCAAAATACGTAAATTCTTCTCCTAGATGTTCCTACTTGTTATGGAACTTTTATATAAATGAAATATGAATAAAAAGAGTCATAATGGCTAAATATATAGGCTAGAGGTCGTTTAGAAGCGTCCCCAAAACATATAACTCTTTTGGCTAAAAGATAAGCACAAAATAAAAATCCCGTATCTGCCAATTTGTCACACTTAGAAAGAGTGACTAATTTTGTAACGGATCTGGAGCGTGACTAATTTCGTAACGGATCTGGTGCGTGACTAATGGGCGGGCCGGTTCTTTTTCCTCAGCCTTGGTTCGGTTCGGGTCTGATAGCTTTTTTCTTGGATTCTTCTCAACTTCAAATGGGCATAACTTCTTCACCGTAACTCGGATTGAGGTGCCATTTTTTCCAGTATTCTTGTAATTTAAATCTCTTCAACTTTCCCGTTGGCCCCACCTCCGGAATAAGGCTAAAAAATTACGGAAATGCCCTTCAACTCCCCGATTCTTGGTTTCTTTCACTATTTTGAGTTCTCTTTTCCATCTTTCTTGCATAAAATACCTGTAAAACACATAAGAGATACACAATACGAAATACTTGCCAAAAAGGGTTAGTAGCATAAATATGAGACAAATCCAAGCTATTTACACCGCACGGGATCATAAAAATACCAAAATTAAGGGGATAAATGTGAAGAATTTATGCCTAATCAGTGTGCGATAATGTATCATTTAAATTTTTAGACATAAAAGTTAAAAAAAAAAGACAACTTGAAGGCAAGTAAAGGCTTACAAGTAATGAAAATTAGGACAAATCTATGTCCTCAACCACGACGGGCAGATCTTGAGTATATGGCTCCAACTGTGTTTTCGATGAGCAACAAAGAGAGGGGGAGAGAGAGAGATTTTTTTAAGAGTTTTGCGAGATGTATGAGTTACTAATGGTTATTCATCTAATATCTCATGATGTGTGAACCATCAAGAGAAAAGAATATGGAGACTAAAGAGCCATGATAACCACATTTTAATGTAAGAACTTCTTCTTATAGATATACGAAGAGTATTTTTAAAACATGTTGTCAAAACCATATTTGAATTAAGCAATTGCTTTGCAATATTGTGCTCAAGTGTGAATACTCTTGCTGATATAGAAAATTTTGAGGATCGTACGGCTCTAATTTTTTGCATTCTTGAGAATATATTTCCACCAAGCTTCTTTAATGTGATGGAGCACTTGCCAATTCATTTGGGAAATAAACTACTGATTAGTGGCTCGGTGCTCTACCTATATATGTACCCCATTAAATGATACCTTCATACACTAAAACTCTTTATGCACAATCGTGTTCATACCGAGACATCAATTTCCAAATAAGTTCTTACGGAAGAATGTACGACGTTTTTCGAGGTGCATAGATAATAACGTAGAAACTAAGTCTAGCTGACCGATCAGGAATGATGATGGAAGCAATGACTGTAGTCGTGCCGTGGGAAAAAAAACTCAATTTATACTCAATTTCAAGACGTATATATAGACCCATAGCTATGTTCTTACCAACACGATGTAGTTGCACCATACAATTAGTAAGTCACTTATTAATAATAATGAAATTACATAGAACATTACGTTGAAGTTTATATATAATTGTACATAGTTTTACAGAAAAAAACTTGTTGAACTTTCAAGTAAATATCCGCAAGTTTCACAACAACATTATGTTTGTTACCTTCATATTGGATACTTCCACACATGGTTTAAGGATAACGTAATTATTTTCTTTTCTATTAGGCTTCTAATTATATATGAGTTTTATTCACTGTCAATTAATTTTCCTTTTATTTTCAAATAATATTAGGTGAATGAACTGACAAAACATGTCGAACTATCTAGCAAAATTCAAATTTTGTCCTTAGGTACAATCATAGATGTTTTACGATTCCTTTTTATGTTGTTCGAGGTTTTTGATTCAAAATAAAGAAGGTTGATATTCGGATGAAAACTCATAATAGCGGTTTTATTCTAAAAGTAATGCAAAGGAGTTATGCTAGTCGTCAAGACACAAACCTAGTTTCTGGGATATTACTTTTTATAGAGAGTTGACAAGTATCATTGAAGTTAAATACCAAATGTAATTGGTTTGACAATTGAACGGGATAAAAAGTAGATGAGTTTGACTTTACACTAGTGAACTTCAACCACTTGTTATACAAAGATAATTGAGTTGGTGATGAGCTATTCATCCCAGCATCCTAAGCTGAATAAGTATGATATGTGCAATATACTTTAGAACCAGATTGGCATGAAAATGTTTGAATTACGCCAAGAGTCCAATTTGATTGGTATTGAACCACTGAATAATAATTTGAAGTCCCTCGAGTTGAGCCATTTACCATGCTCGAGTTAGATGAAACTTAATGTGTTTCTTGCGTGAGACAAGGCTTGGATAGCTAAAAAATTTACACAAATGATTCTGATATCGATGAATACGAAGATGACATATATGACGAATGAGGATGTGAAATGCAAAATTAATTTATTTTGTCTATTGGGATGGTTATAATGTGTGCTGGAATTTTTTTATTTTACTTTTATTCTTTAACTAGTTTTTTATGTGTATTTATGTCTTGTACTTCATTGATATATGTATTGGATCCTTTTATATTTGAATATTGTTGATCTTATAATTTTCCATTATATTATGACGTGTGTTGACAATTTTCATATTTGTGAAGATTCATGTCACTTCATCTTATCTTTGTCAAGATTTATGTCCTTTCTTTGCACTTATTTATTTTTAATAGATCCATCATGAGTACCTTATAGAGGAGTGGCACTATAGTATGTAGTATAGTCTTAAGAGATTATACAACTTAGGGGTCAAGGATGGAGAATGGTACCATCTCTAGTGCAAGATTTTCATTAATGTGCACACCAAACTCTACAAATGAGGAGGAACATGAATCATTTCCAATATTTCATGCAGGTAAATATCTACGTAAATACGCTTCATACAATGTTCATGATGATTTATGTGTATATTATATATACAAATAGCAGCAGACAAACATCTTGCATATGCACATAATATCAAAATAACCATCTATAATGATTCTAAGTTACTGTTCTGTTTCTAGTAAGGTCACTATTCCAATCATCTAGAATGATTCTAAGGTTATCGTCCAACATTAGATGCATTTATTTCTTGTTTAAGGTCATTGTTATGTTTGTAGTAAGAACCAACGCTACGCATCTAGATTGATTCTAATTTCACTGTTATGTTTGCAATAAGGTTACTATTAGAATCATCTAAAATGATCTTAAGGTTATTGTTCAACATCTAGAATATTCTAAATTCACCGTTCAAACTAGGCTAGTATGAGAATATTCCTTTACCACTATCCCTATATATGTTATTCTTTTAATTATGGAATGGATAATTATATATGTTATAAATAGAATTTTGATCTTAGTTTTCTTGCTTTTCATATTGGTGTTATTGAATTTACTATCAGAAAAATTCTCTGCTGTTTGGATAACAAACAATGAAAAGGAAAGGTCTCTTATTTGTCACTTTAATTATGCCATGGATAATTATATATAATGCAGATATAATTTTTATCTTGGTTTGTTTTCTTTTCTTATTGGTATTATTTAGTGTACTATCAGAAAAAAATTATGTTGTTTGGATAACAAACAATGAAAAGGAATAGCCATGATTTTCATTAATTTGAATAATAATTTCCATTAATTTTCGGGAAGGATTTTTAATTTTTCATTTGAGAATATTAATTATGAACTTAAGAGTCATATTCCATACGTATGTTCTTTATGTAAAGACCAATACACATTTTTAGACCTCTACGAATAACCATATATGTAGAAAAAATATTAGTAGAGGATAATTATTTGGTTTAAAATGCTTTAATGAATATTCTCTCATGATCTCTTAACTGTAATACCCCGCACTTTTATGTGAAATTAAATTCAATAATTCAGTGCAATTTGGGAATTTAAGAAATTGTCATGAATAGTAATTTTTGGAAGTTTTCAAGGATTATATGATTTTTGATGTGGGTTATATTTACTTTTGGGATTAAGTAAATGAGTTGGAGTATTTTAATAATATGTCTCAGTTGAGTAAAGTGACAAAGGAAATTATTTTAAATTGGAAAACCCGCATTGAGATGTATTGGGTTAAATTAGTGATTTGTGGTCAAGTACCTCGAATGGAGATTTCGAATACGCGATTGGTCTCAGAGCGGCCGAGATAGTCAGAATAGAGTATCCGGGGGTAGTAATTGAGTTTCGAGAAATTTTGGATTAATAGGGACAAGCAATTGAGTAAACGAGTCATTTTTGGGTTTTAAAGGGATAAACCCTTATTCTCTCCTATATAAGAGAGAGAGAGAGAGAGAGAGAGAGAGAGAGGGGGGGGGGGGGAGAAAGGAAAGAAAAAAGAGAAAAGAGAGAGGAAGAGAGAGAAGAAGAGAGAAAATAGAGATTTTGGCCAAACTCCGCTGGATTCGACTTGAGGTCGTCGGATTTCATCCTCCAGGGAAGTGTTTACTTGCTTTATATCATTTAGTGTATATATCTCATATTATAGTTGGTAAAGTATATAATTTTGGGTTAAAACCCTTAAAATAAATTTGGGTAATTTGAGTATGAGTTTATATATTGATGTAATGTAAACTCTTAATGACTTCTAGTGTTAAATCCATGAGAATGGAGTGTAGAAATGAATTGAAATGGGGGAAATGAGAAAACTAGGGTTTAATAGGTTTTTAGGACCAAATCCACGAAAATTGGTTTAATCCTCCAAATTTATTGATGAATTAGTTAGAAATCATTGAGAAGGTGAACATAGTGTTGTTAGTGGAGATTGGAGGCCATAAAAATGGAGTTTTGGGGTTGGTTTTGGGCATTTTGGAAAACAGACTTTCGAGGACTGGTATGACCGGTCGACCGCGCCCATGAAAAAAGGCCTACTGATTTTGCAGTTAGGTGAAATCCCAAACCCCGATCGACCGGGGGTCCAGAGCCGGTCAACCGACACTCTGTTTTTAGCCTAAGATTTCAGAGATTGTTATTCTTTCTCCTCTTGGAGTTTAAAGCTTAGGGGCCTTCTAAATTAGTGTATTATAGAGGGTTATGTCCTAAAGGACTTGAGGAATTGTGAATTGACCTTGGATTATTTAATAGATTAATTAGGGGTATATATTTATCGAATGTCTAAGAAGAGAATGACATTTGGAGAAATTATTCGGTAAGCATATATGGGTATATTTATGGGGATGAAATAGATAAAGGCTATCCATAATTGGGTAAATCCTATGAGGCGACTAGGAGGGAAATTTGGGGTTATAGGATAAAGATAAGTTAAGGGTGTACTTATCATATGGTTATGATTTGGGACATTTGGAGAGTATGTAAATCCCTAATAGCGTTCAAGGTGTGAGGTATTTTTATGTAAGGGCATACTTAAATATCATTATGATCGGCAAGTATAGCCATGTATACATTTGAGGAGTGAATAATGTTTATATATATATATATATATATATATATATATATATATATATATATATATGGTACGAATACATTTATATATATGTGTGATCGGTATATGTGTATCTTAGAGGATTGGAATAGCCAGATTATATTTCTTTAGTGTGATCCAGGGAGGTTGCGCAATGTGGGTGAATCCATTGGCTTGAGGATCAGGGTGATGATATCCCCAGGTCATCTCGTCCCGCGTTTGAGTGCGATATGTGTACTCCACTTGTAGAGGGAACGTGACCGCTTCCACCGTTGTTTATATTTTATCATGACCATTGAGTAAGTCTGGCTTGGTGCCGTGGTACAGTGAGTAAACTCGAAGATGGATCGACACTATGAGACTGCATCCTCGAGTTATAGCTCGTTGGGATGGTTATTGTAACTGTGTGTATAGTACATTACTTGTGTATGAGAGCAAGAAAATATATATGTATCTCTACTAAAGTAAAGAAATAAAATGAGTATAGATTAAATCTTAGTCCGGGAGATTCTATCCGGATGTATATTACTAAAATGAATAAAGATAAATTCTCATTCCGGGAGATTCTATCTGAAAGTATATTATGATATGTATACGAGAGTGAGTATGATAATGTACATAATTATATGAGTGTAAATATATATGTTGTTGACCAAGCGTAAATTCTTCTGAATTTAGCCCCTTAATTTGGTGATTTTAATATCTCGAACAAGGTAATTGAATCATTTTTAGTCCATATCACTCTATTGTCTGTTTTTAACAATATTCCCTAGTTTTTGTGTAATTGTGATGAAGTTATCAGGAATGGAATGCAAGTAAGGAAAAGAAGAAAATCAGAAGAAAAGTCAAAGGGCAAAAGAGTAAATTTCCACTCAGAAATCGAAGGCGACACCAAAAGTGAAATTGAAGAGCATGAGTTCACAAGAGCATAGGAAGAAACGGCACCCAAATCGGAGTTCTAGATCAAAAGATATGGCTAGTCAAAGTTGCAAGGAAAAAGTCAAAGTAGAAGAAAACCGGACCGATCCGGTAGAAATAAAAGAACCGATCCGGTGGATATCGGACCGATCCGAGGGTAATCCGGACCGGTCCGGCTGTGCGAATTCCTGGCATTAATTATGCAGAGTTTTGGCGTGCTGGATGGTAAAAACTTGTTCCACAAGCAAATTGAGCTGTCAATTTCGATTCTTTGTGCTATAAAAGCCCATGCCCTACATCATTTGGAGGGGGCTAGGTTAGGAGTAGCTAGGGAATTCTAGGGTTAGTTTTTGAGAGAGTAATTCAGAAGTTTTCAATTTCTTTCATGAACTTTAGGTTGTAAGGATTTCGGGCTTCCAATTACTTTTTTGTTGCTGAATTCAAGTAAACTCATTTCATTCTATTGTTTGATTCTTTGCAAATTATTTCCAATGTCTTGTAGATCCATAATTTTGTGTATGAATTTGTTCTTTAATCAAATCATGAGTAGCTAAATTACCAAGGGTTGGGGTACATGAACTCAATCCAAGGCAAATTATTTATGTAGAAAATAGAGGTTAAATTAAAATATTGATTGAATCATGAAAGGAAATTATACAAACATTGTCAATCTTTTAATCTCTCTTGCCCTAGGTACTTGAGATGTTTAAGAACGCTTTGCGAGTGTAATTTATCATTCACCGCTTTATATCTATCTTTGATTTCATATGATGCGGGTTAGATCCCTCATATATGTAATGCTTAGAATTTATAAAGACCGGATCTAGTCAATAATTTTAACATACAATTCTAGTATTCTATACGGTAATATGTTAAGGATTGAGGGATTGTACCCTACCCTATTTTCTTCCATTTGTCAGATCAAATTCTTTTTGCAATTTTCAGTTTGTTTTTTTTAAGTAAATTTTTATTTCACTAGAAATTTTCCCAATCATTAATCATCTTTTTGTTTCTTTTAAGAAATCATTTCAAGATTTAATAATTTTTCTTATTACTATTTGGCAATCTCGATCCCTGTGGATACGATCCCGACTTACCGGGTTATTACTTGAGCGACAGGCTTGCACTTGAGCCTAGAGTAAAACGTACTTTTGAGACAAATTCTTAGTCGCGTCAGTTGTGTACCGAGGGTCTAATGGATCTCGACGATCGACACTACCAAGTAGTAGTGTACCAGGGGGTTCCTTATTTGGATTTCGCTTCGCAAGAAACCCCACGCACGAACATGGCATAGTGTTGAGACTGGGGAGGAGTTTAGCCCTTAGTACTCGGTTTACTTAGGACCTTTAGAGTTTGAGGGTGTCGAATTAGTTAGGTAGAGTAGCTTGACTAGGATGTTTAGAGGGATAGTTAGGTGTGCACTATTATAAGAGAGGTAAGGGGTATCTCATGGGAGTGCGATATCAATTTATATATGAGAGAAAACATATTTTCTTAAATAAAGCATTTATGCACTTGCAAAATATTTTCACAACTCGGGCTCTGACCCGTTTCTATTTTTTTTCTCTTTTCCTCTTTTGCTATATATATAGTTGTCCAGGCACAGGGACGCCTGGATGACGATTCCTTCGAGTCAAACGTCTGCTGCAGTAGCTATGGATGCATGCAGGTTTCTTGTAGACGCTTCCATCCTCGAGATCTAGATAGAAGGTAATGTAGAAACATTCGGGCTGATAGCCTAATTGTATTTATTTATTCTTTTACCGCCTTTGTGTGCGACCCTTGATTTGATTGTATCTTTTTAATCCAAGTGTTCGGTTATTTGATTTCTTTTTTATTTTCATAAATATAACTGTGGGATGGTTTTACTTTGTTGGTTTGTTTAAAAAGATTAGTTAAATAAAATTTTGATGCTAGCCTAATAGGTTATTAGTAATTAATTTTATTTTCAATAGTGATACTAAGAATGAACCATATGCGACTCCTGTTTTAATTTGGTACAGGAGTGATCGCTCGGTATTTTATTAGGCGGGGTGTCACAGATGGTATCAGAGCATCAGTTTCTAGTGTCCTTAGGAATCTGTGCAAACGTACTATGCTTTCAGCGTTGCTCTTGATTTGATATAGAGCTTTAGGATTATAATCATTAATTCTTCTTGTGAGATCTCATTCTCCTTCCATATTATAAGATTATAGAAATCTTTTGCATGCTCGTTCGCGATTCGTGTGCTGATCGATGAAGGACGGCAATAGAAGACCATTGCAAGGGTAACAGATGGCGGGACTTATTTGGAGCAATTAGTTAAAGTCGGAGACTAGGACCATAGTAGAGGTCCCTCTCCTAATGGAATTTGTCATGGATGGTTGCCATGACTCCTAAATAATAGTAGTTATGAGTATCCAAGTACCACTGTAGTAGAGAATGGTGTTAAACTTGAATTACACAGTGAAGTGAATTGGGAAAAAGGTTCGAAAGGTCTTCGATAAGTACCATATCATGAAATTTAAGTTATAAGGAGTAAGTGTAATGTGATTCAGCGGAAGTGTAAGGCTCAGAATCTTTGGCTTAAAGTAGGGTGTGGAAATACCCATATGTAAAAATTTGAGGAAATTTTTTCACTCATGGGAGAAATATTAAAATGGTGGGAATGGTGGCCACCATATTCGGGGGAGCAGGATGTGTTGCTCGTAGAGGAATCTCACGAATGGTTTTAATCGCAAATTCCTTTGGTTGATTAGGAAGGAAAAGAATGAAATTTTGAATTATTCACATAAGGATCGGTGAGAGGCCGACAGTGAATAAAGAGTGATATGGAGAAGTGAACCTTGTACCGAAGTAAGGTAGGTACAACGAAGAGGGAATCCTTCAGTGGAATGATAGACTCGCTGGATAAGTGTTGCTAACACTTGTGGAGAATTTGTATACATAGAACCCCATTGGCGGACATTCACCCGGGGGATTCATTGAACCAGGACCGTTGAGGTCAGTAGTGGAGTCTCTTTTTAATAAAGAAGTTAAGGGTAATATGAAGGCAATCATCATGATTAAGGCTATAGAGTTCGAGATACTGATAACATTAACCTGGTCAGGGTGACCACATGTGGGGAAAGTTGCAATGTGGAATGTAGAACCACGCGCTTTGATCTTGCCCGATTGGAGTTAAAGGATAAGAATAGGGTGCCGAAGTGGCACATCGATTAAAGTAGTTTTATTTCGATTAGGGAAAGTATATCATGTCCGGGAACCATTTGGATTAGCTAGGGATATTGGTGAAGTTATTATGAGTTTTAACTCAAATGAAGGAGGTATATTTGTGTGATAAGATTGAGTCACCGTATTTTATTAGCCCTAGATTCGTGTGTGATTTGAGTTTACTAGTAGTATCGATAACATTATGTAGTATATGTTTATGTGTTTTTCCGCGACAGCGGGGATCTATTTTCCTTCATTTGCTGTGAAAAGCAGGTATTAGTATTTTGAGTTTATATCAGGTTTGTACTGCTCGTTTTGTATGTGTTATATGAGTATGGTATTATTTTGAGCATAATATGTCCTTCGTTGATCGGAGCGATAGCAGGCTAATGATTGCAAGACTATCGTGTCCGTAGTTCCAGGATGGAACCGGTTGTTCTTGCGATATCTCACCTAAATACAGGTTAAGTTCTCCTTTATTATATGTATAGATGAAATGTCGGTGAGCAGATATTTCATTATCATGATACGAGTGCCTGGTGACCTTATAGATGTGATTTAAGGTATTCAGAGTTTATTGTTGAGTTGCAGTTTAAGCTCATTATTGTTTGTGCAAGGACCTAGTGTCAGTGCGAGCGCTTGGTGGTGTAGCTCCTGGACAGTGATAGGAGTTCATACCACATTTTGTTGAAAGAGGGGATAGGGTTATCCCGATTATATAATAGAGCTAACGGACCTCCACGATCGACAAAGTTAAGAACTAGTATATTGGAGGGGTTCCTTGTTTGGATTTCGCTTGCAAGACGCTCCACGCATGAACCTTAACGACGTCGGGAGTGGAGAGATGTTATGGGATGCAAGGATGTTGGTTTTGATGATAAGTTATATAGTGTGGAGGAAACACTATAGACTGGGGACCGTGTGATGATGGTACGCTTATGGAAATATAAGTGCTATGGAGAAGCACTGAAATGGTTCTCTCACCGCAAGTAGGTGGGTGAGGTGAGGTAAAAGAAAATTGATTTGTGGCTTATAGCCAGTATTTGGATGAAAAGGAAAATTTGGAGATATTAGGTATGATGTTAGAAATATATTATAAGAGAGTAGGCGCCTCGATTAGTTAGATTTTCCATTTCTCCAAGGTGGAAGGGTAGAGGTACATTAGTAGGTTAGTGAGGTGGGACTTAGGACGTCCCACTAGTGTGCCTTAGACTATTATATCTCGATGACCGATGATGCGAGGAAGTAGTGTAATGGTAGGTTTTATTGTCTGGATTTCGATTTGTGAGATGTCCCACACATGAAACCAAGAAAATGTTAGGAGTTGAGAAAGGTCTTGGGAACTAGGGACACAATTTAGGTTAGTACTCATCTTATGTGTAGGAAACACTTCGATCTTAGAATTATTGGGAAGTAAGGCCAGTAGAGTTAGTGGCGTTGATATAGGAAGATAGTGGGAAGTAAACCACAAGAAGATTGGTTGGTTAATCTTGAGAAGGATTAGATTTCCATGTATAGGGAGAGTTAAATTTTTTGGGTTAGGAAAACCCATGTGTGAGTATTACGCCGAGGAAATAAGGCCCATTATTTAGAGGGAGTGTACGTGTCGGACGTTTGCAATGGTTGTGCAAATAAGAACGGACAAAAAGGTGTATGGGAACCCTGGTAAGTCGGTTTTATATACTGCCTGAAATAAAAGGGGCGTAGTATATAAAGTTGAAGATTATGCCATGAGGCAGTCATAAATGAATTTGGAGTGTGTTGGATGGAACGTCGTAAGAGGTAGCGTGCCCAAGATAAGCGATGTGACTGATGGAAGTAGTAAAGCATTAGAATAATTTCCTTTTTAAGGGAAAATTAGATATCCTGATGGAGATGAGAGGACGCTTAGAATAGTGATTCTCCGGTGAGATTAAGGCATTAGAGCGGCGGTTATAGGCTCGTTTTCACTATTTTTGGTACTAGAGACGATGAGTGCGATGTGACGTTATTAGAGTCACCTTAAGATGAGAAAGTGTTGTAACATATAGGGAATTTAGTTAAGCTAGTGTGTTATAGTATAAACCTTGTTAGTGGTGAGTGCCGAATGAGTGTATGGTTGAGAGCCATCAGGTTAGTACTATTCCACTTTGAGGCATTAGGATGTAGAGTGATTCATGATCCTAGGTTAGTGTTGGTAGTATCGGTTGTATCTGAATTTTGAGGGCGAAATTCCATTGTAAGGGGGGGAGTATGTAATGCCTCGCACTTTTATGAGAAATTAAATTCAATAATTCAGTGCAATTTGGGAATTTAAGAAATTATCGTGAATAGTAATTTTTGGAAGTTTTCAATGATTAGGTATTTTTTAATGTGGGTTATATTTACTTTTGGGATTAAGTAAATGAGTTGGAGTATTTTAATTATATGTCGCAGTTGAGTAAAGCGACAAAGGAAATTATTTTAAATTGGAAAACCCGCATTGAGATGTATTGGGTTAAATTAGTGATTTGCGATCAAGTACCTCAGATGGAGATTTCGAGTGCGCGGTTGGTCTCTGAATGGCGAGACAGTCAGAATAGAGTATCCGGGGGTAGTAATTGAGTTTCGGGAAATTTTGGATTAATAGGGACAAGTAATTGAGTAAACGAGTCATTTTTGGGTTTTAAAGGGATAAACCCTTATTCTCTCCTATATGAGAGAGAGAGAGAGAGAGAGAGAGAGAGAGAGAGAAAAGAAAGAAAAAAGAGAAAATGGTGATTTCGGCCAGACTCCGCTGGATTCGACTCGAGGTCGTCAGATTTCATCCTCCAGGCAAGTGTTTACTTGCTTTATTTAAGTTAGTGTATATATCTCATATTATAGTTGGTAAACTATATAATTTTGGGTTAAAACCAATAAAATAAATTTGGGTAATTTGAGTATGAGTTTACATATTGATGTAATGTAAACTCTTAATGACTTCTAGTGTTAAATCCATGAGAATGGAGTGTACAAATGAAATGAAATGAAATGAAATGGGGGAAATGAGAAAACTAGGGTTTAATGGGCTTTTAGGACCAAATCCACGAAAATTGGTTTAATCCACCAAATTTATTGTTAAATTAGTTAGAAATCATTGAGTAGGTGAACATAATGTTTTTAATGTAGATTTGAGGCCATAAAAATGGAGTTTGGGGATGGTTTTGGGCATTTTAGAAAATAGACTTTCAAGGACTGGTATAATCGGTCAACCGCGCCCCTATAGCCGGTCGACCGCACCCACAAAAAAAGGGCCTACTGATTTTGCAGTTAGGCAAAATCCCAAACTGCGATCGATCGGGGGTCTAGGGCCGGTCGATCGGCACTTTGTTTTCAGCCCAAGATTTCGAAGATTGTTATTCTTTCTCCTCTTTGAGTTTAAAGCTTAGGGGACTTCTAAATTAGTTTATTATAGAAGGTTATGTCCTAAAGGACTTGAGGAATTGTAAATTGACCTTGGATTATTTAAGAGATTAATTCAGGGTATAGATTTATCCAATGTCTAAGAAGAGAATGACATTTGGAGAAATTATTCAGTAAGCATATATGGGTATATTGAGGGGGATGGAACAGATAAATCCCATCCGCAATTGGGTAAATCCTATGAGGCGACTAGGAGGGAAATTTGGGGTTATAGGCTAAAGATAAGTTAAGGGTATACTTATCATAGGGTTATGATTTGGGACATTTGGTGAGTATGTAAATCCCTAACAAGGATCAAGGTGTGAGGTATTTTTATGTAAGGGAATACTTAAATATCATTATGATCGGTAAGTATAGCCATGTATACAATTGAGGTATATATATATATATATATATATATATATACACGATGAGATTATAGTATATATTAGATGTTACGAATACATGTATATCTATGTGTGATCGGTATATGTGTATCTTAGAGGCTGATTTTCACGGGCTTTCCCTCGGCGTAGGGTTGGAACATCTAGATTATATTTTCTCTAGTGCGATCCAGGGAGGTTGCACAATGTGGGTGAATCCCCTAGCTGAGCAGGGTGAGTATATCCCCAGGTTATCTTGTCCCACGTTCGAGTGCGATGTGTGTACTCCACTTGTAGAGGGAACATGACCACCTCCACCGTTGTGTATATTTTACCATGACCATTGAGAAAGTCTGGCTTGGTACCGTGGTACAGTGAGTAAACTCGGAGTTGGGTCAGAACTATGAGACTGCATCCTCGAGTTATAGCTCGTTGGGATGGTTATTGTACTCGTGTGTATCGTATATTACTTGTGTATGAGAGCAAGAAAATATATTTGTATCTATGCTAAAGTAAAGAGATAAAATGAGTATAGATTAAATCTTAGTCCGGGAGACTCTATCCGGATGTATATTATTAAAATGAATAAAGATAAATTCTCATTCCTAGAGATTCTATCCGGAAGTATATTGTGATATGTATATGAGAGTGAGTATGATAATCTATATAATTATATTAGTGTGTGTATATATATATATATATATATATATATATATATATATATATATATATATATATATATATATATATATATATATATATTTGTTGTGTATCGAGGGTCTAATGGATCTCGACGATCGACACTGGCAGGTAGTAGTGTATCGGGGGGTTCCTTGTTTGGACTTCGCTACGAGAGACACCCCACGCACAAACATGGCATAGTGTTGAGACTGGGGAGGAGTTTAGCCCTTAGTACTCGGTTTACTTAGGACCTTTAGAGTTTGGGGGTGTCAGATTAGTTAGGCAGAGTAGCTTGACTAGGATGTTTAGAGGGATACGTTAGATGTGCACTATTAGAAGAGAGGTAAGGGGTATCTCATGGGAGTGCGATATCAATTTATATATGAGAGAAAACATATTTTCTTAAATAAAGCATTTATGCACTTGCAAAATATTTTCACAACTCGGGCTCTGACCCTTTTCTATTTTTTTCCTCTTTTGCTATATATATATATATATAGGTCTCCAGACACAGGGACGCCTGGATGATGATTCCTTCGAGTCAGATGTCTGCTGCAGCAGCTGTGGATGCAGGTCTCTTGTAGAAGCCTCCATCCTCGAGATATAGATAGGTGGTATTGTAGAAACATTCGGCTGATAGACCAATTGTATTTACTTATTCTTTTACGGCCTTTCTGTGCGACCCTTGATTTGATTGTATCATTTTAATTCGAGTGTTCGGTTATTTTATTTCTTTTTCAATTTCATATATATTAACTGTGGGATAGTTTTACTTTGTTGGTTTGTTTAAAAAGATTAGTTAAATAAAATTTTGACGTCAGCCTAATAGGTTGTTAGTAATTAATTTGGTTTTCGACACCGATGCTAAGAATGAACCATATGCGACTCCTGTTTTAATTTGGTACAGGAGTGATCGCCCGATATTTTATTAGGCGAGGTGTCACATTAACATACCTCCACTGCCTATAGGCCAAGATTTCCCTTGGTTGCAGGATTTGTATTTAAGCTTCAACCTATCTCTCATTGGGTTTCCCATTTTACTATGTAAAAAGTCTTGGTCTGAGGTCTAGCTTCTCTAAGATTAAATAATTTGAGAATGTTCTCATTTTGGGTTCTTCTAATATTATGAATAATGGAATCTTTTGTACACTCTTTCATGAACAATAACACATGCTTGATGATATCCTAAATTTTCATAGTCATGCCTTCAAAAATAATTTGGTTACTATTTTTTGAATATCCCACGTGATATCACTGGGAATAAGATTCAACAAAGTATTTATATAGTCCAATTTGGATTTATAAGTAAAAGATATAAATTAACTTTAGCAAGCCCCTTTATAAGCAGAGAATCTAAAGACATATAGTCAATTTTGGATCTATAGTTAACCGTAACAGGCCCTTTTATAAGATTCAACAAAGTATTCATATAGTCCAATTTGCATTTATGCCAAATACATCTCCAAAAAAACTCTCATACCTTAGCTATAAGAGTCCCACTTATCAACAAAGGATCTAAAGTTTAACTTGAATTTCCACAATATCTATATATGGAAGACAACTTGATCCCACCCTTCAGAATAATCTCATTTATTGCGATCTAAAATCTTATAGATATCCACTATGCCTCTCATTCTTCTCTTCTTTCTCTCACTGAATCTAAACCTTCTAACCATATTCACAATCCTAATGTCTGGTCTAAATCATTTGCGAATGTTTTTGCCTCCACTCATTCAAAAGAAATATCTTGTAAAACTCCATTTTCTTACAAAGGTGAACCAACTATCATTTTTTCGGAAGAAGATATTGAAGATCTATCAATTCCCCTTAAACATTCTATTGTTGATGAACTTTTCATTGGCAGACCTTCTCTTGAAAATATTCATAAATCCTTCCTCTCCTTCTTTATTCTTGCAGCATACAACATTGGTTTGTTAGATAACAAACACATCATCATTAGGATCCATAGTGAAGAAGATTTTATGAGGCTTTGGATGAGGGAACAATGGTTTCTTGGTGTTTATCCAATGAGAAAGTTTAAATGGATGTCAAATTTTATAATTGATATTGAAAGTAGCATCTCTATAGTTTGGATAAAATTTCCAAATTTTCCTCTTCACTTTTTGATAAATCATCATAATTTTTCAATTGTTCATGTGCTCACTAGATCTACTATAAAGGTGAATAAAAACTGTTTTCTTAATTTATCTCAATGATTATCTTCCTTACATGGAATTCTATAGGTGTTTCGAATAAAGATACAATTAAAAGGTAATTTTTTTTTTGTCAAAACTCATAAAATTCCTCTGGATTGTTTGATTGAGCCAATGTTAAATATTAAGCAATTGTCTAAGTTGATCTTTAAATTAAATTGTGAGGAAGCTATTAGTAATAAATTAATAAGATTTGTATTTTTTTTTATAGATTTGAAAATGTTATGAAGGATAATGATCAACTTATTTCTTTTACTTTAACTCATCATAATCTTCAATCTAAGGTGTTGATTTGCTTTATATGCCAAATGTTCTAAAGAGAAAAGGCTGGAGCTTTAGGATTCTTTTAAGCACATCACTATTGCTTTTGACTATCTGCCTCACCTTGTTATATGGGATTTTAATATTATATCTCATGTTGATGAAAAGTGTGGTGGGAATGAAATTGATGTTCTAGAAGTTCAATACTTCAAGTTATTTATTTCTAGAAGTGCTTTTACAGACTTAGGATATATGGGCTCTAAATACATTTGGTGGAACAATAAATATGGTGAAGAAATTGCTCCACAAATCATGCCTCTCAGCTTTGGAACACTTATCATACACCACTGAAATCCACAAATCTTTAGGTATGTGGTCATAAATTATTTTAAGCAGCATAGCTTGATCACCATTTTGAACAGAATAATATGGGGTTGTTTTGTAGTTAGCTGTTACATCCATCACTTTTGACATTAACATAACTTAAAATACTCATAAAGATACCAAGAAACGTTACATTCCAAGTTATAGTTTAGCGTTTGATAACATGGAATTTCAAGAACTCATTATTTGATGCCCATTATCTCTTTTTAGTAGGTAGTACATAGGGAACCCAAAGTGGCGAAGTACAATAAGTGCAAAACCATGTAAGAGATGGGGAAAAGACAGAAAGATAATTAATTGGAATGAAAAGTGCCAACCTATTGGTGGTGATGCTTCAAAGTTGGCAACTCAGTTGGGTTATTTTGCAGGGCAAGGGAACCGATTTTCATAGGATCTGCCATCTTGGGATAAAATGAATTCACACGGTCTCACAATAATTTGGAAAATTGTACAATTAAAATTTGTATATTTTTTTTATCTATGTTAATAATATAAATTGCACATAATCTAATTAACTTATTGTAACACATGTTCTTGAAAACCGAAAATGCTCCTGATAGTTACATGGATATTTATGTGAAGAAAATTGGGCTGCATTGGAAGAGGATAAATAACCACTTAAAGGAGGAGTATTATAACAAAATTGAGACTTGTGAGGAGAGAATTACAAATAGACCCTCCCATATTGACAATGATCAGTGGGAGAAGTTGGTGGAACGTTAGGGAACAGAAAAATGTATTGATCTAATATTGTTAGTTAATTGTATCTTTCAGTCAAAGTTCTATTTGTTATAATACAACATTATTTCAATGTATAAGTTTAATTTAGTTTCATTCTATTGCAACAAGTGGCTCATCAGAATTCTCAAAATTGAATAAATCTTTGTTTTCATCCTAAGATAAGAAAAAATCATTCCCATGAGTAATAGTAGTTTTTAGTCATGTCATTTGAATTTATGTTTCATTTTTATGTCTTTAGTTTGAATCAAAATCGTTCTTAATGTACTTATTTTTACCACCACATTAGATGAAGACAAAAGGTTTACAAACTGATAAACTTGGGATTTGGAGATATGCACGAAAGAGAAATGAGCCTTATAGTGATACTGATGGGTAGGCCGATAAAGTGGTATATACATTTCAATTATTTTTCTCACAATCTAATTTGAAATAGTAGTAAACAGTTCCATGTGCATATGAGGCATTTTTGTATATCATGTGATGTTGATATTTTATTGAAATTGTGTTCTCTATTTTTTGGAAAGTATAAAGAGATTGTTAGAAGTGTTACCGGAGGATCAAAAAAATGATGTCAAAGTGAGAAATAAGATATTAAATGAGTTGATAGGGTCTAATTGACATGATCGTGTCTTGTGCATGGGAGTAGATCTTCAACCGACACAAAAAAGGTTAAGAACAACGTCATTATCTCAACATTATGAGCAACAGGTAGCCGAATTACATAAAGAAGCTGATGAACGTGAAATTCTCCATCAAGAAGATCTTAATCATGTTCAATACAAGGTTAGTGCTGAGAGAGATGCCAAAATCAATAAGACTAAAGGATTTTTTCTTAATTTGATACAACAATTTGGATTTCTCATACTAAATGATGCACTTGCTTAGGTATTTTATAAACAATTAGAATTTTTTTCACAAATAATTTGAGATTATGTTAGGCTGAGTGGGGTGGTGAATATTTATATTGATGAAATTAATTTATGTTTTCATGTGGAGATTTTGTTATTGAGTTCAGTTTTAACATTAAAACAGGTTGGTTATCATGAATAAACAAATGAAACTCTACCTAAATTTTATGAAAAATATCAAGTGATTTAGAAATAGTTAACACGATTATTATCGTCTAAAATTAGTTTATAGATTAATGGTCTTAGTTGAAAAATTCCAATAATAAAAAAATGAATAACAAAATTATAACTATAGACTTGCTAAGTTGTGAGAAAAAGAATGACTTGAGAGATAAAGAAGGAAACCGGGGATTTACGTGGTTCAGCCTAATAAGGTGCCTTCGTCCACAAGTGTAGTATTATTTTTATGTATTTTATTGGGAAATAGCCAAAAAAGTTGGGAATACAAGCTCAGATCCATTATTATATGTAGTTATTAGAGAGAGCATATAATGGGACATGTGGAGTGCCTTTATAGGTCAGGCAATGATGAGTTTATTATAGCACAATGAAGGTGGGATATTGTGTAATTTCCTCATGTGTATATGTAGGATAGATGTGACTGCTGATATTCCACCACGTGTGTAAGCTGGTACGACTTTGGTATTGAGGGGTTAATTATTACGATATTAACTAACACCGTATTAACACCAGTGAGATAATTAGTGGAATGGCAGGGCTGAGCATATTTTTACCTGAGCCGACCTCACTGCCCTTGGTCAAGAAGATTATATGTCAAAGATAACACGTGTCACCCCTGAGAGGCCCACATGGTGTCCTATATTTATGGTATAACAAAAGCCTCCAAGACTTCATTCATGAGTGGAACTTGTAGCCATTTCTCTGAAATAGTGAACTCTTGGAGTGGTTGATAGGTGAAATGAATGGATGTAGTGTTAATAACCATAATGTGGTCGGGTAAAGTAGATTTGGTCATCATGATTTCTCCTCAGCTCACGTCGAGTAGATTAACTTCTACAATTCTTGAATGAGGTGGCCATGATTTAGATTTCAAAAATAGGTATAATCATTATGCATGCTTGGGACGAAAGGTGTGCCTTTTCAATGTTCTTGCAATGTTTATTTCCTTTTCAGAGGTGACACCATCATGACTAGTGATGTTTTTCCACCAAACTCAAACTATTTAAAGTCTTAAGCCCCTATCGGACTTTTAAAGAGAAAAAAATTTACTATGTCTTCTGAGTTCATTCGTCTCCAACAAGCTTTCTTCTTATTCGGGCGTGTTTCTCACTTTCTCTTATCTTCTTTCAACTCCTTTTCTCATTCGAAGGTACGTGACCGTCCACTCTCTCAATTTTTTTATGGTTTTCACCCATTTTCTTCAAATATTTTACGATTAACACTGTTCATTCGCATGTCATTCTCAGATTGCTTCCTGCTTAGTGTTTGATAATCGAAAGTTTAATCAGTTAGGTGGCCATTGAGCTGCTTGGCCTAGGATTTCACCATTTTTAGTGTTTTGTATAGAGTTGTCATATATCTTTTGTGTTTGGGTAGTCCCCAAGCTTTTTCATCCCACAAAAACTGTCTTCTATCTTAATGAGCTGTCCTCCCCATGTTCACTAATTATTTGAGATTTTAGTTGAATTATATCCAACTTGTCTTGTTATTACTACTAGGTAATTTCGTTAACCTTTACAAGTTATTTGTCCAGAAGACGAACTAGGGAAACTAAATTATACACCAAGGGAAATTTTTTCTAATGGATCTTCCCTATTATTGGTTGAAGTTCCATTTTAATGTCCAAACCTTGAGGATCAAGAAATAGTTATCCCAGTTTCACAGAAAGTAGGTATTGAGAGTTTATGTAATACTGTTTCAATGTCTGTTAAAAATTTGGACTCTTCCTCTTATGAGGTTATGTCTAATAGAGGTGATGATGTAAGGCCTAATGAGATGAGGCTTGTCCCTTCCCATTCCCTCGTAAAAGAACTAGTTGATGAGAAGACTATTAGTTAAGAGAGCGATTCGAGTGATTCTTCCAATTCTTATTAACCCTCCACTACTGACGTGATGTGGTGTGCCTACGATATTTTAGAGGATGAATTGGATAGACTTAGGAAAAAAATATAGTATCCCCATCAGTATTCAAACTAGTTCTCCCACTAGTGAGGGGAGAGATTATGATAACTCCAATTCAAACGAGATTTTCCTTCATTTTTTGGGTTCATTTTTTGGGCCTTTCAAGTTGGACTTTGCCTACCATTCATCATATTATTAGATCCATTCTGAGTGATTATGGTTTTATGCTTACTCAGCTCCCTCCTAATGCATATATGACTATTTTGGGGACTATGATGTTCTGAAAGGCTCGGGCTGGGGTTGATCTCACTACAAATATGTTTAGATATGTTAATGGCCTGTAGGACAATGCGAAGTCCCCTGGATACTCTTATTTTTTCTAAGGAGGTCACATTTAAGAATGGTTAATGTTTTCCAGACCCCTAACCATGGTTGGAAAGGACAGTTTGTGCTTACAAGGGCTGAATGAGAATTCTGGGTTGAATAAAATAGGTAATTTTTTTTATATTTTAACAAATATTTCTTCTCTTTAAACTACATTATTCTGATATCTCTGTTGTTTCTTTTAGTAAGGAAGTCTCCAATACTTCTGCCTATGGTACAGAACCTAGTGGAGGCTTACTGCATACGAAATCACCCAACATTTGAAGAATTATTTTTTTGCCATGATTATAGGTGCAGTGTAGTACCAATTCCCAATATTATGTTATTTTTCCCGTGCAAATTACAATCATACAAAACCCTTGGATTTTGGATCATTAATTTATGGATTTATCTTTATGATTGGTTATTCTTTGAGCCTTGATTGTAATTATTTGAAGTTTTTGGGTGAATTAGAGATTTGAGAAATTTTATAAATCGACCGAACTTGAAGGTCGTTCGAACGAAATTCTAGTCTCGTTCGATTGATAATACTAGTTGAATGAATGAAAAGACCATTTCATTCAAATTAGACATCTAACAACGATCTAACGACCCTCATCTGTATAAGGTTCCAACCTCGTTAGAAGTTCGTTCGATGGGATATCGAACGAGATCTCTATCTCGTTCGAATGAGTGTAACACCCCGTATTTCTGTCCATTTAATATTTAATTAATTTGGGAAAATTTTAAAATACTTATGTGTCGTAATTTAATTGAATTAATTATGGTAAAATTTAATTAAATATTAATCGGAGAGTAATGGTTAATATTTGGGGAAGTTAAATTACTAAGTTAATAGTAATAATTAAATTACGTCATAACGTGTATTACTGACGTGACATTTATTTATCTCAGTCGGGAGTCGGTATAGACTAATTTGGGTATGAGATAAGGATTTTTATAAATTAATTCGGATGTCAGTTATGAGTTCACGGTTGAGTCTGGTTGGGTCGAGATATCCAGAAAAGAGTACCTGGGGTATTAAATGGGTATCGGGGCGTTTTTAGGCATAGTCGAGTACATACGGGGGTATTTGGGCCACTCGGGCTTGGCCCATTAGACTAAACACGAGATTTGTGTTTAATACCTAAATCTAAGAGTGAGGAAATAGAAAAAACACAAATCTAAAACCTAAGTCTTTGAGATGAAGCCATAGGGAGCAGTTAGAGTATAATTGGGGATCCTTTTGGAGACCAGGCTAGGAACGAATTTGGGGTGTTCATCATCAAGCTTGCCTCTACACCAACGAATCAGACACTACGAACCCAAAAGGCAAGTGGTTAACTTGTTGTGATGTTTAATTATGATATTCAATTCATATTTTAGTGATGTGTAAACCAAAATCCGTTTTTGGGTATAAATGGGTACAAAATGGGGATTTTGTTAATGGAACACTTGAATGAGTTTCAAAGTAAGAATTAATTGTGTTACACGGTTCTGAGTATAGATATCTGATTTTAATGTGAACCCCAGTAGAAATTATGGACGAAATTGGGATAAATAGATGGAATTTGAATTTAACGTGTGAAAACTCTAAAATTCCCCTAAATCAGAAAAAGTAGAAATTTGTGAGATTTAATTTGAGTTTGAAGTTCTATAAGGTGCCCTGATCCTATTCCTATGTATATATAGTGTTGATTGTGATTGGGTTAGACCTGGGGAAAGGATAGAACTTTTAGTTTTTCGTTAATGGTGGAAATAAAGCCTCGGAGAAGAACACCACTTGTTCGATCGATCGATCGACATGTGGGGGTCTATCAGTCGACCCTTCAGGTTTTTCAGCAGTGTGGCCTTCAGATTTATAAGGGTAAAAATATTGCTAAATCTCCTACCTAGTAAAAATAATAGAGAGGGATTAAATATTGGAGTTAATGCCTAACAATTATAAGGGAATATAATTTGGATTGGTAGGGAGATTACGTGCGACACATCACGAATGAATTTTGAAGAAATAAATTCTTAAGGATAAAATAACTAACTGGGTGGATAGGTTCGGGTATAGTGTTAGTGCGACACTACCTACTTAAATTACTTATGGAGTAAAACTAATTAATTTAGAGTCGACGTATAGACTCATGTGATATTTAATTTCGGGTCAAGAGAGCGAGTCCGAGTACATTGGTTGGGGGACACCAAAAGTATTAAATTAATTAATGTGCAAATTAATCAAATTAGAGTAGGTATAGACTCGAGATTTATATGTAGGCTAGTGCTACGAATTTCTGTACATGGTAAAGCCGGGATTTATATATATATATACGGTGTGTTATAGTATATATATATTATGTGTGCTTATGAATATCAGTGACAAGATATTTATTTAAAGTTTATACTCTAGTTCTATCAAGGGAGGTTGCGCGAAGTGGGTGAATCCCCTAGCTTGAGGAGTAAGGCGAGTATATCCCGAGGTCATAGAATCCGGTATATGGGTGAGGGGCTTATCTCACTTTCAGGAAGGAAATATGACCGCCTCCACAACGTTTATATTTTTTCCAAGTTAGTGAGTGATTCCGACTTGGATTAACTAGGTTAAGTGAGCACACCTAGTGGGATAACACTTTAGAGGATACATCCAGTGAGTTATTACTCGGGAGGATGGGTTTTATTTATATTCAATGTATGTGTGAATGTTGTAATATGGTTCTATGTATATAATGGGATAAATAGTTATATACGGGTGATTAAATACAGGAAGTGAATTGTATTAACTATATATGGGTTATATTCATATTCAACATATGTGTGATTATTGTAAGATAATTTTACGTATATAATGGGGTGAATAATTATATATGGGTAATTTAAATACATGGAGAAAATTGTATTATTTATATAACTAGTGAACGTTATATGTCTTTCAAGGAAAGATGATTAACGAAGTTAAGGTGGCAAATAACTTATAAATCATGCATTATAAATACTCGAGATTGAGTAGGCCGGTTGATAAGATTTATATCAAGTATCTAGTTTCGGGGTAGAGGACTAGGTGAGATATAAGGGAAGCGTTAGGTGTGCACATTAGTTGATGGGTGAGTTGTCCTCATGGGAGTGCGACACTAATTAAATATGAAGCGCATTCATGCATTTTATATTACTGCAAGTTAATCACTTGCTAAATGTTTTCAAAATGTTTTGGGTTCTAACCCTTGCTATCAAATATTTTCAAAAACTTTTAGGTGTCCAGCCACAGGGACGCCAGACTTAATTCATTCCAGGGATACGCTCCTGTAGCACATGTGGATGTTGCAGGATTTGGATAGGAGCTTCTGTCTTTTCTATTTATAGTGTACGGATCCAGTTCAGATTACTTCGACATGTTGCTACCAGATTTATTTTGTATCTCTTTCTGATTGTATGGGATTTATTATTTTTATTATTTACGTTGGTTTTGGATTTTAGCCGATGGTTTATTCGGTAAGACTTTTGTCATTATATATGATGATTGATTATATCTGTATGGATTGTGTTACTTTAAATTCCTCATTTATTTTATCTGGATTAATAAAGTTTAAAATTTGACATCATCTTTTGAATACTAGGTGGTTAGTAATTTTTTTAAAAATTTTGATAGTGGTGCTAAGAATGATCCATATGAGATTCCTATTTAATTGGATTTAGGGCTGATCACCCGGTATTTCATTGAGTGGGGTCTCACAGATGGTATCAGAGCATCAGGTACTAGTGTCCTTAGGATCTGTGCGGCTTTTCACATTTTAGCTTAGCATTCTTTGATGTAGAGCCTTATGATAGGATTGTTGTATTCCTCTACGTGTGCGGCTTACGTATCCTGCTATCAAGTATAGTGATGTGATTGATACACGAGTTTGGTTGGGCTTTGTACACTGAACATTCTTTGGGATGACCAACGAGGGCCATAGGTGGATTGCAGGAGGAGAGGATCAACATAAGACATGGAGTATTCTGGAAATGGTGATTGTGATAGGAATCACCTTGATTGTTGTTCAAACCGGTGGTGATAAAATAATCACCCGGGAGAGATAGTCACCCAAAGCACTGTTGTGGATAACGGTGGTATAATTTCAACCTCACCCAGCGTAGTCAGCAAGGGGTGGGGAAAGTGTGCAAGTACCATTGTGGAAGGTCCATCTGTAAGGATTTGAGTAGCAGAGTAGCGTGATAAGTCAATGGGAGGAGATAACCCAAAGAAAATTGTGTAGGGTGGTGTGCTGCGGCACCCAAGACTAAATTTTGAACAAAAGGGGCGATGTTATAGTGGTAGGAGTCAGTCACCACAACCATGGAGAAATACCAGGAATAATAAGGAATTTAGGATGCGGTTTGACCACAAATCTTCGCATCAGCAGTTTAAACCGGTAGGCAAAGGAGATTTTAGTACTTACTTTAGAAGGGTCGAATAGTGGCCGTACATAAGGGAAATTTGTATTATGCAGCAAACTTCATACCTAACGAGGTGGATACGGAGGTCAAGAAGGGGTCCATGAGTTAATAATGGACTCGTGGGTAATACAAAAGCGTGGATGGAAAACTCTGGCTAGGATGACTGGTACTATAGTCATCAAGGTAGTATGTTTTTTATTTGATATCAATACTTCTGTGAGAAGGAAGCCAAGAGAGGTGGAGTATCTGACCAAAAGGCAAGATCGTATTTAGCAATACTAGTGGGGCACCACAAGGGGATACCCAGTAAAGGATATATTTTAATGATTAAGGTCAATAGAATTTCTACCAAGTGATGGTTGATTTAGCCAATGCCATCAAGGCCAGCTACGAGTCCCATAAGGGCCAGTGAATCCAAAGGGACAACAAGGGTAACAATTTGGGTCAAGACTACCAAGTATACAAGAGGGACAACCCCGGCGCGGCCATTGGGGCCTGAGGTAGGGGATTGACACAGAGAGGTGTCTTATGTATGGAAAGTGGGACCACAACAATTGATTATGTCCACAGTGAGTCAGAGGATAGGAGTGGGATGCCCATAGGGACAACAATTATGAAGTTTTGGTTCGGTTGGATAAGAAGATTATGTCTAGGAACCATTTGGGTCGCCGGTGTATAGGCAAGTGGAAGTATGAGTTTTATCCTCGGATAGATGGGGTGAACTTTGTGACATGAGTGGTCACAGTATTCTTATTAAAACTATATTCACGTGGGAGCCGAGTTTAGTGGGTGTATCGTAGTGTTACTTTTAAGTATATGTTTACCACGGGGTAACGGGGCTCTATTTTGTTTTACCTGCAGGGGAGTAGGTGTGAACACTGAGAGGGTATGTTTTATAAGGTTAACTCATTTTGAGAAGTGTTATGAGAGCATGATTTTTTTGGGTATGGACTGGTTAGCGATGGGTAAGCGATGGTGGGCGGTTACAGCAAGACTATCGTGTTCGCAGTTTCAGGGCAGGATGCATGTTCTTGTGCGATGACTCACCTGAAAGAGGGTCGAGCTTGCGGTTATATTAATTCATGATGTAAAATTTAGAGGGTACAATTGTCTAATTATATTGGATCCCGGTGCATAGGGACTTTTACTGATATGATTCAGGGCATGGCGGATTAACCATAGGGCGGAGAGATATAGCTTGGTAGTGACTTATCGCTAAGGACTTAGTGATAGTGCGGGAACAATATTATATTAATCCTTTAGAGACACGGGAGTCGACAATTAGACCTATGAGTACAGGGATAGAGTTTTGGGTGTCCCAAGTATATGCCCGGGTCTACGAAAATCAATAAACGACAATGCTAGTGTTTAATGCATTGGAGAAGTTCTTTTGGGCTCCGTTGTGAAATGTTAGGCGAATAAACCCTAATAAACGTGGATAGTTGAAAGACGTTATTGGATGCTAGGACACCAGGTTAAAGGATGAGTTTTGAACGTGTGGAGTTACACTTTGAGGTGAAAGCAAGTACGCTATTAGGCCAGTATAGTCGGGTAGTGCTGCGAAAGAAGCACTGAGAAAACTTTTGCGCCGCAAGTTAAAGGGCGAGGCAACATCAAGAAGATTAAATTACAATTTAGGGAAATATCGAAAGTGATCACATGATGTAGTGTGATCTGTGGGATAACCTTGAAAGAAAATTATTATGTATGTGACGTCTGTGATGTTGTGTAAATATGCACGGGATTTAGGGTGTATGGGCGCCATGGTTAGTGTGATTTTATAATCGTCTTAAATAGATAAATGTGTAAATAAGCGTGTGGAATATATGCCTGGGGAACAGTTAGAAAATAAGTGGGAAAGTACAGTGAACTGAAATCCGTTGGAGAAAGAAAACAGTTCAACTTTTGTATATCAAGGAGAACGATCTCCACCGTGAGGAGTGGAAAGGCGGTGGATGCACATGCAACAAGATATCTTAAGGCAAGAAAGAGGCCACATTTTTGGGAAAATAGAAAAGTGTATCACTTAGTTATATGTGTAGAGTGGTTTTACGTATAGAAAAGGTGTAGATTCCTACCTCACAAAAACTACACAAGGAATAGAGTTCTTGAGCATGGGAATTGGTGTTGAATGAGACATAGAGAATTTGTCTTCGGGTAGACCATTTAAGGATGGAAAAGGTTGATTTGAGGGTATCAACCAGGAAATTTTTGAAATTTAATTGTTTCAGTGATGGAATTAATGCTCAGGTGGGTAAAAATTGTGGAGGGGTCAAGGTTTCCATCGGGTTGAGAAATGGATCGACCTGAACATGAATTGTTATCTTGGAATGGGTTATACTAGCGAGTTGTATACACAACTTTAGTATTAACGGCAAGGAGTGAAACAGAACAAGGTGTCGTCCAATATTGTTGGGAATTGGGGAGAGACCTTTCAGTCCCAGCTCTGGTAAAAAGTGTCAGGAGGTGATAGGGACAGAGTTACATATTGGGTTGAATGTGTCGCCCATAAGTCGATGGGTAGACGGGAAGCGAGAATTGTGTATTCTAGATTTTTAGGTAATTCGAGAGTAGTAATTACCATACGTAGAATTACGTGCAATGCCTTGTAACGATTTAGTATCTGCGTGACACCTTGGGAGACTTTATGGGAAAAGTTTCATTGTCCACCTTTGGTTGATAATAGGTGGGGAAATGACAAAACTTCTAGGACCCAAAATGAGTTGTGGTCCATCAGTGGGATTGAGAAAGTTATGTCTTTCGATGTCATTCAGAACGTAATGAGGAATACATTACCATGCGTGGAAGATGGAAGTCTGACATGCGTAGTCAGGTATTTTGCGGGTAATTACCCGGAAGAAAGTCACGCATTTGGCAATGAGGAAATTGGAACCCATATAGGAGGGGAATTTCCAAACATAAAGAGGATAGAGACGGTGGAGTATATGTTCATCAGTTGAGGCACTGCATGGTAGGGGAAATCGAGTTAGAGATTGGTGACCATCGAGAGGGCTACCTAGTACGGCCCACTCGAGGAGATTGATTTACAGCCAGACATCTCATAGAAGGAGATATCCAAGGCTATTATGGGTCGCAGTGAGCGAAAGCTACGATCTAAGGTGGTGCCACTAGTCAGAGTTTGATGGGGGCACAACAGTATTGACGAGTCCACGTGGGAGCGGGAAGAGGATATGTGAGAGTAGTATCAGATTTATTCTCCACAGTTATGGCCAAATTTCAGGGACGAAATTCCTTTGTAGGGGGAGTATGTAACACCCCGTATTTCTGTGCATTTAATATTTAATTAATTCGGGAAAATTTTAAATTACTTGTTTGTTGTAATTTAATTGAATTAATTATGGTAATATTTATTTAAATATTAATCGGAGAGTAATGGTTAATATTTGGGGAAGTTTAATTACTAAGTGAATAGTAATAATTTAATTACGACATAACGTGTATTAGTGATGTGACATTTGTTTATCTTAACCGAGAGTCGGTATAGACTAATTTGGGTATGAGATAAGGATTTTTATAAATTAATTAGGATATCAATTATGAGTGCACGGTTGAGTTCGAATGGGCCGAGATAGTCGTAAAAGAGTACTCATGGGTATTAAATGGGTCTCGGGGCATTTTTAGGCATAGTCGGACCAACACGGGGGTATTTGGGCCACCTAGGCTTGGCCCATTAGACAAAAAAGGGATTTGTGTTTAATACCTAAATCTGAGAGTGAGGAAACGACAGAAACACAAATATAAAACCTAAGTCTTTGAGAGGAAGCCATAGAGAGCAGTTAGAGTAAAATTGGGGATCCTTTTGGAGACAAGGCTAGCAATGAATATGGGGTGTTCATCATCAAGCTTGCCTCTACACCAGTGGATCAGACACTACGAACCCAAAAGGCAAGTGGTTAACTTGTTGTGATGTTTAATTGTGATATTCAATTCATATTTTAGTGATGTGTAAATCAAAATCCGTTTTTGGGTAGAAATGGGGACAAAATGGGATTTTCGTTAATGGAACACTTGAATGAGTTTCAAAATAAGAATTAATTGTGTTACATGGTTCTGATTATAGATATCTGATTTGAATGTGAAACCCAGTAGAAATTATGGATGAAATTGGAATAAATAGATGGAATTTGGATTTAACAAATTCCCCCAAATCGAAAAAGTAGAAATTCGTGAGATTTAATTTGAGTTTGAAGTTCTATAAGGTGCCCTGATCCTATTCCTATGTGGATATATTGTTGATTGTGTCTGGGTTAGACCAGGGGAAAGGATAGAACTTGGAGGTTTTCATTAATGGTGGAAACAGAGCCTTGGAGAAGACAAGCACATGTTCGATCGATCAATCGACGTGTGGGGGTCGATCGATCGACCCTTTAGGTTTTTCGCCAGTTTGGCCTTGGGATTTATAAAGGTAAAAATCTTGGTTAAAAGTCCTACCTAGTAAAAATAATAGAGATAGATTAAATATGGGAGTTAATGCCTAACAATTATAAGGGAATATAATTGGTATTGGTAGGGAGATTACGTACGACACATCACGAATGAATTTTGATGAAATAAATTCTTAAGGATAAAAAAACAAACTGGGTGGATAGTTTCGGGTATAGTTGTAGTGAGACACTACCTACTTAAATTAGTTATGGAATAAAACTAATTAATTTAGAGTCAGGGTATAGACTCGGGTGATATTTAATTTCGGACCAAGAGAGAGAGTCCGAGTACATTGATTGGGCGACACCAAAAGTATTAAATTAATTAATGTGCAAATTAATTAAATTAGAGTCGGACCATAGACTCGGGATTTATATGTAGGCTAGTGCTACGGATTTTTGTATATGGTGAAGCCAGAATTTAAATAATTATATATATACGGTGTGTGATAGGATATATATATATATATATATATATATATATATATATATATATATATTATGTATGCTTATGAATATCAGTGACTAGATATTTATTTAAAGTTTATACTCTAGTTCTATCAAGGGAAGTTGCGCGAAGTGGGTGAATCCCCTAGCTTGAGGAGTAGGGTGAGTATTTCCCAAGGTCATAGCGTCCGGTATATGGGTGAGGGGCTTATCTCACTTTCAGGAAGGAAATATGACCGCCTCCACAACGTTTATATTTTTTTCCAAGTTAGTGAGTGATTCCGACTTAGATTAACTAGGTTAAGTGAGCACACCTAGTCGGATAACACTTTAGAGGATACATCCGGTGAGTTATTACTAGGGGGATGGGCTATATTTATATTCAACATATGTGTGAATATTGTAATATGGTTCTATGTATATAATGGGATAAATAGTTATATACGGGTGATTAAATATAAGAAGTGAATTGTATTAATTATATATGGGTTATATTCATATTTAACATATGTGTGATTATTGTAAAATAACTTTATGTATATAATGTGATGAATAATTATATAATGGTAATTTAAACACATGGAGAAAATTGTATTATTTAGATAACTAGTGAACGTTATATGGCTTTCAAGGAAAGATGATTAACTAAGTTAAGGTGATAAATAACTTATAAATCATGCATTAAAAATACTCGAGATTGAGTAGGGTGGTTGACAAGAGTTATATCAAGTATCTAGTTTTGGGGTAGAGGACTAGGTGGGATATAAGGGAAGCGTTAGGTGTGGACATTAGTTGAGGGGTGAGTTGTCCTCAAGGAAGTGCGAAAATAACTTAAATATGAAGTGCATTCATGCATTTTATATTACTGTAAGTTAATCATTTGCTAAATGTTTTCAAAATGTTTTTGGTTCTAACCCTTGCTATCAAATATTTTCAAAAACTTTTAGGTGTCCAGCCATAGGGATGCTAGACTTAATTCATTCTAGGGATACACTGCTGCAACACATGTGGATGTTGCAGGATTTTGATAGGCGCTTCTCTCTTTTCTATTCATAGTGTAGGAAACCAGTTCAGTTTACTTCGAGCATGTTGCTCCCAAATTTATTTTGTATCTCTTTCAGATTGTATGGGATTTTAGTCGATGGTTTATTCGGTAATACTTTTGCCATTATATGTGATGATTGATTCTATCTGCATGGATTTAGTTATTTTATCTGGATTAATAAAGATTAAAATTTGACATCAGATTTTGAATACTAGGTGGTTAGTAATTTTTATAAAAATTTCGACAGTGATGCTAAGGATGATCCATATGAGATTCATGTTTAATTGGATATAGGACTGATCACCCGGTATTTCATTGAGCGGGGTGTCACAATGAGGTCCCATTCTCGTTGCTAAGAAATCTTTTAAATCGGATTTCCCTTCTGTGCTATCACATTTCGGATCATTAGAACGATGACGTGTCACCACTGGGTGATTCCAAATGACCAAAATCGGGATTTTGTGTTTGGGGATTGGTTCTTAAATTGTTTTGCGGGTTTATGTTGGTGAGAGGAAGAGCGAGGTGGGGAGGTTCTTCACCCATCAAAACACATAAGATTCCCTCTCTCTCTCTCTCTCTCTTTCTCTCCCTCTCTAATTTCAAGGGTGTTCCATCTTCCTCAAGCTCCTCCCACCATTGGTACATCATACCACCACCAACCTCCACTTTATTTCACCATAGTTTATAAGTGTTCCACCGTATATGCGCCTTATAAACCCATTCCCTCCATTGTTGAGTAGAGTTATGAATTTTGAGTTATTATTGGGGTTTCTAAGTAAGAAGAATAGATTATTAATGGAGTTTGAGGGGGGGTTTCTTAAAGATTTTACAAAGGCAACATTTATGGATCTAGGCAACATCCTTAAGCCACATTGGGAGGTGGGGGGTTTCCATCACCTTCTTCTTCATTCGACCTTTTTTGGAGCTCCATTTGAGGTGGAAAAACTTTACTCTCATCTTAGAACTTTATTTTTCAATGTATTGGTCTTATAGTTGAGTTTCAAATCCTTCTTCCCATTCATGTAAACTTGTGACATTTTGATGATAAGAACATAAACAAGTTTAATGGATTTTTAATGAGTTGTAACTTGGAATAAAGAAAATATAAATTTCATTTCTTAAAGTTTCAAAAAGGTGTTGAAAATGTGATAAGGGTAAGATTTCAAGAATATATGTATTAATAAAGAAAATGGTATTTTTCTTATAAAGTAGTCTTTGGATGTTTAATGATTTCTTGAAAAAGAAATTAATGAAATAAAAGGATTTCTAACTTGAGAAATATGTTACTCCAAAGTATTAAAGAAGTGTCAATGAGTTAAAAATACTTAAGAAGTTAGTGTGGATAACTTAATGGTGTTTTGGGAAATAACACTTGTGAAAATGGAGAAAATGACAAGTTTAAAAACAAATAGGTAAAATGGTAATTTTATGTACAGTGAAATATTTTTATGAAATAAAAATGTTGGAAAATGTGTTACACAAAATGGTCCTAAATGAACTTGATTTTAAGGGTAAAATCAATGTAAGGCTGTAAAGGACAAGAAATGATTATTTTAAAACGGTTAGTTGGGGTGAAACCTCGGGTTTTGACTTCGACCGGTATAAGAAAAGTAGAATAATGTGGATATTTGTAAAATATTAAAATGAATTAATAAGGACTCGGATAACATCGAGATAATTAAGGAGGGCTTGGAACCCTAGGGTGAAAGATTAAAAATCACTAGCCAGAGCATATTGTAGTATATCGAGCGGTGTGGAGCCCATTAAAGTATGCAGATATAGAAAGATTCCAAGAAAAAAATAATAAAAAGGGAACATGTCAAGAAATAGGTTGTGTGGTGAATATATGAAAGACAAGATAACTTGAATGAATTAATGAATGTTCCAGTAAAGGATAAAAGTGGACAAGTAACGTGAAAATGATTAATGTCCATAAGGTAAAAGAATGGTAAAGTGAAGGGATTAAATGGGCAGCTAAGCAACCTAAAGAGGTTTAACCCATAACTAACACATGAGTGTGTTTATGAAAGGTTTCAATGAAAATAAGTATTTTCAAATACGATGTTTACGTGTGTTGAAAGGTGATTTTCAATGAAAATACAAAGACAAATTTGGCATGAGCGGTAAGGAAATTTCAATAAAAGAAATGATTTTTCTTAAACAAATGGTATTGTTTAAAGTATTTAACCGGGTGTGTTAAATCAAGAAATAAATATCAAGTCAAGTAAAAGGAAAATTCTTTTACAAGACTAAGGTGAATTAATTGGGATAAGTAACTTTTTTTGGAATAAAAATGGTTTCATGAATTTGAGTGTGCGTGTGTCTGTATGTGTGTGTGTATATATATAAGGTAGTTGCATGTGCACATAGATATAACGTGTTAGAGTCTCTTTTCTATCGTTTGTAACTATATTGCATTATTGTAATTTTCCACTATGCTTTCGGCTCATTCCTTCATCTTTGTTACGGCAGGTTGGATGTGATTCCATAATTTGATAGTGTTGGACTGGTAAGTATTCTTTTTATTTTACGTTAGTAGCTCTGTATGCCTTAACTATGTAGGTTATTTCATTGCATTTCACACCTAATGCTCAGGTCAGACTGGGTTGACTACTAGTAACCCATAAGTTCAGGTCGAGGCATTACATTCAGGGTACCATACCCTTCTCGATGGAGTTCCTTCAGTTGATGTAGTTGTTCCTTTGGAAGAGGGAGCACTTTTGAGATAAATCTGAGGATAGGGTTTAATCTAAAGGTTGAGGATAAAGCTGAGAGAGGCAGACGTGTCTACCTTTTTATGCTCGTACTTACCATATTTTTAATATATTACTAACCTAAATGTCCATGTAATTTGTTTCCCTATTTGTTCAAAATCGTCGTCTGAATCCACACTCGAAATGCCCCATAGGCAACTTGACCAGAGCCAAATAAACCAGTCTCATCATAAGAAAATGGAGGTCAAGAAGAAGAGGAAGGCCAATGCTAAGGCCAGGGTAAAACATAAAGTAATGCCAAAAAGATTTGAGGTTGAGGATAGGAAATAAGAGGAGTTTAATGCCCACAAGGTGGATGGGGATGAGACAATCGTGATCACTAAAGTGAAGAGAAATGCCCCCATGCTTCCCATTTCAACTATTATAGGGGATAAAAGTCTTCTTGAAAATCCTAGACCTCAAAGTGAACTTAAGGTTCCAAGCTTTGGTACTGCTGCTGAGAGGGTACAAATTTAGGGGAGACCCTCTCGTAATATTTTTTGAGAACATGCATCGACTTACCGTTACGGGGAAGTTAAAGACTTTAAGATTGATCCTTCTCATCTGGTGATGTTGGAGGATCATAAGAATGACCTTATATCAATTTTCCAGCACATGAATAATGTCACTGATCTCTATAGCTACCATGGTCGTAGCAAGGACTTTGAGTTCCTAAAGGCTTATGATCCACATGCTCTATGGAGGTTAGATCAACACCATCTTACTATGGTGAGTTTATCAACCCCATTTTTGTTTTATAATCTCCATATTCATTCATATCTCTGATTCTGTGTTCATTTATAGATTTTTATGGCGATGACCATTTTGAGGGAAAACGTTGTTACAAACCATGTAGAACATGAGGAACATAGGACCACTATTGAGGCTTTGACCAAAGAAAACACTAAACTTAAATATAGCCTTTGAGAGGTGACCGATAATTTGAAGAAGACGTGTGTCGAACTGGAACAAAAGGATAAGGAGATCGTCTCCAAGATGGTATCCCTCAGTCAGGATGAGGCAGAGGTTACCAAGTTAAAGGATCAGGCCACCATAAATTTTGTTAAGTTAAAGAGCTTGGAAGAGGCCTTGAAGAAGGTTACTAATGATTTGCGTCCGGTCAATCAGAAACTTGTACTGGCCGATAAAGCTTCGGTGAAAGCAGACGAGATGGAAGTGGAGAAATACAAGTCTTTAAAGAATAATAACGTGGACATCTTAGCCTTCTTTCTTAATGGTTATGAGAAATTGAAGAAGAGGGTGACGGATCATTACCCTGATATATCTACTAAAGTCAAAAAGTGGGAAGGCGATGATGCTAAACCTACAACTTTTATTATTGAGCAGATGGATGATGATTATCCTTCAGAGGCTGAGCAGGGTGATGAAACTAGCCAAGTCCCTACTAGTGAGGGTGATCTTCGTCCTGGTGAAGATGTCGTCATTACTGATGCCTCTGTCCCTGCTGCTACTATTTTTTATCTTCCCTTTTTTGTCATAAATAATTCTTATTTTGTGATGAAAACATTTTAGTTCTTTTTTGTTGCCATGATATTTAACTGCGCATGTTTCGTGCTTATTATGTCAATTTTGAAGGTATTCACGTGCATTTGATCATATTAAAATATTTTATGCAACTGAATGTGATCAGATACCTTATATTTAGTCAGTTATATACTTATGGGCTTTTGCAGCCTATTATTTTATTTGTTATGTCAACTTACTAACCATTTTAATGTTTGGAATAGACCTGCTAATAGGTTAGTCTTACGATCATGTGGCCGATAATTAGCTAACTTGATCTTCCTTATTTAGCTATCAATTTTTGGACGAAACTGATTTTCCCTGATCTATTATCTACCAGTGTTTGTGCCATCTTACTAGTCTTATGAATGGACCTCGTCGTTCTGACTATGTGTCAAAACTAGTTACCTGAGTCAACCAAAGTTTATTGGGATTTATCCCTGTGTTTGGATTATGGTTGGATCCAGTCATCCATAAAGTATGGATTCCCACTACTTGGGAGGACTTCTTATTCGTGATATGTCCTAAGACAAGATCGTACATGAAGTTGAACTTCTTGTTCGTGACTTATTTGTAAACAAAGCCATACATGAATTTTTTTTTATATCATGCTGGTACCACTTGTTCTCAATATGTCTTAAGACAAGATTGTACATGGGGTTGGTGAGTGCTTTAGTGATGACATTAATGGTGATATATATATACACTAGCGGAATGCCCGTGCCTGAAGGCACGGTGAAACATTTGAAAGCACGTAATTACAAAACGGCAAAAATTTTCAAAGTTCGTAAATGCAAACCGGCAAAAATACCGTTCCCAACAAAACAAAGTGTAATTTTAAAACAATTGGCCATAATCTCTTTTGTTTATACAACTATTCACCCTGCTTAACAAATAACAAATAGTCCAACAACATTCAGATAGTATAAATTCATCTAACAAATTCACATATAATATGAAATATACAGTATTCATCAATTGATGCCCATGCCTGAAGGGACGGAAAAAAAAATCCAAATTATTAAATCGTGTATAATTTAAGTCAAAAAGTCTTTTTCACAACACATTAGAAAATTTGGCAGCGTTTCCTTCATTTAGTAAATATCCTAATTTGGGCATAGTTTCCTTCACTTTTTTACATCGAGATAAAGTGAGCGTGTGTGAGTCAAGGATATAGAGATAGAGAGTATATACACCTCTTGTTGATAAACCAATAACCACCGATAGTTCTATACCGATATATGTTCAAATCTGAATAAAAAAGTGGGAAACTACCACTGAAAGATGTCAAAACTTAGAATTTCAAGCACTAAATTCACACTTACAGATTCAAGAAACAACACAAATAAATGTTTTGCGGTGAATGGTATAAAGGCACATAAAATATGTTCGATGCGTGAATGAGTTGTTCTATATACAAAACATGTATATAACACAGTTAAATTCAAAAAATACAATACACTACGTACAATTGTAATTGTCACCAAAACTTCTTAAAGGGGCTGCAATAATTGTAACCAAAACATGTATAAAAATTTCCAAATATTATTTTTATGTAGATATTCCTAAAGAGATACCTACAAAACATAATTTAAAGTAAAAATATCACCATAAATTCGTTATCATTTACTTTTCCTGCTTGACAAAATGGTGTATGAAATTTATCAACTACTAAAAAAATAAAAAAGAAGTTCAACAATATACTTTTGCCCTAAAAGAAGTGAAGAAATAAAAAATTGTCATCAAGCAGACATTAGTTCCCAATTGTTACAAATAAGTGTAGTACACTATATCATAAAAAAATCTCATTATAAAAGTAATTAAATTCCAATGGAAATTTAATTAAGAACTTATATAAATGCTTAAATGCAACCTTTAAAGGAAGTAATCAACGGTTATCGTTTAAATAATAGTTATTTGAACCAATATCCACAAAGAAAATAGAGTCGTATTGTCCATACTTGAACCAAACATGGAATTTGTACTTTTATACCAAATTAAACAAAATTGCAAATATGTAATATAATCAAATGCATTATCCAACAACCAAGAACTTGAAGTAATGAAGCAAAAATATTTTTTTTTACTAAAAAGATAACTCCAACAATGAATCAAGTTAATGACCTAGTTTACATTTTCAATTATCTAAATAGAAAATAAACAACTATTGGTCCACTACATCATAATTGATAAGTACGGGGACCGTAGAAGGTACAACCCTTGCGATCTCAACTAAACACTGACAGAAGTGGAACTGTTTTACTTGAAATTAGGATGCTTTGCAGTTGCATCTAAATAAATAATATGACTTTGCTCCTTCCCCAGACAGCTTCGAGGTTCCCATCAATCGATTACATAGGTTTCAACCACTGAACTTGCTTATGCTCCCCTTTAATCGAGTGTTATTTCTATAAAAAAGATGGGAGTAGGAAAATCTGGAATCGGATTCAATCGAGATTGCCTCGGCTTCTTAAGCACACGAAATCCACCAATGCATTGCAAATGAAGCAAGTTACGTGGTAGCCAATCAAGTAAAACCCTGTGAAAGCCAATGAAACTGAAACAGGCACGTGCCGTCTATGAACAACCAGAGCATAGTCAGAAAAATCCATTTCAATTCTCTCCCAAAGGTGGATCCACTTGCATCCGACCATGTGAATCATCACATGGTTTCTCTCATGATCAGATCCCGCACAAAACCAATTGCATCCCTTATAAGTGTTGGATCAAAATCAACACACCAAAATAAGTACTATGTTGGCCACATATGTGTGGTCCCAAAAGAATTAAGATAAATATCATTAGCCGAATTAAGATAACATAAATGAAAAATCAAAATTTTGAATGATACAACAAACATGCGACTGAAAAACGAAAAATATATGAATTGAGTACCTGGGATAGGGGAGGCTCAAAAGAGACATTACAGATATTTCCCCAAGATCACTGCCAATGAAAATCTTTGAAGATACTCCCAATGTATAGTCTCATTTGCATGCTACATACAACGCAATAAGAATTTTGATTCAAACAAACTATAAACCAAGTATAATTCATAATTTTTCAAACAACATGAATGTATAAAGAAATAAACAATTCCCTAGCAAGACGTAGGGCACGAACACTATTTTAGGAAGCATGATGCAGACTTCACAGCATACAACATTTGATTTTCCAACTTGCTAAATGCTTGGTATTTCTAAAAAGAACAAATTTTAGAAATCTTCCAAGAAACCAGATGTACCTTGTGAGATTTCGGCACTTAAATAAAAACTTCCTTGGCAGGTAATATTATAGTAAAGATATATATTCCGTCAAAAAACTGAATAAAAAACATGATAACCAACAAACAAATGTTGTTAGTCTTTTACGAAAAATGTGATAACCAACAAACTAAGTCTATGTGTGAAAAGAAACACAAAACTATTGTTGGAACTGGACTTTAGTCGACTTCACCCCGCCAAGAAGCTTGGTAAATTTCTACCCAATAACTTCTCAACACCTAATAACACTGGACAAAAATACAGCAATTCGATAAACTGTCACACTAATGATGCATTAGTCATATGGTGAGTGTTCGCCGAGTTAAAAACCCAAGTTATAAGGCATACCTGAAGATATAGAGGAGGACAAACCTAGAGAGGAGACGAAGACTGCATTAGGCAGCTGCGTTGAGAAGAGTTTTTGCAACTGTTCTGCAATAGGATCCCTCGTTCATGATTTGTGTTGTTGCTGCCACATGACTATTTTCCAGTATAAGAAATCACAGTAATCTCTTGCCCTTTCCACCCCCAGGGGTCTTATTAACACTGTTCGGGCGTTGGTTCTTTCTCAAAATCTCTATCTGATGATCATTGAACTGGGGAGATCATTTATTGCAAATACTTGATGCTTTGTTAATCGTGTCACTGGAGAAAAAACTAATGTGGCCAAAACTTTTGTCGTCATTGATGGTAGAACGGAGGAACTTATTCATCCTAGTCTCTATGGTGCTTGTCAACACATAGAGACTATGCACACCATGTGCTGTGTAATCATCAAGCAAACTACACACACTATGCACACCATCACACGTAGAGTTGTCCGATCAAAATCACATACACGCACAGCTACCTAAATCAAAATCACACATACAACTTCCCAGATTAAAAAAAATACACACAAAACCGCCCACATAAAAAACCATACACAACTGCCCCGCTTGCAAGCTGTTGTAACCCCCAAACTATTCCACATTTATAACCCACAAGCTAAAGCAAACTGTTGTTGCTGTCGAAATTAAAAACAGATTATAAAGATGCATTTCAATATACAATACAAATATATAATACGAAACAGATTATAAAGATGAATTTTAATATACCATACACAACTGCCCCGCTTATAATTAGAGGGCTCACCTTGTAATTATGTCCCCCAGAGCGATATACACCTAAATACACCTCAAAACATTGCTTTAATGAGGCCCTCACCTCGCGATTATAGGGAGCTTGCTGCGAAACTTGGCTTTGGCCCCCTCTATTCTATACCCCTGTCGTGTCCGATTTTATAGTGTTTTGTTTTGAGTTGCAATGTCCAACAAATTGAACTCTGTATATATATTAAAGGGCAATTGAAGAAACCTGACAAGAGTATGTCATTTTTTGTGAGGCTGAGGTTCTTCAGTAGTAGTCGGATCCAATGGTCGGTTACCCATGGCCATGCTCATGATCATTCTCCGCATTTTCAGTCTTCCCTTCCACCAAGATAATACATGGTTCAAAGACACGGTCTCAACCTAAGACTTGGCAGCCTAGTTTTTCACTTGGAATCTGTTTCAGCAAAAATAGCATAAAAATAGCACAAATTTCAGCAAAAATAGCATAAATTTCAGCAATTATTCAAGTGTATCATAAATGTGTTTAAGTCTAATCAAACGTGTACTTTAGAGAGTGTATCATAAATGTGTTTAACTGGCTCAAACATGTGTTTAACTGGATGTGACACCCCGCCTAATTAATCCCGGGTGATCAGTCCTAAATCAAGTTAGAACAGGTTTCTCATTTGGTCCATTCTTAGCATCACTGTCGTTTTATTTAAATTACTAACCACCTAAGTGAGAAAAACCAGACTAGTGTCAATTTTATCTTTCATTAATAAAACTAAAACCCATACGAAAATTAAAGCAATAAAACCATCACAGATAATTGAACTAATCATTCCACAAGTAAAAATAATTAACCGAATAAACCATCGATCCAAATAATAAATCCCATAAAGACAAGAATAGAAATCCCAACAAGTCTAAAACAAATAAATGGAAAGTGAGCGACATGCTCGAATAACTAATAATGAGTCTCTACATTATGAATGAAAGAAGGAGGCGTCTATCAAATGTCCCGCAACATCCACATATGCTGCAGCAACAGATTTCCTGGAATCGAGTCAAGTCTGGCGTCCCTGTGGCTGGACACCTAAAAGGTTTTTAAAAATTTTTATAGCAAGGGTTAGTACCCAAAACATTTGAAAACATTTAGCAAATGATTAACTTGCAGTAATAATAAATATGCATGCTCTTCATATTTTAGTTAGTGTCGCACTCTCTTGAGAACTCTCTTTGCCCCTCCTCTAATGTGCACCACTAACGCTTTAATCATCACCTAGTTATCTATCTCATGACTAGATAATTATTAAAGTCTCCTTGAATCCCTTCTACTCTAATTTGAGTAACTGTGATTATGATTTTTAAGTCATTAGTAACATCAACTTAATTAAATTATTTTCCCTTTTTAATTCATATAACTACTCCACTCGTTATACATATACAACAACTCATGCTTGTATTTATTTAGCCCGTATATAATAATCACCTAATTATATACTTAGAATTTATTGCAGCATTCACACACATACTGGAATACATAAAACACTAACAACCACCCGAGTAAAAAATACTCCCCGGATAAAATTTCTCTAAAGTGCTAGTACACTAGGTATATTCACATATCCTAGTTATCCAAGTTAGATTCGCTCACTAACTTGGTTTAGTATACGATTGGAGGCGGTCATATTCCTTCCCGGAAAGTGAGATGCCCCCCACCCCCTGCAACGGACGCTATGACCTGGGAATCTACTCGCCCTACTCCTCAAGCTAGGGGATTCATCCACTGCGCGTAACCTCCCCCTATAGCACTAGAGTATAATAATATCTAACCACTGATATTAAGGCATACACTATATATATATACTATCACACACCGTATATATATATACATACATACATAAAAATGTTCCAGCTACACCGTGTACTAACCCGTGACACAAGCCTATTCCATTTTTATTATGAGGTTATTACCCAACTCGAATTATTAATAATAGCACATTAATAAATTCAGTTACTTTTAATGTTGCCCTCACCATTTAATTGGACTAAATCTCATAGCCCGAATTAACCTCACCCGAGTCTAAATCCCGACTCTAAACTACTTAGTCCATTACTAAATGAAATAATATACTCCGATGTCGCTCAACCAATTGTGACGTAACACCCAATTTCTACTCCCATCTTCTAATTAATTTCCTCACAGTTAATCAGATTTAAATCATGTATTAATATTTTTCTCAATAATATAACACATAACAACTTTTATATAAATCCCTCCTTATACAAACAAACTGGGCGAACTGTCAGTTTCTGCCGATCGTCGATCGATCGACTTCATGGCGTCGATCGATCGATCGAACAGATACTCGTCTTCTTCGCAAAGACGGACAGCCATGGGCGAAAATCTGCAAACCCTAATTCCCTCTACACTGAAACTCAGTCCTTTTTTTGTATTTGTACATATTAGGAAACCCACTAGAACTCTCCAGAATACTCATCCACATCAATAATTCGTCCATTAACTCCAATTTCTAAAATTTGGGGAAAGTTTCACCATTAACCCTAGGTCCATTTATACCCCAATTTCATCATCAATTTCGTTTCCAAATATGCAGATAACATTCTATCAGATATGCAATAATTCACCATTATCATATTTTACAAGAATCATCACCCAAGTTTCGTAAATCAGAATTGTAGTTTTCAAAATCCCATATTCATTCCATTAACACCCAAAAACGGATTTCTACATAATCACTACACATGAATATGAATCGAAAACAGATTTAATGCTATTGCAAGTTATCCACTTGCCTTAAGGTTCGTAGAGTCTGAATTGGAGCTAAATCCAAAGGTTGAAGATGACCTTTGATGGCTCTCTTTGATCCCCAATTTGGCTTTGGCTGCTGTTAGGGTTTCCTAACCCTTAATTTGCTTTCTCTAATTAAGTTCAGCCACCCCCTTATTTATTTTTATTAGATTAATTAACTTAATCCCGTTTTTTGACTAATGGGCCAAGCCCAAGTGACCCAAATGTCCCCGAGTGGGCCCGGCTATGTCTAAAAACGTCCCGTGACCCGTTCACTACCCCCGGGTACACTTTTCCGACTATCTCGGCCCATCCGGACTCAATTGTACCCTCAGAATTTGCATCCGAATTAATTTATAAAAATACTTATCCCCCACCCCATATAGTCTTATACCGACTTCCAAATGTGATAAGTACCTCCTCGTCACTAATACTCGAGGCGACGTAATTACATTATTACTATTCACTTAGTAAATAAGTTTTCCCTAAATATTAACCATTCAATCCCAGATTAATATTTATATATATTCTGTTCTAATTAATTCATTAAATTACAACACACTAAGTAATTTAAAATCTCCGAATTAATTAAATTTTAAATGTACCAAAAATACGGGGTGTTACATACTCCCCCCCCCTTATAAAGGAATTTCGTCCTCGAAATTAGATCGTACCTGCGTTGAAAAGTTCTGGATATTGTTCCCGCATATCCTCCTCTCGCTCCCAGGTAGACTCGTCAACATTGTGATGACCCCACTGTACTCTAACCAATGGAACGACCTTGGATCGTAATTTCCGCTCACTATGATCCAGAATTGCTACCGGCCTCTCCTCATACAAGATGTCTGGCTGTAAGTCGATCTCCTTGAGTGGAATATGCCAAAAGTCTCTCTCGCTCCTTCGATATTTCTTCAGCGATGCCACATGGAATACATCGTGTATTCGCTGAAGATGATCTGGTAATCCAAGCTTATATGCCACCGGTCCTACCCTCTCGATAATAGGGAAAGGTCCTACGTATCGCGGTGCTAACTTACCCTTCTTTCCGAACCTCATCACCCCTTTCATAGGGGATACCCGGACTAAAACCTGGTCCCCAACTTCTAGCTCCACATGTTTTCGAGAAGCATCATCATAACTCTTCTGCCTGTCCTGAGCTATTCGAATCCTACCTCGAATCAACTCTATCTTGGCAGATGTCTCCTGGACAATATCCGGCCCCAAGAGTTTGTTGTCCCCCACCTCTAACCAACAAGCGGGTGAACGACAAGGTCTCCCGTACAGTGCCTCAAACGGTGCCATGCCAATCGTGAATTGGTAAGAGTTGTTATACGCAAACTCTACCAAAGGAAGATATTTCTCCCATCCTCCCCCGAAGTCCAAAATGCACATTCTGAGCATGTCTTCCAGCATCTGATTAACTCTCTCAGTCTGTCCGTCAGTCTGTGGGTGATACGCTGTACTCAAGCGCAACTCCGTGCCCATTGCCTCTTGAAAACTCTGCCAAAAGTGGGCAACAAAGATTTTGTCTCTGTCGGATACGATATTTATCGGCACTCCATGTAGCTTAACAATCTCTGCTATGAATAGCTGTGCATAACGCATCGTCTCAAAGTCTGTGCGTACCGGCAAAAAGTGGGCTACCTTGGTCAACCGATCCACAATAACCCATATGGAGTCGTGACCCTTCTGCGATACCGGCAACCCTGTGATGAAGTCCATGGAGATGCTCTCCCACTTCCACATGGGAATGTCTAACGGCTGTAGCATCCCTGATGGTCTCTGGTGGTCAACTTTCACAAGCTGACACGGGGCACATTTCGAAACAAACTCCGCTATGTCCCGTTTCATCCCTGCCCACCAATACTGCCTCCTCATATCTTGGAACATTTTATCCCCACCGGGATGTACCGCAAATTTCGAACCATGGGATTCTGTCATAACGGCGTGCTTTAAATCCTCATCCTCTGGCACCATTAACCTTCCATTAAAACGTAGGCCTCCTTCTGAGCTAATCGAGTAACCTTCCGCTCCCTCAGCTAACAACTGGCCCACCCTATCCCGGCAATTCTGATCCTCTGCCTGAGCCTTCACAACCCGCATAATGATCTCGGGTGTGATGGACAAGGCCGACATGCAAGCCTTTGCTACGTCGTCCTCATATTGAAGCTCTCTCCACTTCGCTTTCCATACCTCCGATATTTCCCCAGTCGGTCTTCTGCTCAATGCGTCTGCTACTACATTGGCCTTACCAGGATGATACTGGATATCAAACTGTTAGTCCTTCACGAATTCTAGCCATCGCCTTTGTCTCATATTCAGATCCTTCTGTGTGAAGAGATACTGAAGTGACTTGTGATCCGTGAATAGAGTAAACTGCTCTCCTAGAAGATAATGCCTCCATATCCTCAAAGCAAAAACGACCGCTGCCAATTCTAGGTCGTGAGTGGGGTAATTCCTCTCGTGGGGCTTTAGCTTCCTGGAAGCATAAGCTATAGCCCTTTCCTCCTGCTGGAGCACACCCCCAAGACCCCGTAAGGATGCGTCTGTGTAAACCCGATACTCTAGCCCTCCCTTTGGCAATGCCAGCACGGGTGCAGATGTCAACTTGTCCTTTAGCTCGTCGAACGCTAATTGACAACTATCATCCCACTTGAAAGGTACCCCTTTCCGAGTCAGATTCGTCAAAGGTCCTGCAATCTTAGAGAATCCTTTAATGAATCGCCTGTAGTAACCAGCCAATCCCAGAAAACTGCGCACCTCGGTCGGTGTCGTGGGCTGTCCCCACTCCCTCACCGCCGACACCTTATCCGGATCCACTGCAATACCCTGATCTGACACGACGTGACCAAGGAACTGTACCTCCCGTAGCCAGAACCCACACTTCCCGAATTTGGCATAGAGCTGATGATCCCTCAGTGTCTGTAGAACCATGCGTAAATGCTCTGCGTGCTCCTCCTCGGTACGTGAGTAGATTAGGATGTCATCAATGAACACGATGACAAACTGATCTAGGTACTCCCTGAAAACCCTATTCATGAGGTCCATGAACACTGCTGGTGCATTGGTGAGCCCGAAGGGCATCACCCTGAACTCATACGATCCATACCGCGACAAGAAGGCGGTCTTAGGAACATCCTCTTCTCGGATACGTAGTTGATGATACCCTGACCTCAAATCGACTTTGGAGAAGTAAGACGCCCCTCTCCATTGGTCAAATAAATCATCAATCCGAGGCAACGGATACTTATTCCGTATCGTCACCTTGTTCAGCTCCCTATAATCCACGCACAAGCGGAGTGAACCATCTCGCTTCTTCACAAACAACACCGGCGCAACCCACGACGATGTACTCCGCCGAATAAAACCCTGACCCAGTAGTTGCTGAATCTGTTCCCTCAATTCCCGCATCTCTGAAGGGGCCATTCGGTAAGGTGCCCGAGCAATCGATCTCGTCCCCGGAGCCAAATCGATAACAAATTCGATTTCTCTGCTGGGTGGAAATCCTGGTATTTCCTGGAATACATCCTCAAAGTCCCTCACCACGGGAATAGAGTCTAAAAGGACTACCCGCTGCTTCTAATAACCCAGCCCGTTTAGCAAAATTAGATTTAATGAATGAATGCTCCCATGTTAAAATTATGCTACATACATAACCATGAATGAAAAACATACCCTCAACTGCTGGCGGCGCCTGCTGTGCCGGCGGATTTGGAACGTTCCGGACATTATACACACGCCCGTAGTGTATTTTCCACTGATGCTTTGGGGCGAGTGGAGTTGGTGCGACTGGTGGTATCTGCCCCTGCTGTCCCTGATGGGTAACCTGCTGACGGCTTCTGCCCCTCTGCGGGCACTCCCTCTTGAAGTGTCCTGGCTGGCGACAGACATAACAGAGCCTCTGCACGCCTCCCTGTCATTGGCCCTGACGTGGCTGGCCCTGCTGGCCTCCCCGATTGTTCCCTTGGCCCTGACGGCCTTGAGGAACCTGCTGCTGCTGCTTAGGGTCTGGCTGCCCCTGCCTGGACCCCTGTCCTCCCGGTTGGAACCCACCAAGCTTAAATCTCTTTGCCTGATTCCCTTGCTGAATGAATTGTGGCTGAGTACTACTAGTGCAACCACCCGTAACCGCCTTGCCCTGCTGGCTCGATTCACCTGCTCTCTTATTCCCCTTCGAATGGGCACGATGATCCCGACAAAGTACGAGGGCGGCATTAACGACATCTGCATAAGTCATTAACGTCGAATTCCCAATCAAATGTTGCCTGATCCTCCAGGCTAAGACATTCATGAACCTTGACCTCTTCCACTCCTCATTGCTCACCTCATTTGGTACAAAGCTTGCCAAACGGGTGAACTCTTGCTCATAATCTGCCACAGACCGGTCACCCTGTATTAACTCACTGAACTTCCTTCGTATCTCCGCCTCTACCGCTGGTGGAACGTGGTTACGGTCGAACCGCACCCCGGACTCGGGTACCGCCATGAAATCTCGCTCTTCAGTGGTGGTCACTGACTCCCACCATTGTAGGGCTGCCTCCGACAGACGAAAGGAAGCAAGCTTCTGCCTCTGCACATCGGCACACTCCAGCATGCGCAGATGGCGCTGAATATTCTTCTTGCAGTCACAGGCCTCCACCACATCGATGCCCCCCTGAAACTCAGGTGGGTGACCCTTCTGAAAGGTCTCCCTAACTCGCTGCCAAGACGGTGGCCCCACTGGAGCCTGAACTGCTGGAGCCATTGGAGGCGGTACCTGGGGCTGTGGAAAATGAGCTGCCATAGCTTGCATCGCTGTCTCGACTGCCTGGGCCACTATCACTGCCACTTGTGTAGTAGAAATCAACTCAGGTGGGGGTGGTGGTGGCGGTATCTGCGGCTCCTGGTGAGCCTCCCTCACCTCATCTCTAGCTTCATCCCTTTCCGCTCCCTGTCTCATCGGTGACATCTGAAATAGATTGAATTGTATAAGTACACAATTTATACAAAAACTAGTAGCAGGAATACGATATCTCACAAGCGGAAAATATAATCAACAGTCCTAATAATAGGGCTCTATAACAACCGAACGCTACGCTGAAACGTAGAAAGCCGCACAGATCCTAAGGACTCTAGAACCTGATGCTCTGATACCATCTGTGACACCCCGCCTAATTAATCACGGGTGATCAGTCCTAAATCAAGTTAGAACAGGTTTCTCATTTGGTCCATTCTTAGCATCACTGTCGTTTTATTTAAATTACTAACCACCTAAGTGAGAAAAACCAGACTAGTGTCAATTTTATCTTTCATTAATAAAACTAAAACCCATACGGAAATTAAAGCAATAAAACCATCACAGATAATTGAACTAATCATTCCACAAGTAAAAATAATTAACCGAATAAACCATCGGTCCAAATAATAAATCCCATAAAGACAAGAATAGAAATCCCAACAAGTCTAAAACAAATAAATGGAAAGTGAGCAACATGCTCGAATAACTAATAATGAGTCTCTACATTATGAATGAAAGAAGGAGGCGTCTATCAAATGTCCCGCAACATCCACATATGCTGCAGCAACGGATTTCCTGGAATCGAGTCAAGTCTGGCGTCCCTGTGGCTGGACACCTAAAAGGTTTTTAAAATTTTTTATAGCAAGGGTTAGTACCCAAAACATTTGAAAACATTTAGCAAATGATTAACTTGCAGTAATAATAAATATGCATGCTCTTCATATTTTAGTTAGTGTCGCACTCTCTTGAGAACTTTCCTTGCCCCTCCTCTAATGTGCACCACTAACGCTTTAATCATCACCTAGTTATCTATCTCATGACTAGATAATTATTAAAGTCTCCTTGAATCCCTTCTACTCTAATTTGAGTAACTGTGATTATGATTTTTAAGTCATTAGTAACATCAACTTAATTAAATCATTTTCCCTTTTTAATTCATATAACTACTCCACTCGTTATACATATACAACAACTCATGCTTGTATTTATTTAGCCCGTATATAATAATCACCTAATTATATACTTAGAATTTATTGCAGCATTCACACACATACTGGAATACATAAATACTAACAACCACCCGAGTAAAAAATACTCCCCGGATAAAATTTCTCTAAAGTGCTAGTACACTAGGTATATTCACATATCCTAGTTATCCAAGTTAGATTCGCTCACTAACTTGGTTTAGTATACGATTGGAGGCGGTCATATTCCTTCCCGGAAAGTGAGATGCCCCTCACCCCCTGCAACGGACGCTATGACCTGGGAATCTACTCGCCCTACTCCTCAAGCTAGGGGATTCATCCACTGCGCGTAACCTCCCCCTATAGCACTAGAGTATAATAATATCTAACCACTGATATTAAGGCATACACTATATATATATACTATCACACACCGTATATATATATATACATACATAAAAATGTTCCAGCTACACCGTGTACTAACCCGTGACACAAGCCTATTCCATTTTTATTATGAGGTTATTACCCAACTCGAATTATTAATAATAGCACATTAATAAATTCAGTTACTTTTAATGTTGCCCTCACCATTTAATTGGACTAAATCTCATAGCCCGAATTAACCTCACCCGAGTCTAAATCCCGACTCTAAACTACTTAGTCCGTTACTAAATGAAATAATATACTCCGATGTCGCTCAACCAATTGTGACGTAACACCCAATTTCTACTCCCATCTTCTAATTAATTTCCTCACAGTTAATCAGATTTAAATCATGTATTAATATTTTTCTCAATAATATAACACATAACAACTTTTATATAAATCCCTCCTTATACAAACAAACTGGGCGAACTGTCAGTTTCTGCCGACCGTCGATCGATCGACTTCATGGCGGCGATCGATCGATCGAACAGATACTCGTCTTCTTCGCAAAGACGGACAGCCATGGGTGAAAATCTGCAAACCCTAATTCCTTCTACACTGAAACTCAGTCCTTTTTTTGTATTTGTACATATTAGGAAACCCACTAGAACTCTCCAGAATACTCATCCACATCAATAATTCGTCCATTAACTCCAATTTCTAAAATTTGGGGAAAGTTTCACCATTAACCCTAGGTCCATTTATACCCCAATTTCATCATCAATTTCATTTCCAAATATGCAGATAACATTCTATCAGATATGCAATAATTCACCATTATCATATTTTACAAGAATCATCACCCAAGTTTCGTAAATCAGAATTGTAGTTTTCAAAATCCCATATTCATTCCATTAACACCCAAAAACGGATTTCTACATAATCACTACACATGAATATGAATCGAAAACAGATTTAATGCTATTGCAAGTTATCCACTTGCCTTAAGGTTCGTAGAGTCTGAATTGGAGCTAAATCCCAAGGTTGAAGATGACCTTTGATGGCTCTCTTTGATCCCCAATTTGGCTTTGGCTGCTGTTAGGGTTTCCTAACCCTTAATTTGCTTTCTCTAATTAAGTTCAGCCACCCCCTTATTTCTTTTTATTAGATTAATTAACTTAATCCCGTTTTTTGACTAATGGGCCAAGCCCAAGTGACCCAAATGTCCCCGAGTGGGCCCGGCTATGTCTAAAAACGTCCCGTGACCCGTTCACTACCCCCGGGTACACTTTTCCGACTATCTCGGCCCATCCGGACTCAACTGTACCCTCAGAATTTGCATCCGAATTAATTTATAAAAATACTTATCCCCCACCCCATATAGTCTTATACCGACTTCCGAATGTGATAAGTACCTCCTCGTCACTAATACTCGAGGCGACGTAATTACATTATTACTATTCACTTAATAAATAAGTTTTCCCTAAATATTAACCATTCAATCCCAGATTAATATTTATATATATTCTGTTCTAATTAATTCATTAAATTACAACACACTAAGTAATTTAAAATCTCCGAATTAATTAAATTTTAGATGTACCAAAAATACGGGGTGTTACACTGGCTCAAACGTGTACACAACATTTTAGAGTCAATTGAACTCATTTTCTATTATTGAAACATCACAACCATCCATATCAATTCACTCCAACGCAAGTTGATAGAAATAAATTATCATTACATGGTAAAAATACATTCCATTGTTGTCCGAGTTGAAAGGAAAAATTCATCCAAGATACACATTTAGTTTGATGGATTTAGTTTAGTATGATTCATATGGATTAACATTCCAAGATACACATTCCATTGTCTTGTAAGAAATTCGGTAACAAAAGCACATTCCATTGTTAATTCATCTTGGATTCGGTAACATTCCAAGATACACGTGCCAAGGAAAACTTCATCTTGGATTGTTAATCCACATGGAGACATTCCATTTCTTAAATTCGGTAACAAAAGAAATGAAATCAATTAAGTACGGACCACATGGTTTCTAAGGCTATGTAATAATTACCCACCAAAATCCTTACCGTAATATCTAGTGTCACATGTTTTGATAGCATAAACTATGGTCCCTGTTTTGAGCCTGATTGAGCAAGATAAATTCATTTGTGATCGCAGGGTCATGTCACCAATGTCACCGATTATTCCAACTATCATCCAAGTTAAATTAGGAGTCGTCGGTCTAATTGACAGCTGCAAAACAAACCATGAAAGGAGGTTGTACAGAGAAAAAAATATTGTTTTAGTGCACACATGCTAAATATACAATTTTTGGGGCAAAAAATAGGAGGTTGTGCAGGTGTGTAGTAGGATTGTAACTTTGAAAGTTAAAAATTGAGTCAACCGTGCTGCAACTTTGGAAGTTGACATTTCCCGAGTGCAGGTGTGTAACAGGATTGTCTGACCACGACCCCATAAATGGGATCAATTCCAAGTCTTGAATAGGATTCTCACCCTCCTGACTTTCGGAGAAATTTATTCCTCTACAGGAGGTTTTTCCTCTTAAATAGCTAGATCCTATTATAATAACCTTATCCTCTGCAACAGGTATGGCAGAAGATAAAATTGTCATTAAAAAGTAGCTCATTATATAAGCAAAGTTGGTGGCATCAGAATTTAGGCAGCGGATTCATCTATAGAATTGAAGTAACATACCGATTTTATAATGGAGATGTAGCATACGGAATAAGATGCGGACTCAGCTACACAACATTCGCCCACAAACTATTAAAGGCACAAAATAAACTGAGTTTGTAGTGAATAAAAATTGTAATCTTTAGGTAAGAAAGTTTTAAAATCACTTCGTGTGAGGCAACTGCCATGGCTTTGGGTTTTGGCATCCAAAACTTTTCAACCCTTGTGATAAAAAGTAAAAACAGTAAAATAAACAATCCTTATAAAAAAAAATATAAATAAAAAGTACTAAAAGAGATCAATTACAAATATATGATAAATGAAACATAAAATGAACTCTATAGTTTATATAAATAAATCATACGCCAAGTGCACCTAATATCAAAATGGAGAGTACTATTCCATCAAAGCAATAAAATGGAGAACCATTGATTTCAGTTTGATGATGAGAAGAAAAAAACACTCGCAAACAATATATGCACAAATTTAATCATCCGAAATTTCTCACACCGTCATAAGCGAAAAAGAATTATCATATATTTGAAAGCTGGATTTTATATAAGACTCAAATGTTGGGAAACAAAATGCGGTGCAAACGAATGAAAACTATATATAAAAACACAAAATTCATCACCAAGTAGACCTGAAGTAAAATCGAAGGCACTCACCACCTTGGGAAGCATTATTCACATTTCACAAAATGCGATTAAGAATTCATATTTATCATTTACAAAGTCCCATCAAACAAAAAATCCATAAACATACTATGACAAATAAAGATATAGGTGATTTGAAAACATATAAACTCCATATTGGATATAAAACAGAGAAGGAAATAAATATATACCATGAAAGGTATATGAGAAGGTAAATAAAAAACTTTTTATCCATTAATTACATAACACAATTAATAAATCGAAAAATGGAAGGGGATATGAAGTAAGTACCTTTGAGAGGAGATATGCCTAGTGAGAGATGAATGATGGATAACAAATAAGAGAACTAAAATCTCTTAATCACTTGTCTGGTTCTAAAAAATAAAGTTTAAAATTAAATTAGAAATGTAAACATAAGTTAAACGCCGTCAAAAGAATAATGAATGAGTTATGGTGCAAAACAAGGGACAAACATAACATTAATTGAACCACAAAAGTACGCATGGAAGTATGTTGAATCAAAAGATATCAATATTCATAACTATCAGTTTCCCACACATAAATGAAATACGCTGGATCGAGATAATTGAAACCATTTTCACTAAATTCATAAAAAATAACAACCATGAAAATAACTAATGACTCAACTCTATTCGCATGCCATGAACTCCTATAGCCTTAATCACAACAACTCCATATAATTATCAAACCAAAAAACAACAAAGTTGAATAAAAAAACAAATGATTAGTAAAACAAAATATAAAGTCTGACATCGTGAACCTCAGATATCGTGAACCCGAAAAACAAAATGGTGAGTCTAAAGTAGTACCAGAAAGGATGACCAATAACGAAACAACAAATGATTAGTAAAACCATCATTTGTACCAAGAAATCAATTTGATACAAAACCCTTACAAACCAAATCTGACAAATCTGACATAATGCAGAACTTTAATCTGACATTTTGATACAAAACCCTTACACACCAAATCGAAAAACAAAAAAAGAACTATATTCATTCGCAAGAGAGAGAGGGCGAGATTGAGTGCCTTTGGTGAGATAAAAAAAAATATTACATCTGCAAAAAAGAAATACAATATTATCAGTACTATTAAGAGAGAATGAGAACCATAAACAGTAAATATCAAACCCAGGATATGAAAAACATGTTAGATCTGAAAAAAATTAGATCATCAGATAAAAAATTAAACCTCAAATATGAAATTAAAAATTTAAACCCCAAATTTAACCAACTCTGATCTCAGAATATCACCTTATGTACTTGAACAATAAAACCCCTATTTTTGAAAATCATAAAAAAGATCAATCGTGATTCCAAAGCAACATTGAAAAAAGTAGTGGGGAGAGAGGGTAGCAGAAGGGAGCGACAGCGGGGGGAGGGGCGCGATGGTGGGGAGCTGAAGGGATGACTGAAATGTTAGGGTTTTTTTGTGGTGATGAAACTAATGAATGGGAGCGTATGAAAGGAAAGGGTTTGGGTTTCTCTCCAAGTTTGCCATGTTGTAAGTTTGGCTCAATCTCACACCCTTAGATCTTAATAGGAGGGAAAATAACAACCCTTGAATCATTCTTAGCTAATCCAACCATTCATTTCTTGCATTGGTGTTTTAATCTCAACCACTACTTAGCTTATCTCTTTATGGAATAGTGTCCAAATTCTACACCGTATTATATATATATATATATATATATATATATATATATATATATATATATATATATATATATATATGCATGTTTAATATCAACCTTAAACTTTTGGTTTTTCGCAATTCAAATTACAATATTACAATTGAGTTGCTAAATTTGGAAGATAGCGAATTGTGGGTATTATTTAATTCAAGAGAGAAACTATGAAACTTATAACTGATATGAAATGAAATATCTATATAAATCAAATATCTATATAAACTTAATCAATAATGAAACTTATAAATGAAATATTAATCAATAATGAAACTTATAACCAACTCAATGAAACTTATGATAGATTTTGTATTGTCACAGTGCTCCTTTCACTTCATATCAGTTATAAGTCTCAAGAAGAATCAATAATTAGTAAATTTTATACATGTACATCCTATGATTCTCCACTTAAGATTAAATTAACCATCTCTTTGAAACTTATGACATATTCTGTATTGGCACAATGCTCCTTTCATTTCATACCCGTTAGTACTAAAAAATAGTAAACATTAAAATATAAAGCATCAACAAAATCAGTCCCAATACCTAAATTCGTGTTATGCAAAATAACACGGAGAAATCAATTTGTCAAAAGCCCAAAACTCGAATCAGTGTTATACAACCTCCAATTGTCCTGAAAAGCATAACACAAACAATCAATAAGCTACAAAAAAGCCCCAAAACCAAAATAAGTGGAGATCCGATTAAGATTTAGTGAAGATTTAACATATCTAAGTTACAAAAAGAAAAAAAAAGAATATAACAAATATTAGATCTAAAATATCAATGCAATAAATATGAGAGAAACATTAATGCTTGGAAAACCATCGAGAAAAAGAACAATAAAAATACAAATAAAAGGTGGTTAGTAAAAATACACATGGTTGGGTAAACACCAACCTTTCTTAACAGCAATCTAATGAAGAATCCAACCCTAAACTTGTTGATTTGAGGAAAAATCAAATGTAGAAAATGAAAAATAAGTAACCTCTATTTTAGTTTCAGAAACCCTAGGTCGGTGGTTTTGTAATCCGGGAAAAGCCCATTTCATCCCTTTCTTCAAATCCTCACCTGAGAGCGAGAAGACATCTAAGGGAGAGAGATTTCATGGGGAGAAGAGAAGTCGAAAAGAGAGGGTCGGTAGGTTGCGTGTGAGAGGAGAGAGTCTAGTGAGGGTAAAGGGTTGAAAAATGAGGGAAAAAATGGTATAATACCCTTTTGTCCTTAGTTTTTGAATTTTGAAGAGAAGGGGAAATAAATTAGTGAGGAAAAAAGAGGGGGAATCTAAATATTTAAGGGGCAAAAATGGTAAGAGTGGTATTTTAATCTCAAACATTGGATCGTTGAATTGTTGGCCAAATCAGGACCCCTAATTAAGTTATCAACTTAAGGAATAAGGCACAAATTTTTACTCCTTATTATATATATATATATCCCCTGCCCGCAAAATAAAAAAAAACAAAAAGAAGTGACAGTATTTCTAGAAGCAAAATGGAACTTTTATTAATTGTAGACAGAAATTACATACAACAGAATAAACTTTTCACTACATTACTAATAATACTTTCTTAGGTGCTCGACGTTCCTTGGATTTTTGAACTACTCCCTTTATAAGTTTTTTATCTAGTATGTTCTTGTCCCGATGATTCTTAAGATACGATAAGGGCAATGCCAGTTAAATTCCAGTTTGTTTACCTTTTGAATTACCTTTTTAGGACATAATCACCTTTTTTAACCTACTTAGATTCACCCTTAGGTTGTAGAATCGAGAAGTTCTTTGTTAGTAAGAATCTACTCTGAGTGTTGCATTTTCTCTTAATTATTCCACTATCTCAAGATCTAATCTCCTCATCAACTCACTTCGTGGTTACTTAAAATTGAGGATGAAGTAATTAGGAAGGCCGATTTCAGTTGGTACCACTGTTTCTGTATCAAAGTCTAGCATATTAGGGGTTTCTCTTGTTGTTGTCCAAGGAGTTGTCCTATAAGCCCAGAGGGCACTCTTCAATTCATTGATCTAATTCCTATTTGCATCATCTAGTATAATTTTTCATCCCATCCAGAAAAGTTGTATTAGTTACCTTAGTTTGTCCGTTACACTACGAATGGCCTGGCACAGAGTGCAACTTTTGTACCTTAGAGCGTGTGCAATAATCCTCAAATTATTAATTATCGAACTGAGTGCCATGGTCCATAATGAAGGCATATGACATTCTATATCGATAGATAATGTTCTTTTAGATGAATTAGAAAACACTTTCGTACGACATCTCTACTAAGGATTTAACATCCACCTATTCGGTGAGATAATCCACTACAAACACCACATACTTCAACGTTCTTCTCATTTTTGGTAAGGGCTCAAACAAATCTATCCCACAAATTTCAAATGGCCATGGTGAAGTGATCGGCGTAAAAGAGGCTTTAAGAGTTCAGTGAACGGTGGCATATTTGGTACTTATCATACTACCTGGCATAATCGGCGCAATCTACCTTCGTGGTGGGTCACTAATAGTCCTATGTAGCCACCCTCTTCACTCACGATCTCCCTGCTAAATGTTCTTCGTAATATACTTTATGTACTTCTTTTATTAGATTATTTACTTCAACTGAATGAACACATCGTGGCAACGAGATAATATATCCTCTCCTGAACAGAATTCATCCTTCTATGGCATAGTTGGTTGCCTTGTAATGGATTTTTCTTACTTCTTTTGGGTATGTCAGTATAGTGCCTATTTTTATGCAAGCCCATATCGCATTCATCCAAGACGATCTGAGGTCTATTTTCATACTTTTGATTGTTCCTTCATCAGTTTTGCGATATATGAGAATCTCCACAGGGACAATTCTTCATAGTTATGTTCTAATGGTTGATGATAATCGGGCAAGTGCACCTACTCAAGCATTTTAAACTCTTAAAATTTTGAGCATCACCATTTCATCTTAACCGGTTTATTGATTATAGATTCCTCTATTGCCTCATATATTCCCAATAACTGATTGATAACAAATTATGAATCATTGTGTGCCAAAATCTACTCGGCGCCTAGTAATGAAGCTACCCCAAATCCTGCTATGAGCGCCTTGCATTCTGCCTCGTTATTTGAGGCTTCAAATTGGAAACTAAGGATCTATTCCATGTCGATCTCATCCAGAGTCGTGATTATGAGACCTTCTCCACTTTTAGTAGTGCACGACAAACCATCCATAAATAATTTCCTTATAGTAAGCTCTTTCTTACACTCCCCCATGATCAACTCTCCATGTATGAACAATTTCTTTATTTTCTTGAGGTTTCAAGCAAGTTATGGTTGATGATTCTAGGATGTGTTTACTTTAGTTGGATAACTGAGTGCTCAAGCTATTTCCCATAGGAGTCTGCTCGTCCAGTTGGACTTGTGAGAACTCTTTCGAAAAAGTATGCTCGTTTTATTTGGGGCGGAGCTCTCTTCATGAAAAGTTTTCTTTTCCATGATTTCTCAACTCTTTTTCAAAGAAATCTACTCGGAAGGTTGTTCCTAATAGGTGAATTCGGCACTGAAATTTGTCACAAATTGGACTTTGATCGTCGTTCTTGTTTTATATTTAATATTGAGGATGCAATAATTAGGAAGGTCGATTTCAGTTGGTACCATTTCCTCTGTACCAAAAGGCTAGAATATAGGTAGTTTCTCATATTGTTGTCCAAGGATTTGTCATATAAGCCCAGAGGACACTCTGCAATTAATTTATCCAATTCCTCCTTGCATCACCTAGTATTATTTTTCATCCCATCCATAAAAGTTTTATTCGCTACCTCAGTTTATCTGGTTAAATACGAATGGCTTGGCACAGAGCGCAACTTCTGTACCTTAGATCATGTGCAATAATCCTTGAATTATTAATTATCGAATTCAGTTCCATGGTCCATGATGAAAGCATACGACATTTTATATCAACAGATAATGTTCTTTTAGATGAATTGGAAAACCCTTTCATACGGCATCTCTACTAGGGGTTTATCATCCACCCATTTGGTGATATAATCCACTACAACCACCACATACTTGAACCTTTTTCTAGTTTTTGGAAAGGGATCGAACAAATCTATCCCATAAATTTCAAAAAGCCCAAGATGAAGTGATTGGCATAAGAGAGGCTCCGGGAGTTCAGTGGATGGTAGCATATTTTTGGCACTTATCATACTTCTTGGCATAATCGGCGTAATCCGTCTTTGTGGTGGGCCACTAATAGCCCTGTGTAGCAACCTTCTTCACTCACAATTTCTCGGATGAAAGTTCTCCGCAACATCCTTTATGTACTTCTTTGATTAGATTAACTACTTCGGTTGAATGAACACACCATGGCAACGAGATGATGTATCCTCTCTTGAATAAAATTCCTCCTTCTAAGACATAGATGGTTGCCTTGTATGGAGTACTCTTGCTTCTTTTAGGTATGTCAGTACAGTGCCTGTTTTTATGTAAGCCCATGTTAGATCCATCCAAGGCGATATGAGGTGTATCTTCATAATGTTGATTATTCTTCCATCAGTGTTGTTATGCATGAGAAATTCCATAAGGACAGTTATTCGTAGCTCTGTTCTAGTGGCTGATGCTAATCGGGCAAGTGCACCTACTCGAGCATTTTCTACTCTAAAAATTCTGAGCTTCACCATTTCATCTTAGCCAGGTGATTTATCATAGATTTCTCTTGTTGCCACATATATTCCAATAATTAATTGACAACAAATTATGAATAATTGTGAGCCAAAATCTGCTCGATGCCCAGTAATGAAGCTAGCCCAAATCCTGCTATGAGTGCCTTGTATTTTTCTGCAATACCCCGTATTTTTATGCTTTCTAAATTTGGGGATTTATTAAATTTAATGTGAGTTATTAATTTAATATAAATCCGAAAATTAAATATTTTTATTTACTAACGTGACGAGAGTTAGTAATCAATGGAAACTTGTTGAATATTACTAATGAATAAAGTAATATAATATGGCTGCTATTAAATGTCACGAGTGAATAAAATGGCAATTTTGGAAATTTGAGTCGGGATGCGCCCATGTCACGTCGGGACTAAATATTGATTAATAAAATTGAATAAATTATAAGTCCCTCGTATGGTCATTTTGAGTGCGTCAAAGTGTCCGGAAGGGTCGAGATAGTCAAAAAAGTTTACCCGGGGGTTTAATTTGGGTCTCGAGGCATTTTTAGGCTTAATTAGTACCCCGGGAGGGTATTTTGGACATTTTGTAATTTTGGGTAATTAAACCCACGAAATTTATTAGGATATATCAGCCATTTGGAATGGTCTTTTAGGGTTAGCAGACTCACAACCTTAGAACAACCATTAGAGAGGAAGGTAGAAAGCTTTTCAAGCAATCCAAGGCCAAAAATTCATCCGGTTGCACCGCCACCACCACCAACGCGTAGATCGCGCGACAGGAAACGCAACCATACCAAATTCGTCCACAAATCAGAACCCTAAAATCTATAGGCAAGTATTCATCTTGATTAATTTCTTTAATGCATCACTCATGTTAGTTTAGGGTTGATTAGGATGAGTTTCATAGAAGAAAACCCATGTTGGAGATAGGAAAATTGCATGTAGTAATGATATGAATGAAAATCTGGAATTCCCCTTCATATGTAGAGGTAAAACCACGGATTTATGATATATTAGGAGCAGAAATTATGGAAAAAGACTGATTAGAACAAAGTTAAAGAAATTTCTAGGGTTCATGAGATTTTTATAAGTTTTGGCCTATTAATCCATGGATATTGATGAAAATTTTCATGCATTACGTAGAAGATGTTTAATTTGGGTTCATAATGTTTGTAGTACGAATTTTTGGGAGTTTGGGTGTTAAAAATCTGGATTTGGTTGATGTTGGATGATAGAACCCGTAACTGTTAATCTGTAGAATTCGCCACACCAGTTTGATCGATCGATCGAACCAGGAGTGTCGATCGATCGACGCATCGATCGATCGAGCTCCTGCCATCGATCGATCGACCCCTCCTGGCAGACTCTTATTTTCCCCTCTAAATAGTTAAATTCAATTTAAATGAGAAACAATCTTTGGACATCCTTATTAAAATATTTTGGGAGGTGTAGAAGACCAGTAGGACATAATAAAAATATGAAACCTTTAATGTAGAATGAGATTCACATTTTTGGAGATGTTTACGTATAAGGGACGATCGAACTATGTATAAAGGGGATTATAGGAATTTACGATTGTCACTTGATAAGTTGGGAAAATCCCATAAATTAAAGTAAGGAACGAACCGTTATACGTGATAACTAAATAACGAGAAATAAGGATAAATCTCATAATTATGGATTATGAGATGTATGCATATACGTGTGAAAACCATGCCCGCGCTACTTGTTATCCCTGAGGTTACTGCGCTGGGACAGTTTTATCCCGATGGGTCCTTTACGGGGGATATTGACTCGTACCCTAGAAGATAGAGATCCTTTGGTACAGGCTAATCGGATCGATATCCAGACGGCCTAAGAGACGTGGGGGCATGTGCTGACCTCTTAGAGACCGGGACTCTATACTTCGCCTCAATATTGTTGTGTTTGTGTTAATACAGTTCGAGAGAGATTTCGAACTTGTATTTCCCTTAGTACGAGTGATACGGAGACTGGATAGCAGAGTGTCCCCGCACCATAATTTTTATGTGGGGTGCTGTTAGAATATATATATTATATGAGTATTTAATATATATATTAAATTCTGAAATTTGGGAATTTCCTACTGTGTTTATGGTAAGTAAGATATGAATAATGATTTCAATTGAGGAATACGTGTTTTGAAAGTATAGTATATTACTGGGAAACTTTATTAACAAATAAGGTTAAAATGAGAGCTTTGGTATTAAATGGAATTTACTTCTTAAACAGCTAAATTGTTCAATTTACATCTTACGAGTAACCTAAGATAAGATGAGTTAAACCGTTGGGAAGGTTAGTGCGATAGATGTTCACATTAGAAGAGAGGTGAGAATTTCTCAAGGGAGTGTCGCATTAATATGTTGTTGCATTGGCCTGTAAACATTTTAAATACTTGCTAAACAAATTTTAAATCATTTTTACAATCGGGCTCTGACCCGTTTCTATTTTCTTTTCTCTCTTGTATATATATGTATGTATTACAGGTGCCCAGCCACAGGGGCATCTTCCATAGGATCCTTTGGAAGGAATGCGCTGCAACTTAGGTGGGAGTTGCAGGCCTCTTGCTTAGACGACCTCATTTCTTGATTCCACTTCTAGCACTATTTATCCAGTTGGACATGTGTCGCCCTTTCCATTATTCAGTTGTTTAGCGGACATTGTGATTCATTTATTTCCAGTATTTTACTCTTTGGGATTTATTACTGTCAGGATGTTTTTTTTTCTTTAAGTTTTAATGTTGGAGTTACTTTGATGGATGTTTAATTTTTGGATTGTTTGTTCTAGTATAGTTGTTGTGTGATTCTTTAAATTATGAATTTCGTAAAGTTTTAAATGTTAGTTTATATAAAATAAAATTTTGAAAGTAATGTCTAAAATGGTTTTGGCACTTAGCTTAATTATTTAGGGTGTTTAAATTGGAAAAGTTATTTTTCGACAGTGATGCTAAGAATGAACCAACTATTCACCTTGATTTTAATTTAATAAATGAGTGATCGCTCGGTATTTAATTAGGCGGGGTGCCACAGGTGGTATCAGAGCATCAGGTTCTAGTGTCCTTAGGATCTGTACGGCTTATTTCACTTTCAGCTTAGCATTTTTGTTATAGAGCCCTATTTTAGGATTGTTGTATTCTTGCTTTTATGATTATGTCTTCAGCTATTTGAGATTTGATAATAACTATAGACTAATAGATTTCTTCACGTTTCAGATGCCTCCGAGACGTGAACCAAAGGATAGGCGTGCCCAAGCCAAGCAGCGAGCAGCTCCGGCTCTGGGAACGATGAATGCTAATGAGGTAGTCGCTATTGTTTCCTAGATGGTGAATGCCGCGTTAGCGGTAGTACAACAAGCTCCACCCAAGATTCAGGCAGTGGCGGCAGGTGCCTTTCAAAAGGCGCATCCCCCTGAGTTCTCGGGTAGTTCAGATATCATCATCGTCAGCCAATGGAAGAAAGATATCCAGAGGCATCTTCGTACGTATGAGTGCACAGACGTGCAAAGACAGTTGTTGGCTTCCTTTAAGATAGTGGGGGCCGCTTTGCAGTGGTGGGAATCCACCACCACCTTGGAGGAGAGGGATACTATTCCGATTCAGTTTCTGGGAGCGGTTTGACCGCAAATATTTTCCACCCACCGTACAAACTGAGATGAGGTGAAAGTTACTGAACTTGAAGCAGGAGAATTCTACTGTTGCTGAGTATTAGGAGGAGTTCACGAGACTTCTCACTATAGTGCCAGATGAGGCACTCACTGAGGGTAAGAAGATAATGTTGTTTGTGGACAGGTTAGCTTGGAGGATCCGTCAGCACCTTATAGGGAATCTGTCTCTGAGTACCTTCACAGATGTACTCAATGCTACTTTACTACACTGCCAGGATCACCGCTTCCATCTGCAGGGAAGCAAGCGAGCAGGGAAGTCCGGCCAGCGGGCACGATAGGGGGTAGTGGTGCTAGTGGATTACCGACATCTCAGGGACAGACTTGTCAGCACGAGCAGAGTTCCCATAGGGGGACCCTGCCAAGCGGTTCCGATCAGGTGATTCCAGGCATGGATTTGGGGGATATAGGCAGGGTCAGCAGGGCTAGCCTAATCAGCAGGGCCAACAAGGCCAACACCGCCAACAGCAGGGTCAGCAGCAGGGCCAACAGCATTTCCATCAGGGCCAGTAGCGGGGCAGTAACGACCAACAGGGCCGTGGTCAGCAGGGTGAGAGAGGAGGTAATTTTAGAGGCCGATGTTTTGTGTGCGACAAGAATGGACATAAGTGTCAGGATTGTCCAGAGGGTGATAGGTCCCCACAGCAGCAGGGTGCCTATAATAAGCCACAGAGGCCACTTTTTCCAGCCGCCCTTCCAGCACCAGCTCAGGTACCAGCCCTACCAGCCATTCTAGCCGCTCTAGTGCAGCAGGGGAAGTTACAGTACGAGCATGTCTATAACGTCCATCGGGCAGCAGCTCCGCAGGCACCACCCGCAATTGAGGGTATGTTTCCTATCCATGGTACTATGGGTCGGATTTTTTTTGATACTGGGGCGACGCACTACTTTATAGCTACCCATTTTGTGAAGGCCTTAGGGTTATTAGCCACAGCAGAGAGCACTGTGACGTGTGTAGACTCACCACTGGGAAATGGTTCGGTTATTTTCTTTATATGCCGGGGTGTGGGGGTAGAGATTGGTAGCTTAGTATTACCAGCAGACATGTTAGTCTTAGATATGCATGAGGACAACGTTATTATCGATATGGATTCGCTCGCATCTTACAGAGCCATGATAGATTTTTTTGGTGGGAGTATTGTCTTTGCCAATATGGGGCAAGAGATGTTTGTAGTGGCGATGCCTCGCCCAGAGGGAGGCTCGACCGCTCATTTGTATTACATAGAGGAGGATACCTCTAAGGAGGTTGTGATTCCCTTAGACTCGATCCCAGTTGTACGTGAGTATTTCGATGTATTTCAGGAGATACCAGGCCTACCCCCCAGTCGAGAGATAGACTTTGTCATAGATTTATTATCGGATACTAGACCTATAGCACGCGCTCCATACTGTATGGCTCTGGAGGAAATGAGAGAGCTACGAGATCAGATAGAGCAACTATTAGGTCAGGGCTTCATTCGTAGGAGTACCTCACCATGGGGCGCTCTAGTTTTGTTTGTGAAAAAGAGAGATGGTTCACTAAGGCTATGTGTGGACTATCGGGAACTGAACAAGGTCACGATACGGAACAAGTATCCGTTGCCTCGAATCGATGATCTGTTCGACCAGCTGAGGGGAGCAACTTTCTTTTCGAAGATAGATCTGAGGTCGGGGTACCATCCGCTATGTATTAGGGAGAAGGATGTTTCAAAGACTGCTTTCTTGACGAGATATGGGTCCTATGAGTTCAGAGTGATGCCATTTGGCCTCACAAATGCCCCAGCCATATTCATGGACTTGATGAACCGAGTGTTCAGAGAGTTCTTGGATCAGTTTGTCATCGTCTTCATAGATGACATTTTGATATATTCACACTCCGAGGAGGAGCATGTCGAGAACTTGAGGCAGGTTCTTCAGACTCTACGAGAGCATCAGCTGTATGCTAAGTACGAGAAGTGCGGATTATGGTTGCGAGAAGTACATTTCTTGGGACATGTTGTTTCTGAACGGGGGATAGCAGTTGACCCTAGTAAAGTGTCAGCGCTGAGGGAGTGGGGACAACCCACGACACCGACGGAAGTGCGTAGTTTCTTGGGATTAGTCGGATACTACAAGAGATTCATTCGAGGTTTCTCTAAGATAGCGGGTCCATTGACGAACCTGACTCGCAAAGGGGTTCCCTATGTTTGGGATGATGCTTGCCAATTAGCTTTGGACGAGTTGAAAGACAAGTTTACTTCAACTCCGGTACTTACTTTACCTAAGCCGGGCGTGGAGTACCTAGTTTACACCGATGCTTCCTTATGAGGACTTGGGGGAGTACTTCAGCAAGAGGAGAAGGCTATAGCTTTTGCCTCCCGTAAGCTTAAGCCGCACGAGAAGAACTATCCCACTCACGACCTAGAGTTAGCAGCGGTAATTTTTGCATTGAGGATTTAGAGGTACTACTTATTGGGAGAGAAATTTCGCTTATTCACAGACCACAAATCACTGCAGTACCTGTTCACTTAGTGAGAACTGAATATGCGTCAGCGCAGGTGGTTAGAATTTATGAAGGACTATCAGTTTGACATACAATACCATCTGGGGAAAGCCAACGTAGTTGCTGATGCATTGAGCCGTAGACCGATAGACGATATAGCGGATGTCTAGAAAGAAAAGTGGAAAGAGCTGGGTTACCAGGATGCAATAGACCGTTCCTTCATATCTGTCATGATAGTGACACCCGAGATTGTTACGAGGGTGATACAGGCACAGACCGCAGACCCATTTTGCCAAGAACAGATTGTACGACTTTTAGCCGAGGGTGCTGAGTCCTACTCTGTTAGTTCTGATGGGGGTTTAAGGTTTAATGGGAGATTAGTGGTTCCAGAAGGAGCAGACTTACGTCATGCAGTAATGACCCAGTCCCACGGGTCCCGATTTGCAGTACATCCTGGGGGAGATAAGATGTACCAGGATATGAGGCGGCAATACTCGTGGAGTGGGATGAAAAAGGATATTGCTAAATTCGTGTCCAAGTGTTCTACCTGCCATCTGGTAAAGGTGGACCATCAAAAACTGTCAGGGTTGCTTCAGCCATTGGAAATACCCGTGTGGAAGTGGGAGAGTATTTCCATGGATTTCATTACAGGGTTGCCTACATCACAGCAGGTCCACGACTCCATCTGGGTGATTGTAGACCATTTGACCAAGGTGGCTCATTTTCTACCGGTGAGGACAGACTATACCACGGGTCAGTATGCTCAGTTGTTCATTGTTGAGATTATTAGATTACATGGGGTGCCCCTGAATATTGTGTCAGATAGAGACAAGATTTTTGTGTCGCATTTTTGGGAGAGTTTTCAGGAGGCTATGGGTACTGAGTTGAGGTTGAGTTCATCTTATCACCCACAAACAGATGGACAGACAGAGCGTACTAATCAGATGTTGGAGGATATGCTACGCATGTGTGTTCTTGATTTTGGAGGAGGTTGGGAGCCACACCTTCCACTGGTAGAGTTCGCTTATAATAACTCTTATCAGTTCAGGATTGGCATGGCTCCATTCGAAGCTTTGTATGGAAGGCCTTCTCATTCCCCAACTTGTTGGCTAGAGGTGGGGGATAACATGTTGCTCAGACCAGAGGTGATTCAGGAAACCTCCGCGAGGATCGAGATTATCAGGAGTCGCATTCGAGTAGCACAAGACAGGCAGAAAAGCTACGCCGATGCGAAACGATTCTTTCGAGAGTTTAATGTGGGGGACCAAGTGTTACTACGTGTATCTCCTATGAAGGGAGTGATGAGGTTCGGAAAGAAAGGGAAATTAGACCCCAGGTACGTGGGACCATTTCCCATTATCGAGAGGATTAGGCCGGTGGCATACAGATTGGGACTGCCAGAGCATTTACATCGCATTCACGATGTATTCCAAATCTCGTCGTTAAGACGATACCTTCGGGATGACATGGCTCACACCCACATCGTGATAGATGAGATAGACTTACAGCCTGACAGCTCTTACGAGGAGAGACCAGTGGCTATCCTAGACCATAGCGAGAGGAGATTGAGGTCGAAGGTAGTCCCACTTGTACGGGTCCAGTGGGAGCATCATAATGTGGAGGAATCCACCTGGGAGCGCGAGGCAGATATGCGCGAGAAATACCCAGATTAATTGTTACCAGGTATGCCTTATTTTTTGAATTTCGGGATGAAGTTCCGTTATTAGGGGGAAGTACGTAATACCCTGTATTTTCATGCTTTCTAAATTTGGGGATTTATTAAATTTAATGTGAGTTATTAATTTAATATAAATCTGGAAATTAAATATTTTTATTTACTAACGTGACAAGAGTTAGTAATCATTGGAAACTTGTTGAATATTACTAATGAATAATGTAATATAATATGGGTGCTATTAAATGTCACGAGTGAATAAAATGACAATTTTGGAAATTTGAGTCGGGACGCGCCCGTGTCGCGTCGGAACTAAATATTGATTAATAAAAGTGAATAAATTATAGGTCGCTCGTATGATCGTTTTGAGTGCGCCAAAGTGTCCGGAAGGGTCGAGATAGTCAGAAAAGTGTACCTGGGGGTTTAGTTTGGGTCCCGGGGTATTTTTAGGCTTAATTAGTACCCCGGGAGGGCATTTTGGACATTTTATAATTTTGGGTAATTAACCCACGAAATTTATTAGGATATATCAGCCATTTGGAATGGTCTTTTAGGGTTAGCAGATTCACAAACTTAGAACAACCATTAGAGAGGAAGGTAGAAAGCTTTTCAAGCAATCCAAGGCCAAAAATTCATCCTGTTGCACCGCCACCACCACCAACGCGTAGATCGCGCGACGGGGAACGCAACCACCCCAAATTCATCCACAAATCAGAACCTTCAAATCTACAGGCAAGTATTTATCTTGCTGAATTTTGTTAATGCATCACTCATGTTAGTCTAGGTTTGATTAGGATGAGTTTCATAGAAGAAAACCCATGTTGGAGATAGGAAAATTGAATGCAGTAACGATATGAATGAAAATATGGAAATCCCCTTAATATGTAGAGGTATAACCATGGATTTAGGATGGATTAGGAGAAGAAATTATGGAAAAAGACTGATTAAAACAAAGTTAAAGAAATTTCTAGGGTTCATGAGATTTTTATAAGTTTTGGCCTATTAATCCATGGATATTGATGAAAATTTGCATGCCTTACGTAAAAGATGTTTAATTTGGGTTCATAATGTTTGTAGTACGGATTTTTGGGAGTTTGGGTGTTAAAAATCTGGATTTGGTTGATGTTGGATGATAGAACCCGTAACTGTTAATCTGCAGAATTCGCCATACCTGTTTGATCGATCGATCGAACCAGGAGTGTCGATCGATCGACGCATCGATCGATCGAGCTCCTGCCATCGATCGATCGACCCCCCCTGGCAGACTCTTATTTTCCCCTCTAAATAGTTAAATTCAATTTAAATGAGAAACAATCTTTGGACATCCTTATTAAAATATTTTGGGAGGTGTAGAAGACCAGTAGGACATAATAAAAATATGAAACCTTTAATGTAGAATGAGATTCACATTTTTGGAGATGTTTACGTATAAGGGACGATCGAACTATGTATAAAAGGGGGGAGACGCATAAGTTAGCTACGTGGAAGAAATAAATGAGTACCTACTGAAATTACACTTGGGAGTATAGGAATTTACGAGTGTCACTTGATAAGTTGGGAAAATCCCACAAATTAAAATAAGGAACGTACCGTTATACGTGATAACTAAATAACGAGAAATAAGGATAAATCTCATAATTATGGATTATGAGATGTACCAAAATTTGATGTGGTAATAGTAGTATATTTATATGTCTGTGTTTATGCATATACGTGTGAAAACCATGCCCGCGCTACTTGTTATCCCTGAGGTTACCGCGCTGGGACAGTCTTATCTTGATGGGACCTTTATGAGGGATATTGACTCGTACCCTAGAAGATAGATATCCTTTGATACAGGCTAATCGGATCGATAGCCAGACAGCCTAAGAGACGTGGGGGCATGTGCTGACCTCTTAGAGACCAGGACTCTATGCTTTGCCTCAATATTATTGTGTTTGTGTTAAAACAGTTCGAGAGAGATTCCGAACTTGTATTTCCCTTAGTACGAGTTATACGGGGACTGGATAGCAGAGTATGCCCGTACCATAATTTTTATGTGGGGTGCTGTTAGAATATATATATTATATGAGTATTTAATATATATATTAAATTCTGAAATTTGGGAATTTCCTACTGTGTTTATGGTAAGTAAGATATGAATAATGATTTCAATTGAGGAATATGTGTTTTGAAAGTATAGTATATTACTGGGAAACTTTATTAACAAATAAGGTTAAAATGACAGCTTTGGTATTAAATGGAATTTACGTCTTAAACAGCTAAATTGTTCAATTTACATCTTACGAGTAACCTAAGATAAGATGAGTTAAACCGTTGGGAAGGTTAGTGCGATAGGTTTGCACATTAGAAGAGAGGTGAGAATTTCTCAAGGGAGTGTCGCACTAATATGTTGTTGCATTGGCCTGTAAACATTTTAAATACTTGCTAAACAAATTTTAAATCATTTTTACAATCGGGCTCTCTAACCCGTTTCTATTTTCTCTTCTCTCTTGTATATATATGTATGTATTACAGGTGCCCAACCACAGGGGTGTCTTGCATAGGATCCTTTGGAAGGAACGCGCTGCAGCTTAGGTGGGAGTTGCAGGCCTCTTGCTTAGACGACCTCATTTCTTGATTCCACTTCTAGCACTATTTATCCAGTTGGGCATGTGTCGCCCTTTCCATTATTCAGTTGTTTAGCGGACATTGTGATTCATTTATTTCCAGTATTTTACTCTCTGGGATTTATTACTGTCAGGATGTTTTTTTTTCTTTAAGTTTTAATGTTGGAGTTACTTTGATGGATGTTTAATTTTTGGATTGTTTGTTCCAGTATAGTTGTTGTGTGATTCTTTAATTATGAATTTCGTAAAGTTTTAAATGTTGGTTTATATAAAATAAAATTTGGAAAGTAATGTCTAAAATGGTTTTGACACTTAGCTTAATTATTTAGGGTGTTTAAATTGGAAAAGTTATTTTTCGACAGTGATGCTAAGAATGAACCAACTATTCACCTTGATTTTAATTTAATAAAGGAGTGATCGCCCGGTATTTAATTAGGCGGGGTGCCACATTTGCCTCATTATTGGAGGCTTGAAAATGGAACATAAGGGTATATTACACGTCGAACTCATTCGGAGTCGTGATTATCAAACCTTCTCCAGTTTCAGCAGTGCACGACAAACCGTCCATAAATAATTTCCATACTGGAAGCTCTTTTTCAAACTCCCCTATGATCAGCTCTCCATGTATGAATAATTTCTTTGTTTTCTCTAGGTTGCGAGCAAGTTCTTTTTATCTGTTTGATGATTCTAGGATGTTTTTACTCTTGTTGGATAACTGAGTGATAAGGCTATTTCCCTTAGGAGTTTGCTCATCTGGTTGGAGTTGTGAGCACTATTCTAAAGAAGTTTGCTCTTTTTATTTGGGGCTGAGCTCTCTCCCTGAGATGTTTTCTTTTCCATGATTTATTAACTATTTTGTCAATGAAATCTCATTTGAACGAAACACCAATCTCGTTTAAACCAACTTCAAACAACCTTCTGATGACAAAAAAAATAGTACACCCTCGATTGATGCTCATAAGATAAAACTATGAACGACCCTTTTAAAGAAACCCCATTCTCATTTGAATGGGATTTCCATATCGTTTGAACGAGGTTTTAAATTCAAATATATTTTTCTTTTAAAAATAAAAAGCCCTGTTCATTTTTTGATAAAAATAAACGTCCCAAAAATAAATTATGTGAAATAATTTAAACTCTAAATTGATTTCTACCTTTATGAGATGTCGGGATGTCTTCAAACTTGGAGATGCTCGAGTTCAATTCGTCGTGAAGGTTCATGACGATTTGTAAAGGGATACGCCAAACTAGACTAAAATATAAAAAAGGCCATACTATGAACAATATTAGAATTTTTTTTCTTAAAAGTAGATTGAGGCTGAAGGGAAAGAGGCGGTTGAGTATCGGTCCAGGTAAAATTTATTTCTTAATGTAGGATAATAATGTCATCAATGTATCACGCATCTTCCTCATGACTTGAGCTTCGCTAGAAACACGATTTGTCAGCTCTAGTTGTTTCACAGCATTGCCAGAATTAATCTAGTCCTCGTCTATTCCATAATTATGGTACTGAGTTTTATAAAAGCTTCTTCTCAGACCGTAGTTTTCCACGTATCATTGGGTATAATATCCAAACTAAAAAGTAGAGAATCCAAAGTATTCATGATGCAAAATAGGTTTATTATATAATAAAGATAAAGAAGTAACAAAAAGTGTAAAATAACTAATATGCTATGTGAAATTTTTTTGAAAATGAATCTAACCCAGGATATTTTTAGGAACACGCTCTACTACCAACTTGTCACACCCTCTTTTTGGTATGAATGTACAAGATAGTAACAAAGCAATAAAATAAATCCATGGAGTAAAACATAACTTTATTCATTAGATAATGTCGCACATTTATTGTACTACCACTATAGGGGTGAATAACTGATATTACATATTATTCCCAAAACTAAAAAGTAGGTCATTGAAAACAGTGACTCCTTTCTCCCATCTTCTTTGATCTGCCTCCATATAATTATATAAGCAAACACGTGGTCCATGTGTATCACGAAAAGGGAGGTGAATTTATCCTCTTTTTCCAGGAACATCTGGAGGAAAAGGGAATTAGCACAAATATGCTAAGTAGATCTTACCAATTCTATAACAAATTATATATATATAGAATCTTAGATTGTGTATAGAGTTAACTATTTGTTACAAAAACATGGGTACAAATCGTATAACAAGAAAGTCAAGGAATTTAAACTAATAATCCCATACTTACCAACATACAAATGGGTATAGAAATGTGACACCCCGCTCAATTAAATATTGGATGATCAATTATTTATTAAATTAAATCAGAATATCCAGTTGGTTCATTCTTAGCATCACTGTCGAAAACTTTTACTTTATTAACCACCTAATAGTTAATTAAGTTAGTGTCAAAAACTTTTAATCCTCTAATTATTATCCAATAATTTAAACATTAAACATATTCACCATTCTAATGAATAAAATAATAATAAATAAGAAACCATCTGGCAGAATAAATAATACTAGAATAAACGTTCCTGTCAAATGTCTCAATAAAAATAACTAAATAATAAATCCAAATCTCATCAACCGAAATAAAAGAGTACAATATATTATAAATGAATGGTAACTAGAAATGGGAAACATGCCCTAACTGAAATGACTACATCAGATCCTGAATAGATAGATGTTGAAGCGTTTAATATTGAGGACCTGCAACTTCCACAATAGTTACAGCACGTCAAATCAACTGACTCCTATGTCTGGCATCCCTGTGGCTAGACACTTAAAATAGTTGCACAAAGAAAATAGATTTGTGAGAAATGGATCAGAACCCGTGTGAAAATATTTTAAAACAATTTAGCAGGTATTTAAAAATGATATAAAGAAAATACTATATGCATGTTAGCTTTTTGGACTCTCTCTTGGGATTCTCACCTCTTATCTAATCTGCACGCCTAACGTACCTCTAAACTCCCCTAGTCACTATCATAACACCTAACTAGTTTGAAATTATAAGTCTACTAACTCTATCTCATAATGTCCACCCACATTTCCCACGCAATCCATTTATTAAATATATTTATTCCTTTTTTTTTTATCACACACGAGGCTTTTCTCAATTCATGGTTAAGTTTTCACATACTAAATTATTTCAGATTCTACCATCTTATTTATCTACTAAGTCCACCTAGTATAATAATCACAAGCATATATATGTATCACTATATTATATATATACGAATACGGCACCCCAAGGCACAGCTGTAGTGCATGCATACTCTGCTATCAAGTCCTGGTACATCACGTACTAAATAAGAATAATCGATTCGATGACACCCTCGAACCATAAATACAAATCACACATATTGATAAAAAGGCTTTTTGTGTGTGTGTCGTTGTTGTTGAAAGCCAAGTTAGTCAAAACCTCAAATACCTACAAATAATAATAAACTCAAGTGTAGAGGTAAGTAAGGGTATCAATCCACTTTCTAGGGAGTAAAGCACATGGAACAAATTCAATTGTAATTCACTATTTATTTTCTTTTTGTTCTTTTTCACTTTTTCTAATTTTTTTAGCTTTTTCAATATTAAAACAAAAGGGTGAGGTGAGGTCTAAACTAAAATAAACTAAATGTAAAATGATAATAACTAACTAGAAAGTAACTAAAATGAAAATAAAGTCTAACACTAAAATAAAAGATAAAGTGAGGAAAATAATTGTGAGAACAATCAAGGAGTGGGATTACACCACAAATTTTAGTTATTCTGATTAATTAATTTAATTATTTGAATTCTCCCAAATTAACATCAAAATTACAAACCAACTCTCGTTGCAAGTGTAATTAGAATAGTAATCTTTTAGAAAATTAAAATTAACACCTCACAACTCTAGAAAATTAGATCAACACTCCTTTTAATTAATCACCCGCTAGGATCGATCAATTAGAATTTATGTCAATCTTAGAAATTAAATTTAGAGTTGAAATTCAAATGATAATACCCCACTTAAGAAACCCCTATCTCTAGCTCGAATCTAAAATGGGTATTATCACTAGAATTTCGATTTTCTCTCGAAAATCATTTACCCTCTCTCGAGGCGTAAATCTAAGGGTGATGGATCAAAATTAACATTCAAAGGGATATTTCAAGTAAGCAAACTAATTAAACTAAAATAATATCAAATAAGAGTTTCACCCCACCCCTTGAAAGGGGTTTTAGCCTAACATGGTATAAAATATGACAAATTAATATTCAAAGGCATAAAATAATAAAAGAAGGGAAGAGAACAAGCAAACCAAATCTCTTTGAGAAAGTTGAACTCTAGTCTTCCAATTTGAAGCATACACCTCTCAATTTGAATGATCAACAAATACACATGAAGCACTAACACACAAATTGATTCTCACTAGAATTACTTTCACTCAATTTAAATTGAAAAGAAGAAAATAAAAAAACTAATTCTAATCTACTATTTATTTCTAACCTTAAAATTTCTCTCTACAATTTCCTCTCTCTAATCTAGAATTTAATCTCAAATGGGTCTTCTTCTTCATTTTATATGCAATGGAGCAAAGGGGCATAATGGTAAAAAGGTAGGGAGTGCATGTGGAAATAGTGTGAGGTAATGTAAAGTGAGGTGAGGGAATAAAATCAGATTGGGTGAGGGGGTAATTTTGAAAATTGGTTTTGAGTGGTTAGTTGGAGGGTATAATAGGAAAAGGGGTTATAAGGTGGTTATTGGCACATGGGGAATTAAGTCTTTGGTTTGGTTTTAATTTGGCAGGTGATGAAAATCGTGACTTGGTTTAGAGATGGGGAAATGGGTTTGAGTAAGTGGGTGGAGATGGATCATGGATGTAGGTGGCAGCGGTTGGGATCGGTGGCTCGAATGCGACTGAAAGTCGCCGGAGGTCGCGAATCAGGTAGGACGGAGTGAGGGACAGGGCTGCGTCGCAAGTGGAGTCGGATCGCCATTGGAAAGGGGGAACACCGCCTGGGGAGAGAGAGAGAGGCTGTAGGGTAAGGGTGCTGCCGGCGATGGGAGGTACCGTGAGGGTGCGGGTTAAGGGGGCTGCCGGAGCAGGTTGAGGTCGCCGGTTGATGTCGAGAGGAGAGAGAGGGGGGTAAGGGCAGGTCGATGGATGGGTGGTTGGTATGGGTAGTGGTTTAGTTTAGGTGTGAGGATGAGAGAGGGGAATTGTTAATGGAGGTTGTTTTTGGTTATGGAGTAGGAGAGAGAGTATGGGTTTGGGGAAGATGATGATAAAGGTGATAAGGTGTGTGAGTGTGTATGGGAGTTATGGTGAGGGGTAGGGTGTAGGATAGGTTAGTGGGTGTAGGATAGGTTAGTGGGTATAGGTGTGTAGTGTGTGTATTAGTTTGGACCCTAATAAAACTAAAAAAATAAAAATAAAATCTAAGTAATAAAATAAAACTTATAAAAACTAAAAACTAAAAATTAAATTCCTATACTAAAAATTAAAATCAAGACTCAATAAAAAAAAAAAAAAAAAAATAACAATGTAAATCTATTAAACTTAAAAACTAAAGTCCTAAAAAAAATAAAATGTAATAAAACTAAATTCCTAAAAACTAATCCTAAAAAAATAAAATAAAATAAGATAAAAACTAAAACTAAAAACTTAATAAAATAAAATAAAATTATATTATATTAACAAAAATAGAAATAAAAAATATAAAAATAGGAAATAAAACCTAAAAAATTCTAAAATAATCCTAAAATTAAAATGACTTAAACTAAAAATCTAAAAAATTAAAATAAAATAAAAAGGGACCAAACCAACACACACGGGTCTTGGGTGACGGTTTAGGGACAAGTTTAGGCTAGGATGGGTTAGGTTAGGGTCAGGAAATTTGGTATTTAGCTCCGTAAAATGGACAATTGCCTTGAAATATGCGTTTGAATACCGCAACGTACATTAAACCTGCATATTAAACATTTAAGCTCATAAGACCCATATTGTCGAGAAATAGCAACTAAAATACAACTATTCGGGGTATAAAATGTACAGTTTTGGGTGCTTATCACACCACCCCCAAACAGAGCGTTGCTAGTCCTCGAGCAATAAGATAGAGAGAAAGAGAAAGATAAGTAACCAAAAGTGTACCACTTTCGCGGGCACTTGCGATTGCACTTAGCATGTGCAACAAGCCTTTAAACCTATAGGTTGCCCTACAGGACGAGTTGTGTCTCGTGAGGGTTTGCAGGGAATATACCCACAAAATTCTTATTTGCAAAAATTTATTGAAAGGCAGTCAATCTCTTATTAGATGTAGAATAATCGCACAATCCATCACATGAGAAATATTTTGAGAAATACAAGCTAGAATTTGTAAAAAGTTTAGCTAAGTAAATACTAAAGGCACATCCTTTCTAGAACTCAACGTGTGTGGTGTGAATCAGTCAAAACGGGTCGAGTATCATCAAAGTAATTCCAAGATTGCCTTGTCGGAATCAACGCTTCAACTTCAAATCTCACTAGATATATCACTCTCAAACGAACTCTCGAGATTAGGGTTAGTGTATCGCTCTTGTGTGTGAGGAGGTGAGTAAATGTAAGCAAGTTCAAACGTCTCACACACATATATGAAAGAACGAACAATTTGAAAGAAAATTGATCTCATGAAAGAATGCTAATCACTATAGTGAGAACGTCGAGTTATTCACCACGTTGACTTTCATTTGCCCGAACACCTATGGGAAATATGGATGTATATGGGTGAGGGGAAATGAAATGGGATGAGAAGGATATGATAGGTAGGATGGATGGGATGAGGTAGGTAGGTTAGTGATATGATGGATAATGGATGAGTGATGGATGAGATAATATGATGGATGTGTAATGCGATGGGAAATGGATGAGTATGCGATAGAAGAGTGTATACACTTTAGGCACAAATGTCTTTATTACATAAAAATTAACTACAACTCTATTTTTCTTTTCTTTTCTTTTCTCTCTTTTTTTTCTCGATTTTTCTTTTCTTTTTCTCTTTTTTTTTTTATATTTTCTATTTTTGCTATTTTTTTGTTTCTCTTTTTTTTTTTTTTTTTTGAATCACTTTTCAAACCAACAATGAAGACATTTACATTTGAAATCACACTCTTTTATTTGAAAATGATGATGGATGATAAAAATGGAGGTGATAGGTGGATGTGTGGGGAAATATATGGATGGTGAGGGGAATGTATATGGATGGTGAAAAATATGGAAAGATAATGGAAATATAATGGGTGAAGTGTATGGGTGAAAAAATGGATGCGAAATGGAAAGAGTGGTAGGAGTATGGATGAAAATCTAGTATTCAGGACAAATTTCAAGACACGCGTTTCTTACAACTCGAAAGTGATATCGTTCTCAGTGATCAAGCCAATATTTTATGAAAGAAAATGAGATCATACAACAATTTAAGTGCGGACCCAAAAGAAGTTGAATCAACTTGTGACTCGGAGATTGCGTAAAACACTCTGAAAGGGTGAAAGGCACAAATCTCACAAGCTAAAGTCTCTACTAGTGATCCTTAAGGTTCTCTTTAGAATTGTAGTACTCCTCAACTCTAAACGTAATGACGTGATAAGTGTGCAAATTTTGTTGAGTCTAGAAATTCATGGTGCAAAATGCCTTGTTATGTATTACATAAGCTATTTAGAAAAAATATTCTCTAGCTTGATTCCTAGACTTTTGAAAGATGGATGATTGAAAATTCACATCAATGATTGAGATGAAAGAAACTGCACGAAAATTTTAAAAATCAGGTTTAAAAATCAAAATTTTTCAAAAAAGGTACGATTTTGATAAAATTCCCCACCCCCAAACAAAAAGGAACATCGTCCTCGATGTTAGGTAAAATGATTTTTAAAATGAGAGCATAAGGAAGGAAAGAGATTACCAGAATGAACCGCTAATGAAGTGGACATGTGAATGCAAGAGTAAACCTGAGTAAGTGATAAGAAAAAAAATGGTGTACAAGTCTATAACAGGGAAAGCATAGGGTGATGTGAAACACCACCCCCAAACAGGATGAGACTAGTACAAGAAACGCGGGCTGCCTCCCGGTAGCGCTAAGTTTAATGTCTTCAGCCAGACCGATGGGATCTCACCCTCAAGATAAGATCTATTGAAGCACAGGGTGGCAGAAAAATCGGGTGATGAGAATCACCCCCAAACAAGACTGAAGCGTCAGCCTTGTTGGATAGAGGCTAAAGCGGGTCAATGCACTTGTATGGCAAAGTGCATCACACGATGCAAAGCATCGGTGGACCATGGGCGGGTGGGAAAAAGGGTAAAGGTGAAGAGGCATCGGTCTCGAGCCTTGTTGAGCGTAAAGGTGAGGGCAACTAAGGCCCTATAAGCATGGTGCTCAAGTTGGTGAGGGAGGAAATATGGTTTGGACATAGGAATGGGGTGAGGCTCATAAAAATCACACGACCGTTCTATGAATGGACGATGATAATGGTCGCGCCGTGACACGCCAGGGAGTTGTTGAGAAAAATCAACACCACAAGAGAGTGGCGTGCATGGAGGAACAAACTCGGTGTCACGGAAGTGGAGAGTATCACCATAACTCTCGTGGAAGGTGGATGGTTTTAGGTGAGGATCTAAAACTGTAGATGGAAACTGGAAATGTACAAAATCAAGATCCAAACCAGGTGGTGGGGTAGAAGATATAATGGGTGGGTCCATGGGAATAAATGGTGTATCGGGTGGGATAAATGGTGGAGGAAGATGATCCAACTCAAGCGTGGGAGACACACACTCATTGGGAGGAGTAAAGGAATACTCACAAGGGAGTGTGGTTTCTAAAGATGGAGTTGTCAACTTCTCCATAAAAGCAGCATCGATAAATGGGGTGGGTGGGTAAGACGAGGCACCAAGATCGGAGATAGAGGAATCGATAGAAATATCGGGCTCAACGGGAGCCATGCATGGTGGGACATCATCCAGATCCGAATAGTTAGGAACTATCACGGATTCTATCTTGGGAAAATGGTGAGCACTCGTAGCCGGAGCGAACCTAAAAGATATGGTCGTGTCAGAGACATAGGCGATTGGGGCATAAGGTAAAAGTTCGGGCATATTTTTGGATATTTCGGGAGTGGGAACCTCAAGGTGGGGTTCATATGGACATGGTGGGAAGTGATCAGGCTCACTAATGAAAGGTACGTCAACACAATTGTCGACTTGGGACCCGGACCATGGAATGGTCTCAACTTCAAAATTCTCGGGGTGGTAGGGTTGGTCACACTCAAATTTGGTGGCACAAGACGACGCATCATCACACTCGGTGGCGACGATGGATGGAGCCATGGGAATATCCGACGCTCGCTCACACACCAATTCATTTAAACGTTGTTCAAGCCTTTGTAGAGCTTGAGTTTGAATGGCTTGCTCTTGCTCAAGGATTAACTTTTGCAAGAGGGTTTCGAGAGTGGATGTGGATGAAGGTGTTGGTGGAATGATGGGTGGTGGTGGTGGGTGAGGTGGACACAACGCTCTACTATCATGAGTATACGGAGAATACTCAAATGAAGTGTGTGGGGTGGGGCCAAGTGCATCATACACGAAAGGATTGCTCTCGTGATGGACAGATGGTTGATACTCATGGGGTGCGTAGTGAGGAAACTGATCGTGACTGGGTGCACAAGTTTGCCATGACGACTGTTGGAACGTGTGAGGATCCACAACATCGGGTTGGGATACGTATTGCGTGGAAGGGTGATTAGGCCTCCACGAATAGCTCGGGGACTCACATAACTCGGGATTAGGTATAGCAGAGTAGTAGGCCGAGGTGGGTTCCGGAACAGTGTCATATGGATACACATGTTCCATGGTGGGTGCGTGGGGATATGAAGAGTATGGGCACCCATGGGACATGTGATCGGCATAAGAACAGTGGGTGCATAACAAAGGAGGAGGCACGACGACACTTGACACCGAGGGGGATGGAATAGGAGGTGAGTGCATAGATGGGTCAAGAGTACCAACGGTACTCGTGAGAGAGGTGAAATCATGAAGAATATCATAAAGAGATCGCTCGGGACCACTCTCACACGTGTCACGTGTCAATGGAAAATGACTAAAGTAGTCCCGTAAAGGACGTTCTTCAGCCATGAGGTGAGAAATATTTTTTTGATTTTTTGAAATTTTTTCAAAAGGAAAGAAAATATTTTTGAGATTTTTTATAAAAAATAAAGGAAGAAAATATTTTTGAATTTTTTTTTTTGAAAAATAAAGGAAGAAAAATATTTTTGGATTTTTGGATTTTTTTTTTTTTTTGGAAGAAAAGGTGGGGAAAATATGGACTCTTGAATTGAACGAACTAACTAAAATCGACTACCGAAAAATGAATTGGACACACACAAGTCAAGAAAATTTCCTAACTAGCACATAGCCAATTTTTATCTTCAAATTTAGTGAGAGGGTAGTCAAATTTTAATTAAGTCCGTGGGCGATAAAAATTCACGGAAATCTCTTTGTGATCGCCTTTGCAAAATTTTCTCCTAGTGGGCTGCCTAGTTGATTGATTTTAAATTTAGTGATGGCTAGGGTAGCACACAATGATAAGCGAGTGAGTCGGGTGATGAAATCCCTTCTCGTGAGTGACCGGGTGTAGGTCTTAATTAATTAATTCATCACACCATTCAAAAATAAATGCGAGAATAAAATCAAATAAGAGCACACAAGAGCACACAAAAGAATTGACTCGCTAACAGGAGAGGCGCGAGTGTTTGAGAAATGTACCTCCCACAGTTTTTACGCCGTGGGTGACGAAAATTTTGAGTCGACCGGGGGGAGATCACGCCTATCACAGTCGTCCCCGGGAGTCCTACCGACCCAAGGTAGAGAGGCTTCTAAATCCTCGCCAATGGGCGCCCTCTCTCTACCTTGTCCGGTTTCCCTATCACGCTTGGCTTCAATTATTACAATTTTAAATGAAAAATAAATGGTGTCCTATGCACCGCAATACAAGCCAAGAATGAAATAATCCTAAATACAAGCCTTCTAAAAATATAAAAATGGTACAAAAAAATAAGAAAGTGCGAAAAATAAATGAAATACAAAAATGAAATCCGCTCCGAGCTTCACAATCCCAAGAATGGCAACGGCGCCATTTGATAAAAAGGCTTTTTGTGTGTGTGTCGTTGTTGTTGAAAGCCAAGTTAGTCAAAACCTCAAATACCTACAAATAATAATAAACTCAAGTGTAGAGGTAAGTAAGGGTATCAATCCACTTTCTAGGGAGTAAAGCACATGGAACAAATTCAATTGTAATTCACTATTTATTTTCTTTTTGTTCTTTTTCACTTTTTCTAATTTTTTTAGCTTTTTCAATATTAAAACAAAAGGGTGAGGTGAGGTCTAAACTAAAATAAACTAAATGTAAAATGATAATAACTAACTAGAAAGTAACTAAAATGAAAATAAAGTCTAACACTAAAATAAAAGATAAAGTGAGGAAAATAATTGTGAGAACAATCAAGGAGTGGGATTACACCACAAATTTTAGTTATTCTGATTAATTAATTTAATTATTTGAATTCTCCCAAATTAATATCAAAATTACAAACCAACTCTCGTTGCAAGTGTAATTAGAATAGTAATCTTTTAGAAAATTAAAATTAACACCTCACAACTCTAGAAAATTAGATCAACACTCCTTTTAATTAATCACCCGCTAGGATCGATCAATTAGAATTTATGTCAATCTTAGAAATTAAATTTAGAGTTGAAATTCAAATGATAATACCCCACTTAAGAAACCCCTATCTCTAGCTCGAATCTAAAATGGGTATTATCACTAGAATTTCGATTTTCTCTCGAAAATCATTTACCCTCTCTCGAGGCGTAAATCTAAGGGTGATGGATCAAAATTAATATTCAAAGGGATATTTCAAGTAAGCAAACTAATTAAACTAAAATAATATCAAATAAGAGTTTCACCCCACCCCTTGAAAGGGGTTTTAGCCTAACATGGTATAAAATATGACAAATTAATATTCAAAGGCATAAAATAATAAAAGAAGGGAAGAGAACAAGCAAACCAAATCTCTTTGAGAAAGTTGAACTCTAGTCTTCCAATTTGAAGCATACACCTCTCAATTTGAATGATCAACAAATACACATGAAGCACTAACACACAAATTGATTATCACTAGAATTACTTTCACTCAATTTAAATTGAAAAGAAGAAAATAAAAAAACTAATTCTAATCTACTATTTATTTCTAACCCTAAAATTTCTCTCTACAATTTCCTCTCTCTAATCTAGAATTTAATCTCAAATGGGTCTTCTTCTTCATTTTATATGCAATGGAGCAAAGGGGCATAATGGTAAAAAGGTAGGGAGTGCATGTGGAAATAGTGTGAGGTAATGTAAAGTGAGGTGAGGGAATAAAATCAGATTGGGTGAGGGGGTAATTTTGGAAATTGGTTTTGAGTGGTTAGTTGGAGGGTCTAATAGGAAAAGGGGTTATAAGGTGGTTATTGGCACATGGGGAATTAAGTCTTTGGTTTGGTTTTAATTTGGCAGGTGATGAAAATCGTGACTTGGTTTAGAGATGGGGAAATGGGTTTGAGTAAGTGGGTGGAGATGGATCATGGATGTAGGTGGCAGCGGTTGGGATCGGTGGCTAGAATGCGACTGAAAGTCGCCGGAGGTCGCGAATCAGGTAGGACGGAGTGAGGGACAGGGCTGCGTCGCAAGTGGAGTCGGATCGCCATCGGAATGGGGGAACACCGCCTGGGGAGAGAGAGAGAGGCTGTAGGGTAAGGGTGCTGCCGGCGATGGCAGGTACCGTGAGGGTGCGGGTTAAGGGGGCTGCCGGAGCAGGTTGAGGTCGCCGGTTGATGTCGAGAGGAGAGAGAGGGGGGGTAAGGGCAGGTCGATGGATGGGTGGTTGGTATGGGTAGTGGTTTAGTTTAGGTGTGAGGATGAGAGAGGGGAATTGTTAATGGAGGTTGTTTTTGGTTATGGAGTAGGAGAGAGAGTATGGGTTTGGGGAAGATGATGATAGAGGTGATAAGGTGTGTGAGTGTGTATGGGAGTTATGGTGAGGGGTAGGGTGTAGGATAGGTTAGTGGGTGTAGGATAGGTTAGTGGGTATAGGTGTGTAGTGTGTGTATTAGTTTGGACCCTAATAAAACTAAAAAAATAAAAATAAAATCTAAGTAATAAAATAAAACTTATAAAAACTAAAAACTAAAAATTAAATTCCTATACTAAAAATTAAAATCAAGACTCAATAAAAATAAAACTAAAAAAATAACAATGTAAATCTATTAAACTTAAAAACTAAAGTCCTAAAAAAAATAAAATGTAATAAAACTAAATTCCTAAAAACTAATCCTAAAAAAATAAAATAAAATAAGATAAAAACTAAAACTAAAAACTTAATAAAATAAAATAAAATTATATTATATTAATAAAAATAGAAATAAAAAATATAAAAATAGGAAATAAAACCTAAAAAATTCTAAAATAATCCTAAAATTAAAATGACTTAAACTAAAAATCTAAAAAATTAAAATAAAATAAAAAGGGACCAAACCAACACATACAGGTCTTGGGTGACGGTTTAGGGACAAGTTTAGGCTAGGATGGGTTAGGTTAGGGTCAGGAAATTTGGTATTTAGCTCCGTAAAATGGACAATTGCCTTGAAATACGCGTTTGAATACCGCAACGTACATTAAACCTGCATATTAAACATTTAAGCTCATAAGACCCATATTGTCGAGAAATAGCAACTAAAATACAACTATTCGGGGTATAAAATGTACAGTTTTGGGTTCTTATCACATATTAGAAGGCGAATATAATCCCCAGCCAAATGGGTCACGAACATACCTACGCACCCATTCAACCGTCAAAACTATCATACTCTCAGATAGCACATGTCCAAGGTCCTATGTTGAGGGTATGAATTTAAAATCCCCCTAGTGAGTTTGTCAAGATAAGATCGTCCACAATGCGAAACCTCCTCCCAATAGCAAGCGGCGTAGGTCTGTCATACACAAAATAAATCAATCAATAGGTATTCACACCACGTATATATATCCATATAATAAGATGGAATGGTTTTTGAATTGGTAAAAATGGAAAAGCACATTAAGGGCTCACATTTGCCCACATCTCCCATGTAAAAATCGAAGGCTCGGATTAGCTAACCAAAATTCATTATCCCTCCCAAACCAATATTATGAACTCTGTCTTTCTCTTCTGTCTACTCCACATCCCCTCAATCTCTAAGCCACCCAATCTTTGAAAATTACACACCTTTTTCTCTCCCCCTCTCTCTTCAGCATGTACGCCATTTCTCTCTCTCTCTTCAGTACCATAAACAAAGCTCAAAATTGGAGACATAAAATATATTCAAAAAAAAAACCCATTTCCCATTCTCTCTTTAATTTTGGGGTTTGTACTGCACACAAACCAAGAAAAATAGATGAGATATGCGTTGGTTTCTCAAAACCCATCTCCCTCTCTCTCGATAAATCTGTAATAATGAGAGCCATGAAAAATCCATTTGCGGTCACCTTGTCAACGTCGTTGATCAGATCTGCTACTTTGGAGATGAGGAATTTGGAAAAACGTTTGCATCTCATCACTTTCTCCCTCTCAAGAAGTTGGGCTTTATAAAGCGAAAGCCATAAAGTTACCGGCTCTCTCTCTCTGTGATTGTTTACTAGAAACACTGGGTAAAGTTTTATTATATCTAAAGCCTTATTTTGTGTTTAATGGATATTATGTTATCATGTAGTGAGCATAGAGAGGCGGGATCATGTTAGGATCACTTGATTGAGGGGCAGGTTGTCTTCACCAAGATTACACCAAGGCCCCACCAAAAAATGCTTATTAGAGAAGTACAATAAGGGCACATAGTATTTCAAATGAGGTGTGATAATATTTATTACATATTAAATCGGTGGTATGTGGAGATTATGCTTTATACAATTTACTTTACTTCATTTATTGTACTAATTTTTCACCAAGGTGTTTGTACAGGTTTCGGACGAATCGATCTACAGCTTTGTTGAAAGGTTTCTTCACAACTTGAATTTTTTTATGGGTGATGGTCCTTTACTTTTTAATGTGGTGTTTGAAGATTAATATTCACAAATTTTTGCAAGAAATTATTTTTTTTTCTCACAAATTTAATCTCTCTTAATATTGCCTTCAACACGTTTGTTTCCTGTTTATTTTTGTTTTTAGGTATTTATTTTCTACCTTATTTGTAGTTAGTATATATTTTTCTTCAACTTTTTCCATTTGAATGATTTCTGGCACCAATATACAATTTCAGGCCCTATTTGCGATTTGCAAAAATAAACCTATTTGGGGATATCTAATGACTGTGAATGAGGTTAAATTTGGTTTGGGGTATGTCAAGTTTGGTTCGCTGTTATAGACTTGATTCTAATATCTTAAAGTATGTCAAGTCTTCTCAGTGCCTTATTTGGTCACAGGAAGTCTTGCCCAACGTCATTGTTTGGGGTACCTCACATGATTCTAATATTTTATTGATTGTTTGTGTGGATCACATACTCACAGGAAATCAATTTTCATTTTGAGTTTTATACTATACACGGTGCATAGAAAACACCCATAACACAAACACGCTTACATGAGTCATAACTTTTCAAGAATATGACCTGAATTCGACAGTAAGATTTGTATTTAGATTTACACTTTTTGCCATTCATGTTTATGCCTGAAAGTATTATTTACCAGACAAATTAGGAATTTTGCCACAGATTGGGGATTAGGAATGGGTATAATGGTGTAATTATTTTTCTTTTGAAATCACACATATAATTTGATGGTGTAATTATTTTGCTTTTGAAAATTTTCTTTGTATATGATATTTTATCTTTACCTTTAATATATTTTGAAAATATGGGCGATTGTGAGTTTCGTAGTTATATTTATGATTGAGAAAACAACTAAATTGTTTGAAGTCAAACGTTCATCACCACAGGTGTTAATACATTACACCGTTGTCATGATCTGCATTTAAGCATTTTCTTAGTGTGCATATTGGGATCTACTTTCCCTTCTTATTCATCCTTATCCTTTCACCACTTACAATAATAGTTGAGCCTACTTCGAAACCACACGATGGGAATTTGTTGTGGCGTTGAGTGTGTTTGTGTTTTTTCTATAGGTTTGTTGTTTATTAACTCCACTATGCCAGCTGCAGAGTATGGGAATATTAAGCTGCCTGGGACTATTGAGGATCCACCGTTGCTTTAAGATCACCTTCAAAGGTATGCGAAAGTTTACCCAACAAAATTCATTCCGGGTACCTGCCCAACTTACATATTCATACATATATTTATGATTCCTACAATGATTTTCATGTCACTTCTAACTGGAGAACATTTTGGTGTTATAAGAAGCCTTTTCTTGGTTGTTTTTAATGCCATAGCCAGAGCAACAACTTTATATTTTCTATCCAAGTTAATTTGCAGGCACATAATTAGCTTGTTTTGGTCTATAAAGTTGGAATTCTTTCAGGGAGGTATCAAAGTTGCTCTATTACATACGTTTTTTAGGGTTACTTCAACCATGCCAAACCTTTTCATCAATTTGGCATCACCAATCGTCAATATACCATTTCACGTATTCTTTCATTGTTTTGCAACAATTCACTAGAAATGCAGGTTCGAGTCGGGGAATGGACCTATCTGTGCCTTCAGAAAAAATCACAAACACAGTGTAGCAACTATATTATGCAAGTTATGGATTTGTCCTGTGCTTTATTGTTAGGTCTAATGTCAAAGTAGCTGTTATAGACGTACAAAGTGGCTTCAGATGGGATTATTGTCATTTCAGCCAGTAAAATTATTACTCTTAATTTTTTAAAGTTGCATTCATTTTATTCTATTTTCGTTAAAAAAACACATTTAGTGTAAGATTGTATAATAATCATTATTGTTTCTATTTAAACATGTACTAATTTTTTCCTCCTTGGATTCTTCTTCTTGGCTTAAAAATTATTGATAGATATTTGCTAATGGTGTTTGGATTTTAAGATACATTTAAGCAGGTCCATTAATATAATGGTTTACAAACCTCTTGATTTCTCCTCTTTTTGCTCTTTAACCTATTTTACTCATTCCAATTGTATTTCACCTTATATTTTCTCTCCCTCTAAACACACCTCTTCAGGATTATGGCACCAAGTTTGCATTGTGTATATGGGTTGTTATTTATTCCCCTTTTCTGGTTATCATTGTTTTATGTGTTTTATCATGGAGTTTATCTCCACTTCAAGTGTCAGATTTTTATCTCCGTTTTTGTTCTTTTTATTTAGTGATTGACGATTTTTTTTAAGTTTGCTTAACGTATCATTGGATAAATAACATCTGTCAAAAAAATTAATATATCTCTATTTTTTATTTTGCTAACGGTATTTGTCCATTCAAAATATCAAATACATAAAGCATTATATAATAAAATATCGATTGAATCGAAATTAGGCTATAAAACGGTATCAAATGATAAGAACACAACACGTCTTCACGTCACAAAAGTGAAATACAAACAAAATTTTGTATCATTTTATGTTATTGTGTCATGTCTAAAATATTCAATCACTACAAAAATCAATAATTATTTTATTATTTGGAAAATTAATTACAATTTTATAATTTACCATTTAAATTTTTTTGTCACTACCCACACAAGTGGAGTTTGATTTTTTTTTGTCACATAAACTTTTTCTCAGATATGATACATGAATCTTTCTCATGGCATAATTTGGAAATTTCAGTTGTTTCCTTTTTTTCAATTGTTAAAGATGTACACTATTATGTTCTTAGTTAGACGTGCAACTCCATAGTTAAATGTGAGCAATGTTGTAATTAGTGGTGGAAGTTAACTATGGAGCAATAAATGGAGCCGCACTTATGTATATTGGGGAACGATATATAGATGTTTTGTTGGGGAACGATATTTTTATTGTTTTGTAATTACGTACTTTCGAAATTTTTATTGTTTCGCGATTACGTACTTTGAAATTTTTTGTCGGGCTTTCAGGCACGGATATAGGATGTACGTATGACTATACTGTTATATATATATATATATATAACAGTATAGTCATACGCACATCCTATATCCTATATCCCGTACATAACATATATATGTCCTAAACATTCTACGTATTTAATAATTTATAAACTTTACTTATTATCGTACGCTCCCGAGTATTTTTACCACTCGAAGGTTATCCTTTATTCTACACATAATATCAGTAAGTAAACTCCTTATACCCTACTGGTCTAAGTCATCATTTCCCTCGAATTTATGAGATCCGAATTATTCTCCAAATTAGGTATTTTCTTTGATAAATCCTAATTAGGTTTAGCCCTTAATTCCCCCTCTTAGGACTAAGACAGGAACCCCACCTAGGTCTACTGGTGTCTCAATATATTCCCATTATGTTAAAAAAAATTAGTCTCACGATTGAATTCCAAACGTTTCCCCAAAGATACTAAACCAAAGGAATAAATCGATTTAAACGTTTGCCCTAGTCTAAATCGATTCGCTTGCCGAATCGATTCGGTCAGGAGCCGAATCGATTCGCCACCTATAGGTCTTGAATTCTGCATAGTTTTTCCTATGGGTTTCACCATTTTCGATCATCAAAACCTCACCAAACATTCCTAAACTCCCAACGGATTACTTCAATCATTATACCAACATATATGGATGATTTCTAACGTACAAGAATCATGAATTCATCAACAATCATCAATTAATCAATTTAATCCCAATTAAATTTTGAAAAACCCTAGTTTAACAATTTCATTCCAGAACCAATTTAAAACACAAATTTCTTCATCAAGATTCAATGTAATTTCGTGGGTTTCATGCTACATACATGGAGGGTTCAATTCTATATCAATTTCCAACATAAGATTATGATTTAAGTCTTCCAATTTAACCTAAATATACGAATTTCTTATATAATACATCCTACACTAACATGGATATCATACATGCTATAGTTTTGCAAGATTAAAAACTTGCCTCAAAATGAAGATATGATCCTTTGAAGAAAATGGGTATATTGATGTTCCTCTCTTTCTGATCTACGCTCCGGCAGTGTCGGTGGTGCAAAAGGTATCGGAACAGTGGTTCTAGCCTTTGGAACTTCTCTACTCTCCCTCATATGGCTTCTTTGGAACTTCTCTTTGTTTATCGCGTAACTAAACCTAACACCTTTCTCTAATCAGATATATTACACTTAGAAAATTCATAGGTATTATTGTCTCCAAAAATACAAATGACTAAAATGCCCTCCCGAGATGCCGGTCTGGATGACTTAAAAATAAATTACTTTTTATCTCATTAAATTAGATCTTGACATGACAGGCACACGCGTCCCAACTAAATCACCTTAACTATCGTATTTTTCATTTGCGATAATTTTAATAATTTTGTAATCACATAATACTTGACTCAATAAGTAATATTCAATATAATTCACATCAATATATACTAACCCTTATCTCGCTAGTTAATATTTATTTTATTCCGTATTAATTATCAATTAATTTCCCTTATTTAATTTAATAATCCGACATTTAAAAAGTATAACAAATATACGGGGTGTTACATACTTCCCCCCTAATAATGGAATTTTGTCCCGAAATTCGGAAAAATAAAAGTATACCTGGTAAGAACAACTCTGGATATTTTTTGTTCATCTCATCTTCGCACTCCCAAGTGGATTCCTCGACATTATGATGCTCCTATTGGACATGCACAAGTGGAACTACCTTCGACCGCAATATCCTCTCACTATGTTCTAAGATAACCACCAATATCTCCTCATACGGACTATCAGGTTGTAAATCAATCTCCTCCAGCATAATGTGAGTGTGAGCCAACTCATCCCGGAGACGCCGTCTTAATGAAGAAATGTGGAACACATCATGAATATGGTTCAAGTGCTCCAGCAACCCAAGTCTATATGCTACTGATCCAATATTCTCGATGATAGGAAATGGCCCAACTTATGCTAATTTCTCTTTCTTCACGAACCTCATAAAACCCTTCATATGAGATACTCGTAGCAGCACCTGGTCCCCCACACTAAACTCTTGGAAGAATCGCTTAGCATTGGCGTAGCTTTTCTATCTGTCTTGGGCTACTCGTATGCGACTCCAAATCATCTCAATCCTAGCCGACGTATCCGAATCACCTTTGGTCCGAGTAGCTTGTTGCCCCCCACCTCTAGTAAACAAGTAGGAGAACGCTAAGGCCTACCGTATAACGCTTCAAATGGAGCCATACCAATAGTAAATTTATAGGAGTTTTTGTACGCAAACTCCACCAGTGGAAGATACTACTCCCAACCTCCCCTAAAATCAAGGATACACATATATAACATATAACCTAGCATATGATTAGTCTTCTTAGTCTTCCCATCCATTTGTGGGTTATATGCCGTACTGAACTCCACCAGTGGAAGATACTACTCCCAACCTCCCCTAAAATCAAGGATACACATATGTAACATATCATCTAGCATCTGATTAGTCTACTTAGTCTTCCCATCCGTCTGTGGGTGATATACCGTACTCAAACGTAACTCGGTGCCCATGGCCTCCTGGAAGCTCTCCCAATAATATGACATAAAAATCTTATCCTAGTCGGACACAATATCAAGGGGCACCCCTTGTAATCTCACTATCTCAATAATGAAAAGTTGGGCATACTTTTCTTTACTATAATCCTTCCCGGATTGGCAGAAAATGGGCTACCTTAGTCAGCTGATCCACTATCACCCATATGTAATTACGACCCATTTGAGAAGTAGGAAACCTTGTGATGAAATTCATGGAAATGTTCTCCCATTTCCACATTAGAATATCTAGCGTCTGAAGAAACCCTATCGGTTTCTGATGGTCCACCTTTACCAGCTGACAGGTGGAACACTTTGAGATGAACTCAACAATGTTTCTCTTCATCCCACTCCACTAATATTGCCGCCTCATATCCTGGTACATTTTATCCCTGCCGAGATGTACCGCAAATCGGGATCCATGTGACTCTATCATCATCGCATGTCATAGATCCTCCCCCTGAGGATCAATCAGTCTCGTGTTGAAGCGCAAGCCTCCTTTGGAACTCATTGAGTAAGACTTTGCTTTGCTCCCTTTTATTAAAAGCTACTGAATCCTATCCTGACAGAATGGATCCGTTGCATGGGCATGTACTAAACTCATCACAATTTGGGGTGTAATGGTTATAACTGACAAGAACGATCTAGTAATCCTATCCTGGTGTCACAGCTCCTTCTATTTTTCCTTCCACACCTCGGCCACCTCACCTACTAGCCTGCATCTCAATGCATCTTCTATCATATTAGCCTTTCCCCAGTGGTAGTGGATCTCAAACTAATAGGACTTCACAAATTCAAGCCACCTACACTGACACATATTCAGCTCTCTCTGAGTGAACAAGTACTATAGTGACTTGTGATCTATGAACAGGCAAAAATTATCTCCTAATAAGTAATGCCTCCAAATTCGAAGTGCAGACATGACTGCTGCTAACTCCAAGTCGTGGGTGAAGTAATTTCACTCGTGAGGCTTAAGCTTAGGGGAATCATAAGTAATAGCTCGATCCTCCTGCTACAATACTTCTCCAAATCCCTATAAGGATGCGTTAGTATAAACAAGGTACTCGACACCTACTCTGGGAAGTGCTAGTAGGGGTATTGAAGTTAACTTATCATTTCGCTAATCAAATGCCAACCGACAAGCATCATCCCAAACAAACGGTACGCCCTTATGAGTCAGATTAGTCATCGGACCCGTAATCTTTGAAAATCCTCGAATGAACCATCTATAATACTATCTAACCCAAAGAAACTACCCACCTCTGTCGGTGTCGTAGGTTGTCCCCACTCCCTCTTCGATGATACCTTGCTCGAGTCCAATGATATCCCCAATTCAAAAATGATTTACTTACTATGTGAAGTAATTATATATAAAATGTTGGAATGTGGAGTAAGTATTAATTTAATGAGATAAGTTAATATTTACTAAAATGTTGTATGTTTACCATATATGTATAAGAATATGACCAGTGGGAAAACTCGAAGGGGCGGTCTTAGAATCGTTATATGTATAAGAATATGACCATTCTAAATCAAGTGGGACTTGAGATATGTAAAATGCCATAAGAATACATGATGGTATTATATTCCTGTTAATGAATGTAAATTGGAATGAAATGGTAAATAATGATGGAGGCTTTTAAATTTATGATGTCTAATTATATTCTCTTGTATAATTTAATAAAAGACGTAATCATTTAAATTGCTTTATTATGCTTTGGGATTATGTTGTTAGACTCTTATCCTTATCATTCATGATTAATATTTCATAACTGTTATGCTTTTTATTCATCTGGGAATCATATAAAAATCGGGCGTTGACCCGTTCATTCTTCTTGTTGTGCATGAAATTGTATCTGCTCAGGTGCTCCGTCGTAAGGGCGACCATTATGATATTCCTACTCCTATGATTTTGAGGAGCTGTAAGATTTTGCGGATATTACAGGATGTGTTGATAGACGCTTCCCTCTTTTGTATTCTAGATATGATCGGGTCTTTCACTCGGGCGTGTGGCCCAAAATTTTGTAATTGTTTAATGGATGTATTATGTAACCTATCAAATTGTGGGAACCCATTGTATGTATCTGTTGACCAACAACATATTCGGTCCTTTATTGTATATTTGTCATCAATGTAATATATAGTTCTTTTGGGAATTCCACTTTCTCTTCAGTTTGGGTTGTTTAAGATATTTTCTTAACTTGTAATAAAACTAAATTAAAATTTTTGGCAACCCGTTTTCGGAATTATTGGGTGGTTTTTCCCGTAAACTTATTTTATTGTTGTGATGCTGAGAATGATTTCCATCCATGATTTCGTTATGTTGGAGTATCGGGCTGGCCACCCCTTATTTCGGATTGCGGGTTGTCACAGACTCATAATGTCCAACCACATTTCCCATACAATACATTTATTAAATATATCTATTCCTTTTCTTATCATACACAAGGCTTTTCTAACTTAATGGTTAAGTGTTCACCTACTAAATTATTTCAGATTCTACCATCCTATTTATCTACTAAGTCCACCCACTAGAGTAAGCACAAGCATATATATGTATCACTCTATTATATAGGTACAAATACAGCACCCTAAGGCACACCTGTGGTGCATGCCTACTCTGCTATCAAGTCCTGGTACATCATGCACTAAATAAGAACAATCGGTTCGGTGTCATCCTCGAAACATAAATACAAATCACACATATTAGGAGGCGAACATAATCCCCAGTCAAATGGGAACCGCACACACCTACTCACCCATGCAACTATAAAACTATCATACTCTCAGATAGCACATGTCCAAGGTCCTATGTTCAGGGTACGAGTCTAAAATCTCCCCCCCCCCCCCCCCCCGCCGTGGGCTCGTCAGGATAAGACCTTCCACAACGCAAAACCTCTTCCCGATAGCAAGCAGCGCATGTATGTCATACCCATAATAAATCAAGCAATAGGTATTCACACCAACTATATATATACTAGTGTATGCCCGTGCCTGAAGGCACGACAAAAATTTCCAAAGTACGTAGTTAAAAAAAATCGTTTCTTGACAAAACAAAGTGTAAATTTAAATAAACAATGGTCATAATTTCCAAGGTTGTGCGTTCATTATTGTAGGTAGTGTTCATCACTGTGTTCGAGATAAATAACAAAAATAATATTTCATTTTGATTTGCCTCTTTTACTTAGGTAGTGTTCATTATTGTGTCAAGTCGTGTTTACTTTAATTGAATTCATTTTTTGTTAAAAAATGTTTTGTGTACTTAGATTGCATTCGAGATAGGTAAAAACTAATATTTCATATAGTGCTTGTTTTGTTCTTTTTTTGTTAAAAAAAAAATATTTTGTATTGTGCCATTTTGACTTAGGTAATATTCGTGATTGCTTAAAAGAACATTTTTTTCATGTCATATCATAATGTGTCGTGTTTATTTTGGTCATATTCATTTTTACTTAAAAATATAATTTGTATTGTAGCCCTTTTACTTGACCACCAAATCCCGAAATATCTTTTCTTTGTACAATTGGTGCTTTTAATTTGGTCTAAATTGTGAGAATACCAATTCAAGAGTTTAATAGCCACTTAAGAAAAATGTGGAAGTAGGTCAAACTTTCAAATTCATTTCAATGTACATTGAGCCATGTGGCTAGTGTGTGGATTTGATGAAAAATATAGAGCAATTGTTAAAAGTACATCAAGGTACATAACCATCTTGGAAGATGGAATCCAAAGGTAAGATATCAAATATTGATGTCGTCAGTAGTCCTTTCATAGAGGGGCATGTGAAGTATTGTTAAAGTCATAAAATCCTATCAACTTGATTTTTTTGTGATATGTCCTAGAGCCATGTGCACATATAATAAAATTATAATCTACCTATATTTTTATAGGCAAAAAAGAAAATCATTTTCATTGAATTAAAATTGACAAAAATAAAGAAAGTTGATAAATAGTGGCATGTAAAATGATAAAATAAGCAAATTTTGAGAAATCAACGTGTGTAATTTCATCAAATCGCAACTACTTTAATCCTCACAAACCTTAATAATCCGCAAGCTGTTATTTCACATGAAGTTAAGATCCTCGGTTCATATAAAAAAACAAAAACACTAATATTTAACAACCATTAAAGAATTAGCCATTAACAAAGTAGGAGATCAGCAGTGTAAGAAACAAAAACACAAAAAAAAATATTTTTGGTTCTTGGAGACGCCAATAATAAAATAACAAAAGAAATTAAATAAAAAAAGAAAGTAGACCCAAAAATACCTTCAGAAACACAAAAAGAAAGCACAACAATAAAATAACACATTGACCCCAACAAAAACCTAATAGCAAACGGTTTAGAAATTGGGCAAAATCCTTATAAGGAAAAAGCAATTGAGTGAAGGTTTATATTCATGTCACCTTAGTTGGAATGTAGTAAAATGAATACGAGAAAATTAGGAATAAATGGGTTACTGAGATGTAAAGATTCATTTTGGTTCTCTTTTATTTGTAGGAGGTCAATCAGATTAAAAACCAATGCAATACATAGGCAAAATGGTGCATATGGGATTATTTTTACCAAAACAGAACTAAAATGATAAGAATACATACTAAAATCCTTAAGAGAGTTAACAGTATAAGAATTCAACATCAATCAAACCCAATCCCAAACCAACTTCGTACTCCACCTCAAACCGAGATACCCAAACTGTAGAATATCGAAGGCAAAAAATATTGAAGGCAAAAAAATAAAAAGATAGAAGCAGAGATTATCAGACCATAGAAACCCAAAATTTACCCAATAACTGATACCCAAATTTCTGAGTTTCCACTCTTTCTCTCTCCATCAAAATAGTGTTTCATTTGTGTTAGGTGTTGATGGGATCATGTTTGTCATGTAGAATCACCAATATGTCTTTTGCTCTCTCCAAATCCTCAAAAGAAGTAGAAAATGTAGAAGGGTGTTTCAAGCTTAACCACTATATTCGTGGGTGAGGATCCCTCAAAGACCCCCCCCCCCCCTTCAGCTTATAGAAAATATGAGGTTGATGGAACCCCCAGGTCTTTCGATCGTAGAAAATCCATATTGGTAAAGGAACCCCAGGTCCCTCCACCGTAGAAGTGCCATATTAGAGAAAGAACCCCAGGGTCCCTCCACTGCAAAAATGACATTCGAGAAGTGCCCCGCAAGGGCCACTGTAGAAGTCCAAGTTGAGAAGGGCCACTGTAAGGGTCACTGCAGAAATGACATCTGAGAAGTGCCCTGCAAGGGCCATTACAGAAGTTCAAGTTGATAAGGGCCACAACAAGGGTCACTGCAGAAATGACATTCGAGAAGTGCCCTGCAAGGGCCACTGCAGAAGTCCAAGTTGAGAAGGGCCACCGCAAGGGTCACTACAGAAATAACATCTGAGAAGTGCCCCGCAAGGACAACTGTAGAAGTTCAAGTTGAGAAGGGCCATCACGAGGATCACTGCAGAAATGACATTCGAGAAGTGCCCCACAAGGTTCACTACAGAAGTCCAAGTTAAGAAGGGCCACCGCAAGGTTCACTACAGAAATGACATCTGAGAAGTGCTCTGCAAGGGCCACTGCAGAAGTTCAAGTTGAGAAGGGCCGCCACAAGGGTCACTGCAGAAACTCAAGCCCAAAAAGGTTGCAGAAGTCCAGGTTTGAGAAGAGTCACCACAAGGTTCACCGCAGAAATGACATTTGAGAAGGGCCACCGCAAGGGTCACTACAGAAACTCAAGCCCAGAACAACCATTGCAAGGGTCACTACAGAAGTCCAAGTTTGAGAAGATCCACCGCAAGGGTCATCGTAGAAATGGCATTCGAGAAGGGCCACCACAAGGGTCACTGCAGAAACTCAAGTTGAGAAGGGCCACTACAAGGGTCCCTGCAGAAGTCCAAGTTGAGAGGGATTCTGCAAGGGTCCCCACAGAAATGACATTTGAGAAGGAACCCCCCCCCAAGGCTTCCTCAATAGAAAAAAATGATGTTTGAGAAGGAACCCCCCACTAGGGTTCCTCAATAGCAGAAACTTACATGGGAGGAGGGACCCGTAAGGTCCTTCCCCCCTCAGTTCCCAGAAAACCAAGTTAGGATGATGGGATGTCTACCATAAGAAACCCCTCATCATAAAAAAAGAACAAAAGTACTAACACTTATTTTCTTGTACAAGTTGCCTAGTTGAGCAAGAGGGCTCAAGTAGGCCAGTTGGGATCTCTTGGGAGTTTTGGCTTGACGGTTGAAGGACAAGTTATGCTGAGCAAGCTCAACCACTTAGCACTATAGGATTGAGAGAATACTAGTAGGAGACCCTAGGGTCATCCAGTCCTCACACACCTCACACTTAGTAACAAGTGAAGTGAGAAGCCAAAGGGCTGGCTGCTCACAAGAACATAACTATTTATAAAATGATTTTAGAGGAGAGGGTCCTCTAAATCCCTATCAAGAAAAATGATTTTAGAAAGGGGTCCTCTAGACCCCCCTCAAGCTTACAAAGATTTTAGAGGAGGTGGTCCTGGAGACCCTCCCTCAAGTTTAAAAACTTTGTACCAAAAGTTACCGTTTCAAAAGATATTTAGCAAATCAGATATTTTGTATCCATTAGAAGATATATTTGCTTTTGAATTTTGGTTGGCACCAGGGGGAATCTGCCAGAGGGGACAGGTAGAGCTGCCTGCAGGTAGGGATAAATAGTACACTGCAGACTTTGTCCCTCACCAACCCTCTAAGTTTTGGCTCCAAAAGTGCCAACCCAGCCTTAGTGCCCAAGTATAAATAGTACCCCTGGACAAGGTTATGAAATAGAAAAAATTGAATAGCACTGTTACTCTGTAGAAATCACACCAGACTTCCTAGTATTCTCTCTCTTCTCTCTATCTTTTGCTAAGTGCCTTGTTCTTTCACTCCCCACTGACAACCATCATTCTCAGGAGCTCTTATTGAGAAAATTACTTTTATTTTTGTGGAAATTCATCTTCTTGCGGGGAGGGAGTTACTGATTGAGCTCCATTTTTACCAAAAGGAGAAGGTTTTACCAGAAGCTGCTTCAGAAGTTTGTGAGAACCTTGCAGACAACGTCCATTGGAGTGGGTCACTCTTCACCCTTTCCAGTTATTCAAAGACCCCAGTCTCACTACCCTCCTACATTTGGCGACTTTGCTGGGGAGGTATCCTCACTTCCATGTACAAAGAAGGTTTTAATATTTCTAAGAAGCTAGTGTTTGAAGACATTCCATCTGGAAATGGAGCTCAAAATGACCAGGCCACTCAAGTGGATGTGGTGGTGACCGGAGCAAAGATACCTGCTCCTCCGGGAGGGAAGACCAGCTCACCGGTGGCAGAGGCTTATGAGTATGTTTTTTTAGACTTGGCAAGTTAGGGTTAAGGTTGTGTAACATCAGCAGTAGCCCCCTCTGGAGGGGAAGCCGTTCCAGCGGCGATTTCGGTAGAAGTAGCTCAGCCGCGGAAGACGACGCTGTAGCAAGTTGTGATAACCGTTAAGTTCACTGGCAGGAACCCCACGAACCCTAAGTGTTTGGCGAGGAATTTGGTATGGTCGAGGAACTCCTCGCGCTCAATGATAGCGATGAGGAACCTTCAAGAAAAGAACCCATCGTGGTAAAAATCCCAACGAGGAACTCTCAGCTGCAGGATCCCCTCTAGAAACACCAACTCGCGAGGAACCCATGGATGAGAAACCTTGGGTGTCCCTCATCGCAAAAAAAGGGAAGTAGCAGAAGCAACCCTTATAGAAATGTCAACTCACGACGAACCCTCGGTTTCCCTCGTCGCCAATAAAGAATTCGGGGCAGCAGTCTCGACGAAGCATGAGGTCGAGACACCCCCGGATGGGAAGTCGAGGCGCGGGGAACTCATGGGTGAGGAACCCTGGGTGTCCCTCATCGCCAACAAATAAGTCGTGGCATCAGTATCGACGAAGCATGAGGTTGAGACACCCTCGGACGAGTAGTTGGCACGCGAGGAACCCATTGGCAGATGTCGAGACACCCTTAGAGGCGAAGTCGACGTGCGAGCAACCAACATAAGTGGGTGTCGAGACACCCTTATCACAGCTGGCAGCTTGCCTCCTATTGGTAGATTTTGAGACACCAGTAGCAAAAAAATTAATAAGCGAGGAGCCCCTATTAATATCGTCAATGGTCGATACACCCTCAGCTATGAGGACGACACGCGAGGAAACATCAGTCACCGACGTCGCTTCTGACGAGGGATCCGCGGATACAGGGATATCCCGTGAGGAACCCTTAATTGTGACACCCCACCCAATTAAATATCGGGTGATCAGTCATTTATAAAAATTTTGACAGAATGTTCGGTTGGTTCATTCTTAGCATCACTGTCGTAAACTTAAATCAAATTAATTACCTAACATTTAATTAAGCCAGTGTCAAAACATTTTCCAATTTAAACTTCAAACCAATGAATTCAATAAATTCGGAACATGTAATTATAAACCATACACAAGAATTAAATGATGACTGAATCAATTACAGAATAATTAAGACTCGATAAAACCTTCCAGTTCACTGTTACAACCCAAACCATAATAAATACTCAAACCAACGGAGAAGAACTACAAATTAAACTTAGCACAACTGTGCTAATGAGGATGGGTGGCACATGCTCTGACTGGGATATCTGAATTAGGAAATGAATGTAATGAGAGAAGTGTCTAATCTCAAATAACTCTCAACATCCACAACAATTGCAGCTCGGCAAACCATCCAAGTATCTAGAACTGGTGTCCCTGTGGTTGGGCACCTGTACTAATACGTACACACATATATATATATATATATAAAGAGAAAAAGATATGCAAGAAACGGGTCATAGCCCGATGTGTACAAATATTTGTTTTAGCAAGTATTTAAAACTGCATTAAAGCAAGTATTATATGCATGTTAGTTCGAATTCTCACATGAGATTCTCACCTCTCGACTAGTGTACACGCCTAACGTACATCTACTCCAACCTAGCTATCTGACACTTCTAACTAGGTGATAGGCTTATCCATATAATTACCCCTTGTAGTAGTGTTCCGTATATGATCTCAACGTTTATCATTTTAAATAAGTGTTAACACACTAAAGTCAAGTATTTACTATTTACGTTACTGAAGATTTCACTATCTTAATAATCTGATATTATCTCATTTTAGATATACTAAAAGCATACATATATATATATATATATATATCACTATAATATATGTATTAACCAAATCTTAATAGCCTAAAAACATCACATTGTAAGTATAACACAAGTATATATAAGTAATCACCACTATACATATATATACTAACACAACACCCCAAGGCTATACCTGTGGTACATTGCATACTCTGCTATCATGTCCTGGTACATCTCATGCTCAAAAAAGGACTATCGGTTCAGAAGTCTCCCATGAACCATATATACAAAACACACATATGGAGTGGAATATAGTTCACAAGCCTATGGGTCACGCACATACCTACGCTCCCATAGTCAGCGACTTACCAACTCACAAGTAAGTCTTCACAGTCCTATGTTCTGAGATACAAGTCAAAAATCCCCTCAGGATAAGAGTGTCTCTACACCACCTCCCGTGATAGCAAGCAGCTAGGTATGTTATACACATAATACTAGCAAGTAATAGGTATTCACACAACCCATCCAATCAAACGGTATACACAACCAAGAGTCATTTTCCATACGTAGTATTATTATCACTAAATACTATCAACGAATTATAAGTTACGATATTCCCTCTCTCGTATTATAATTATAAGGATACTATGTCACTCGAAAATCCTTAATACAAAATCGTAATTAGTACACAATTAACCATTAATTTTTGTTCTTACAAGTTCCATTTCTTTAGAACTATTTTCGTAAGTATTTATCACTTAATACTCTCGACGCATTTACAATTACGATTTATCTCCCTCTCGTAATCTCCAAGGTAATCTCACCGTCATGAATATTTGAATCATTACAACCAATTAACTCCCAATAACTCTGCACTTAATTGGGTTTATCGAATAATAATTTTCCTCACTCAAATTTACCGTTTCCTAAACATAGGGGAAAAATAGGAAATTCCCTAAAAATTACAATCTCGCTTGAACCAGAAAGCCAAGTCATTTAAAGGACTTACAAATGTCGCTCGAACCATTCTTCGTGCGACATCCCTATGTCTCTCGAACCACTTCTCGCGAGATACCAATCTCACTCGAACGATGCCCATTGCGCGACTTCGCGCGACATCTCTCGACCTGGGCTATTTCGTCTTCAACCTTAGACAACTTCATTTTTCACCATTTTTCAACCCTAAAATCTATAAAATATCATCCCAAACTCCAATAAATTATTCCCAAATCTAATCATAACATTTGTAAATGAATTCTAACAACCTACAATAGTTAAATCATCACCAATCATTCATATAATTCGAAATCCCCAATTTTATTATCAAGAACCCTAGTTCTTAAATTAATATGCATAACTTCAAATTAAACCTAGATTAGTTCATAGAAATAATCCTAATTTCGTAGGCATCATCCTATCTACATATGGTATTCAAATCCTTATCAAATCAGTCCTAAATAATGATATAGTTCTCCAATTTCCCCCAAATTAATTTTCATCACAAGGTTTATTAACCTAGACTAACATGAACATAATTATCGCTAATGAAAGCAAGAAATAAAAACTTGTCTCAATTTTGAAGGTCTGATCTGTTGATACTGTTGGTATGGGTGCGTTGCTCACGTTCCGATCTACACGATGGTGGTGGTGGTTGTGCAAGGTGGTGAAAATGACTTCTCCTCCTTTGGAATTTGCTCTCCTTCACCCACTGTGGCTCTCTCTTAATTTTGGTGTAACCTAACACTAACTGTCCCCAATTAGCTGATATAATATATCTCTAATTTTCGTCCATTTAATTCCTCCAAATATACAAATTACAAAATTACCCCTACCGGGTGCCGACTTGGCCTAAAAATATTCCGGAGTCCAAATAAAATACCCGGGTAGAGTTTTCTGCCTATCTCGACCCCTCCGGACTCAACGGCGCACTCAAAATAATCATACGAGTTACTAAAAATAGTTTACCTTTTTATTCCACTTAATTAGTCCTGACACGACTCACACGCGTGTCCCGGACTTAATATACCAAACTGTCATATTTCTCTCTCACGACAAGTTATTTAAATTCGTCATTCCATATTACTTATTCTCACAGTAATATTAATAATTACTAACTTCTCATCACGCTAGTAAATATTCAAATTTAATTCGGATTAAATAATAATTCTCACATTTTAATTTAATTAATCCCACAATAATAATAAATCACATAATTATTTATGTCTTTGAAAATACAGGGTATTACATACTTTCCCCTAATAACGGAATTTCGTCCCGAAATTCGGAAAATAAGGCATTTCTGGTAAGGAAAACTCCGTGTATTTACCTCACATATCATGAATTTACGCAATATTGCCCATACAGTACATTACCGAATACCCTTAATAATGAACACCTCACTGATTAATTACTCTCCAAGCCTTACCATTTAAATTTCACCACTTAACTTATATATAGTCACTATATAGCCTCCTACTACTCGCACTAGTAGGTTAATTGATATTTAGATATATACAAATTTGTCTTACACACGATAAATACCATAAATGTTAACACATTTTCGCCATACTGCCTCCGCAAAGGACTATGAAACCTAAGCATGTACGCTACCGACTCAAACTTAACAATAATAGGAAAAGATACCACATCAGTAGGTACCAATTTCCTCATTCCAACATGCAATAATGCAGCTCCCAATCATTTCCACTCTGGTTGACGGGCCTTAAAATTCCTCTGGACCTAGTAAATTATTGTCCTCCCTTCTATCCAATAAGCACAAGGTTAACAAGGATTTATATATATAATGCCTCGAATGGAATTCTATCGAAAGTAAGTTGAGGGGAGTCATCTTATGCTAACTCCAACTGTGGAAGATATTACACTAAACCTTCCCACAATTGGAGATACAACATACCTCGCAATGTGCAACTAAACCTCTCAGACTTATCGTCCGCCTGGGAGTGTGTTAGGCCGAATATGTTCGCATCTTGATATTCAGCTCCTCCCGAAACTCTTCCCAATAATCGATTCATAACTCTCTTGACTCTTTCGAACAAAAATCTACTTGTACCCCCTATAACCTTACTACCCAAGGAATAATGGTTGGGGTTTACTATTACACGTTACGATTTGTCCCAACTTGGCATAATGTGAGCTATTATAATTACCCGACCCACTTTCACCCACATAGGGTCGAGATCCCATTTCGAAGTAATTAACTCTATAATTGTGCGTGGATTTACTCTCCTATTACTACAAAGGAATTCCTAATGCTAAAGGAACTCCATTATTTCCTGATGGTCCACTTCCAATTGGAGCTCAGAAATGTCTTGCTTTGCTTATGCCATCACTACTACGGCTTCGTATCATTATGCATTTTACCTTTCTCATAACCACATCCATATCTATTGCTCAGGTGATAGTGTCATCACTGCATGTTGCTAGTCCTTTCCTTTCTCTTTAAACTTCATATTCTCGTGAAACATGTTCTCTCCATGTCCTAACAAGTAAGTTTCAACTTCCCCGAGTTAAACCTTTTCCTACACTATCCTCGTGGAAAATCTGGGAATTAACGATTCTAACTGACCTAAACCATCGAACAACTAAGTCTTGAAGTCACACTCTTCTACATTCAGTTACCTCTAAAATACGCATTGCCTCACAATCTTTCACTTAAGGAAGAAAATTTTTATTACCCAAATATCTAGGGCGCCCATACACCCTATGCTTTGTGCATTGCAGCACCATTGTACTAGACGTGTTATAAATAACAAATTATGCCTCACCTACTTGGCATAACTATATGGTAAGGTCCTACTCAGTCACCCTACCCTTTTCACCAAATCATATCTTAGGTTGTCCCACCGGTCTTCTCGTGGTGTCAACGATTGGTAACATTATCACATATTATTCTTATACGGCCCCATCGGCCTTAATTTGTAACATAAACCATATCTCACGATTATAACTACATATATGGGTAATCATTACGATACTAAATCCATGTACTAAAGATAAACTTCTCCCAACTTCCAACGTTCGCTAAGTTTCATACGTGGGATGTCTCGCAAAGCGAAATCAAAATAAGGAACCCCCCGATACGCTATTACCTAACACTGCTGGTCGTCGAGATATGCGAAGTCCTTAGTCCATAACATACATCCCTAAATTCCCGTTTGCGATATAAGAAGTCTACTCGTCCACTCTCATGCTACTAAAGACAATATACAACGCAGGGCTCTCACTATCACGAGTTATTAGAGCTATATAATTTACGAGCTATTTCTCTCCACTTTATAACAAGTCAACATACCCTGAATCACATCAGTAGAACATCCCTTCTCAACGGGATCAACATAGTAAGACAACATACTCACTGAAGTCTACAATACAATTACGACACATGTGCAGGCTCAACCATCTTTCAGGTGATGCCTCGCTAAAACCATATATTTAAAATTTAAATTTTTTAGTACTATAGTCTTATCACATAATTTACTTCCGTTCAAACCCTCGGTAACCAGTAACCGTACAATATAATCATAATATTCTCTACTATCATAACGCCCAAGGGAGCACGAATCGTTACATAATACCATATACACATTTCTCTTAGTTTCCACACTTGCTCCTCCCCGCAGGTGGCATGAAAAATCTCGCTACCAAATGGTAGTCGTTTACATAATAAGGCTGATGTCGTCAGTGTACCCACTAAACCGAATGCACATTCAAATTCTTAGTGCTAACTATTCACATATGTTGTGACACACCCACGTCACTGGAACTCACTACTATTTCACAAGGATGAAACAAAGCTTCATCAATATAGCCTGATCGTAGGGTCCCCGCACGCACTTTTCACGACCCATAATTATCTACACTCGTTATACCTTTTGAATTCCACTCATTCGTGTTTCCCTTCTTATTCCATTCTCTGACTTGTCCGACCCACATTGATACATTGGACCCATATCTCTAGGCCTCAAATATGGCCTTACTGGCCTTCCTTTTATTTCCTGGGCCCCGTCGACCCCGAAATACGATATTATATAGTTATTGAGGACTACGTTGGTCTTGCCTAGACCCACTACTCTCGGGTTATTAATTCCTGGGTCCAATTCTCTTGACCCGATTCTCACACTGGATATTTTACTTCTCCAACTTGTATGCCTTACAGGCACGATTTATTATTCCCGATACTTATCAATTTCACTACTCACGTAAACACATTCCATACTGGAAACCCTTATCTTTACATACAGGGTAATTTCCCTTTCACTGGTCCTCTGGACTTGTTGGGATGTCCTTATCTCGGACTTGGTAGTCTTAACTCCTAGTTGTTATTTTCGTTGTTCCTTGTGCTCTAGAGGGCATATGGAACACATGATCGACCCGATGGTCTTGACTGAATCCATCACCTTTTTGTTAAGATTTAATCATATCATTTAAATAGGTTTTCCCCCACTGGATATACGTTTTGGTGATATTCTTCTAACACTATTTAATTCAACCTTGCCCTTCGGCTAGGTATCACAACTCTATTGACTCCCTTTCTTCTGGGGCGTTAATATTTTCTAGTAAACATATACTTTGCTGACATTGACACTAGTCACCTCAGTCGCACCTCCCATTCATGCTAGGGTATTCCACCCACTAGTCCATTTTCAACTTACGGACCCTTTCTTATCTTCCGTAACTCCTACTTCGGTTACGAAGTTCGCTTACTAAGTTAACTCATTATTTACGATCGGTTCTTACCCGACCAACTGGTGGAATATTAAACGGTTAACCTACACTCAATATCTCGATGTGATTGACTCTAACCACTCTATGCTACTTCTCTGAGTTAGAAAATTTTCTTCTGAAATTAAATTCTGAGTATTACTGCACCCTACCTTACATTATTGCCTTTGGATTAGCTCCCTCCATTGTCCCATCATACTTAGATATTACTGTTGGTGACTTCTATCGCGATCATCGTTCCCAGAATGCTTCACAACTTCCAATTATTTTCCTCCTCCTGCTGTCCCTCTAACAGCCTTCGTTGGTCGTCCCATATTGCTCAGAGTACGAAGTCCAATCACTCTCGCATATGAACTGGCTTTACTAAACTAAATTGCAGGAGAGCGCAATTCGCAAACGCAGTGGAATACAACAATCCTAGAATAAGGCTCTACATCAAAGAACGCTAAGCTGAAATGTAATAAGCCGTACAGATCCTAAAGAACACTAGAACCTGATTCTCTGAGACCACCTGTGACACCCCACCCAATTAAATATCGGGTGATCAGTCCTTTATAAAATTTATAACAGAATGTTCGGTTGGTTCATTCTTAGCATCACTGTCAAAAACTTAAATCCAATTAATTACCTAACATTTAATTAAGCTAGTGTCAAAACATTTTCCAATTTAAACTTAAAACCAATGAATTCAATAAATTCGGAACATGTAATTATAAACTATACACAAGAATTAAATGCTGACTGAATCAATTACTAAATAATTAAGACTGGATAAAACCTTTCAGTTCACGGTTACAACCCAAACCATAATAAATATTCAAACCAACTGAGAAGACCTACAAATTAGACTGAGCAAAACTCTGCTAATGAGGATGGGCGGCACATGCCCTGACTGAGATATCAGAATTAGGAACTGAATGAAATGAGAGAAGCGTCTAATATCAAATAACCCACAACAGTTGCAGCTCGGCAAACCATCCAAGTATCTAGAACTGGTGTCCCTGTGGCTGGGCACCTATACTAACACACATATATATATATATATATATATAGAAAGAGAAAAAGAGATGCAAGAAACGGGTCAGAGCCCAATGTGTACAAATATTTGTTTTATCAAGTATTTAAAACTGCATTAAAGCAAGTATTATATGCATGTTAGTTCGAACTCTCACATGAGATTCTCACCTCTCGACTAGTGTGCGCGCCCAACGTACATCTACTCCAACCTAGCCATCTGACACTTCTAACTAGGTGATAGGCTTATCCATGTAATTACCCCTTGTAGTAGTGTTCCGTATATGATCTCAATGTTTATCATTTTAAATAAGTGTTAACACACTAAATTCAGGTATTTACTATTTACGTTACTGAAAATTTCATTATCTTAATTATCTGATATTATCTCATTTTAGATATACCAAAAGCATACATATATATCTCTCACTATAATATATGTATTAACCAAATCTTAATATCCTGCAAACATCACATTGTAAGTATAACACAATTATATATAAATAATCACCACTATACATATATATACTAACACAGCACCCCAAGGCTATACATGTGGTGCATTGCATACTCTGCTATCATGTCCTGGTACCTCTCGTATTCAAATAAGGACTATCGGTTCAGAAGTCTCCCACGAATCATATATACAAAACACACATAATGGAGGAGAACATAGTTCACATACCTATGGGTCACGCACATACCGATGCTCCCATAGTCAACAACTTACCAACTCACAAGTAAGTCTTCACAGTCCTATGTTCTGAGATACAAGTCAAAAATCCCCTCAGGATAAGAGTGTCTCTACACCACCTCCCGTGATAGCAAGCAGCTAGGTATGTTATACACATAATACTAGCAAGTAATAGGTATTCACACAACCCATCCAATCAAACGGTATACACAACCAAGTGTCATTTTCCATACGTAGTATTATTATCACTAAATACTATCAACGAATTATAAGTTACGATACTCCCTCTCTCGTATTATAATTATAAGGATACTATGTCACTCGAAAATCCTTAATAAAAAATCGTAATTAGTACAAAATTAACCATTAATTTTTATTCTTACAAGTTCCATTTCTTTAGAACTATTTTCGTAAGTATTTATCACTTAATACTCTCGACGCATTTACAATTACGATTTATCTCCCTCTCGTAATCTCCAAGGTAATCTCACCGTCATGAATATTTGAATCATTACACCCAAATAACTCCCAATAATTCTGCACTTAATTGGGTTCATCGAACACTAATTTTACTCACTCAAATTTATCGTTTACTAAACATAGGGGAAAAATAGGAAATTTCCTAAAAATTACAATCTCGCTCGATCAAGAAAGCCAAGTCGTTTGAACGACTTACTCATGTTGCTCGAACAATTCTTCATGTGACTTCGCGCGACATCCCTATGTCATTCGAACCACTTCTCGCGAGATCCCAATCTCGCTCGAACGATGCCCATCCCGCCACTTCGCACGACCTCTCGTGACCTGGGCTGTTTCGTCTTCAACCTTAGACAGCTTCGTTTTTCACCGTTTTTCAACCCTCAAACCTCTAAAATATCATCCCAATCTCCAATCAATTATTCCCAAATCTAATCCTAACATTTGTAAATGAATTCTAACAACGTAGAATCATTAAATCATCACCAATCATTCATATAATTCGAAATCCCCAATTTCATTGTCAAGAACCCTAGTTCTTAAATTAATATGCATAACTTCAAATTAAATCCAGATTAGTTCATAGAAATCATCCAAATTTCGTAGGCATCATCCTATTTACATGTGGTATTCAAACCCTTATAAAATCAGTCCTAAATAATGATATAGTTCTCCAATTTCCCCCAAATTAATTTTCAATACAATGTTTATTAACCTAGACTAACATGGACATAATTATAGCTAATGAAAGCAAGAAATAAACACTGTCCTCGACTTCGAAGGTCTGATCCGTTGATGTTGTTGGTATGGATGCGTTGCTCGCATTCCGATCTACACGATGGTGGTGGTGGTTGTGCAAGGTGGTGAAAATGACTTCTCCTCCTTTGGAATTTTCTCTCCCTCACCCACTGTGGATTTCTCTTAATTTTGGTGTAACCTAACTGTCCCCAATTAGCTGATATATTATATCTCTAATTTTCGTCTATTTAATTCCTCAAAAAATCCAAATTACAAAATTACCCCTACCGGGTGCCGGCTTGGCCTAAAAATATCCCGAAGTCCAAATAAAATACTCGGGTAGAGTTTTTTGACTATCTCGATCCCTCCGGACTCAACGGCGCACTCGAAATGATCATACGAGTTAGTAAAAAATAATTTACCTTTTTATTCCACTTAATTAGTCTTGACATTAGTCACACGCGCGTTCCGGACTTAATATACCAAAGTGTCGTATTTCTCTCTCACGACAAGTTATTTAAATTTGTTATTCCATATTACTTATTCTCACAGTAATATTAGTAATTACTAACTTCTCATCACGCTAGTAAATATTCAAATTAAATTCGGATTAATAATTAATTCTCACATTTTAATTTAATTAATCCCACAATAATAATAAATCACATAATTATTTAAGTCTTTGAAAATACAGGGTATTACATTAATTAAATGGGTAGTCTGCAAAGACGAGATCACCATTCTTCCACGGGTCGACACAGCCATTCCCATAAAATCCGAAGATGTCGAGACCCCCTCCTCTTGAAATAAAGAACTAGGGGTCGAGACTCCCCCTCTCTCCAAGAAAAAAAATTCAACCGTCAAGACCCCCCCCCCCCTCTCTCCAACACTTGTTCTGACTGACGAGGAACAGTCGACAAAGCTCAAGGCCGAGACACTCTTAGCCACCAACAGTTTATTCGGCGAGGATCCCCCTGCGTCTAAGGCAAAGCGCGGGGACCCCCTTTCCTTATCACATCTGGCAGCTGGCACATCATTGCAAATCAGAGAAGTGGCACTTGATGAGGAACCCGCGGCCATAAAGAAATTTAAACCCACTATTGGAAATGGTGAGGATGTCTGAATAATAGACCCACCCAAATTTGGGAGCGGTGAGGAAACTTCGGGTATGGACAACTACTGGCGAGGGACCTTTGAAACCATGGCGGTAGTAGATCTTGGTGAGGGACCCCTAACGGTGGGTCCCATAGTAGAAATTTTATGGGCAAGCAACCCCTCAGTACGGAATCATTCGTACACGAGGAGCCCAAGTCTATTGAAGATGGAACATGTATTGGCGAGAAACCCTTGCTAGCGCAACTGCTCAAATGTGTTAAAGGCGAGGAACCCCTAAGTATAAATGCAGCCGGTATAGGTGAGGAATCCTCTCTTATAGCGGGGAACCCAATAGCAATGTGCGAGGAAACTTAGAGGTCTTGAGGGCAATTGCGAGGAACTCGCGGGGTGAGAAGAACCCCTCATGGAAAATTATTTTCGACGAGGAACCCGAGACAATGGTAACTCCCAATGAGGGACCCCTCAAATCCGAACTAAAATTAGAGGAACCCTCAACCAGGGTGGTATTTTCGAGGAACAAGTTCTTGGAAATGACATTTGCAAAGAACCTGCTGATGAAAACGACACTGATGAGGAACCCCCCAAGGCTGGGGTGGAACACGAGGTACCCATTACGCTATAAGGGTTTAAAGCCATTTATGACGAGGAATCGCTGACTATATCGACAACAGACATCGAGGAACCCAACAGCTGATGAGGTTTCAAAATGATTTCTGATGCAGCCATATTGGCCCCAGATGGAAAATTCAACTACGAGGACCTCCCAAATTCAAACAACAGCGAGGAACCTCCTGTAAACAAATCTTTTGGCGAGACACCCACCATCATTAATATACCCGACGAGGGACTTGCACCAGACAACAATCCGTGTCTGACTTCATGACCAATAGTGGCCCAACAATTTGGGACCAAAACCCATCCCGCCAAACGAGATACCCCAGGCGAGGAACCCACGAGAGAGGAACCCTCCTCAATGGCATGTGGGCGCGAGGGACCCCGGATAAATTTAGTTCTAAGAGTGGTACTTCTAAGCGAGGAACCCCCCACAATTACAGACAGTGGCGAGGGAACCGTACAAGTCCTCACTACACCAAAACTGGCGATTGGTCACGGCCAAAATCCCTGACCAAAGCTGTGGGTCGCGGACTTGGGCCGTGACCATTTCTGGCGTGACCATTTTCGTGGGTCGCGGCCCAAGTCCGTGATCAAAAAATGGTCACGGCCGAGAGGGGTCACGGCAGATGGTCGCGGACTTAGGTCATGACCCATGTCGTGACGGGTCGCGGACCTGATCCGTGACCCACAATCGTGAAAAATTGGTCGCGGCCAAAGTCCGCGACCCACGACCGTGATAAAAAAATAAAAATAAAATTGGTCACAACCCTGATCCGTGACCCACAACCATGACAAATTGGTCGCGGTCAAAGTCCGCGAAAAAAATAAAAAAAATTGGTCGTGGCCCTGATCCGTGACCCACAACCGTGACAAATTGGTCGCGACCAAAGTCCGCGACTAACGACCGTGACAAAAAAATAAAAAAAGAATTGGTCGCGGACTTTGGCCGCGACCATTTTTATGCGTGACGAAAAAATAAAAATGATCATGGACAAAGTCCATGACCATATTTAACTACAATTTTTAACAAAATGTATTTTTTTGGTCCAATCCAAAAATTGAGGGTCCTGTGAGTGCACCATCAGTTGCTACGTTTAACGTTTGACGCGTACGAGGTGTTACAAATATTTATTATTGGCAAAACAATAAAAAAAATCACAAATTGCGAATCGAGAACGTTGTTAATAAACAAATATATATACAAACTTATAAAAATTACACGTCTTAATAATTCGCAGACCAAAAAAAAATTGGGCAGAGTTTCCTCTATTTTCTAGACATTCCAAAACCTGTAAATGTAAAACCTACTTATTATAAATCCCGCACGACTATAAAATTCAACAATCAAATTATAAAAGCCCACACGGCCATAAAACTAAACAATAAAAGCCCGCACGACTGTAACACAAAAATCAAAACCCTGAATGTCCACAACCTATAAACAATCTTCATGTTGTAGACCATTGCCTCCTTCGTTTGTTCCGCGTGCAAAAATCCTACAAATGATGGGATACATAAAAAAAAATATCAGTAACCAAGTAGTTTTACAAAAAATTTAATCAAGTAGAAAAATTGCATATATGAGTTAAAATTATCACTAACCAAGTAGAAATATGCAAATTACCATCGTATTATCAAACCGGGAGTCCCGCGGCTGCGGGGTCAGTTCCTATGAGTTACATTGGTCCCATGGGAGGTGTTGGTGCCACCCACGGGGACGTTCGGGGGCTGTTTCGGGTTTTCACCCTCTAACGCCATGTTTTTAAGCCAAAGTCTAGAAATATACAAATTACCGTCATATTCTCAAACCGGGAGTCCCGCGGCTGCGGGGTTAGTTCCTACGAGTTACATTGGTCCCGTGGGAGGTGTTGGTGCCACCCACGGGGACGTTCGGGGGTTGTTTCGGGTTTTCACACTCTAACGCCATGTTTTTAAGCCTAAGTCTAGAAATATGAAAATTATCGTCGTATTCTCAAACCGGGAGTCCCGCGACTGCGGGGTCAGTTCCTACGAGTTACATTGGTCCCGTGGGAGGTGTTGGTGCCACCCACGGGGACGTTCGGGGGCTGTTTCGGGTTTTCACCCTCTAACGCCATGTTTTTAAACCTAAGTCTAGAAATATGAAAATTATCATCGTATTCTAAAATCGGGAGTCCCGCGACTGCGGGGTCAGTTCCTACGAGTTACATTGGTCCCATGGGAGGTGTTGGTGCCACCCATGGGGCCGTTCGGGGGCAGTTTCGAGTTCCCACCCTCTAACGCCATGTTTTTAAGCCTAAGTCGAGAAATATGCAAATTACCGTCGTATTCTAAAATCGGGAGTCCCGCGGCTGCAGGGTCAATTCCTACGAGTTACATTGGTCCCGTGGGAGGTGTTGGTGCCACCCACGGGGCCATTCGGGGGTTGTTTTGAGTTCTCACCCTCTAACGCCATGCTTTTAACCCTAAGTCTATAAATATGCAAATTACCGTCGTATTCTCAAACTGGGAGTCCCGCGGCTGCGGGGTCAGTTCCTACGAGTTACATTGGTCCCGTGGGAGGTGTTGGTGCCACCCACAGGGACGTTCGAGGGCTGTTTCGGGTTTTCACCCTCTAACTCCATGTTTTTAAGCCTAAGTCCAGAAATATGCAAATTACCGTCGTATTCTCAAACCGGGAGTCCCGCGGCTGCGGGGTCAATTCCTACGAGTTGCATTGGTCCCGTGGGAGGTGTTGGTGCCACCCAAAGGGACGTTCGGGGGTTGTTTCGAGTTCTTACCCTCTAACGCCATGTTTTTAAGCCTAAGTCTAGAAATATGCAAATTACCGTCGTATTCTCAAACCGGGAGTCCCGCGGCTGCGGTGTCAGTTCCTACGAGTTACATTGGTCCCGTGGGAGGTGTTGGTGCCACCCACGGGGACGTTCGGGGGCTGTTTCGAGATCTCACCCTCTAACGCCATGTTTTGCTTAAGTCTAGAAATATGCAAATTACCGTCGTATTCTCAAACCGGGAGTCCCGCGGATGCGGGGTCAGTTCCTATGAGTTACATTGGTCCCGTGGGAGTTGTTGGTGCCACCCACGGGGACGTTCGTGGACTTTTTTGGGTTTTCACCCTCTAACGCCATGTTTTTAAGCCTAATTCTAAAATATGCAAATTACCGTCGTATTCTCAAACCGGGAGTCCCGCGGGTGCGGGGACAGTTCCTACGAGTTACATTGGTCCCATGGGAGGTGTTGGTGCCACCCACGGGTACGTTTGGGGGTTGTTTCGGGTTTTCACCCTCTAACGCCATGTTTTTAAGCCTAAGTCCAGAAATATACAAATTACCGTCGTATTCTCAAACCCGGAGTCCCGCGGCTGCGGAGTCAGTTCTTACGAGTTACATTGGTCCCGTGGGAGGTGTTGGTGCCACCCACGGGGACGTTCGGGGGGTGTTTCGGGTTTTCACCCTCTAACGCCATGTTTTTAAGCCTAAGTCTAGAAATATGCAAATTACCATCGTATTCTCAAACCGGGAGTCCCGTGGCTGCGGGGTCAGTTCCTACGAGTTACATTGGTCCCGTGGGAGGTGTTGGTGCCACCCACGGGGACGTTCGGGGGCTATTTCGGGTTTTCACCCTCTAACGCCATGTTTTTAAACCTAAGTCTATAAATATGCAAACTACCGTCGTATTCTAAAACTGGGAGTCCCGCGGCTGCGGGGTCAGTTCCTACGAGTTACATTGGTCCCGTGGGAGGTGTTGGTGCCACCCACGGGGACGTTCGGGAAATGTTTCGGGTTTTCACTCTCTAACCCCATGTTTTTAAGCCAAGTCTAGAAATATTCAAATTACCGTCGTATTCTCAAATCGGGAGTCCTGCGGCTGCGGGGTCAGTTCCTACGAGTTACATTGGTCCCGTGGGAGGTATTGGTGCCACCCACGGGGACGTTCGGTGGCTGTTTCGAATTCTCACCCTCTAACGCCATGTTTTTAAGCCTAAGTCTAGAGATTTGCAAATTATCGTCGTATTCTCAAACCGGGAGTCCCGCGGTTGCAGGGTCAGTTCCTACGAGTTACATTGGTCCCGTGGGAGGTGTTGGTGCCACCCACGGGGATATTCGGGGGCTGTTTCGAGTTATCACCCTCTAACGCCATGTTTTTAAGCCTAAGTCTAGAAATATGCAAATTACCATCGTATTCTCAAACCGGGAGTCCCGCGGCTGCGGGGTCAGTTCCTACGAGTTAGATTTGTCCCGTGGGAGGTGTTGGTGCCACCCATAGGGACGTTCAGGGGCTGTTTTGAGTTCTCACCCTCTAACGCCATCTTTTTAAGCCTAAGTATAGAAATATGCAAATTACCGTCGTATTCTCAAACCGGGAGTCCCGCGGCTGCGGTGTCAGTTCCTACGAGTTACATTGGTCCCGTGGGAGGTGTTGGTGCCACCCACGGGGACGTTCGGGGGCTGTTTTGAGATCTCACCCTCTAACGCCATGTTTTGCTTAAGTCTAGAAATATGCAAATTACAGTCGTATTCTCAAACCGGGAGTCCCGCGGCTGCGGGGTCAGTTCCTACTAGTTACATTGGTCCCGTGGGAGGTGTTGGTGCCACCCACGGGGACGTTCAGGGGCTGTTTCGGGTTTTCACCCTCTAACGCCATGTTTTTAAACCTAATTCTAAAAATATGCAAATTATCGTCGTATTCTCAAACCGGGAGTCCCGCGGCTGCGGGGTCAGTTCCTACGAGTTACATTGGTCCCGTGGGAGGTGTTGGTGCCACCCACGGGGACGTTCGGGAGATGTTTCGGGTTTTCACCCTCAAACGCCATGTTTTTAAGCCTAAGTCTAGAAATATGCAAATTACCGTCTTATTCTAAAACCGGGAGTCCCGCGACTGCGGGGTCAGTTCCTACGAGTTACATTGGTCCCGTGGGAGGTGTTGGTGCCACCCACGGGGACGTTCGGGGGTTGTTTAGGGTTTTCACCCTCTAACGCCATGTTTTTAAGCCTAAGTCTAGAAATATGCAAATTACCATCGTATTCTCAAACCGGGAGTCCCGCGGCTGCGGGGTCAGTTCCTACGAGTTACATTGGTCCCGTGGGAGGTGTTGGTGCCACCCACGGGGACGTTCGGGGGCTGTTTTGGGTTTTCACCCTCTAACGCCATGTTTTTAAGCCAAGTCTAGAAATATGCAAATTACCGTCGTATTCTCAAACCGGGAGTCCTGCGGCTGCGGGGTCAGTTCCTACAAGTTACATTGGTCCCGTGGGAGGTGTTGGTGCCACCCACGGGGACGTTCGGTGGCTGTTTCGAGTTGTCACCCTCTAACGCCATGTTTTTAAGCCTAAGTATAGAGATTTGCAAATTCCCGTCGTATTCTCAAACCGGGAGTCCTGCGGTTGCGGGATCAGTTCCTACGAGTTACATTTGTCCCGTGGGAGGTGTTGGTGCCACCCACGGGGCCGTTGGGGGGTTGTTTCGAGTATTCACCCTCTAACGAGTTACATTGGTCCCGTGGGACATTTCAAATGATTAGTTAGATAGCTTTGTTTTATTCAAGGATTGGCCTAAACAGACCCCAAATACTAACTTTGACATTTCAAATGATAAATGTTTAGGCCAATACATTAGTTGTTCTCAATACATTGTTTTGAGTTTACATTTTTTATACCAACAATCTATATAAACAAAAAATATAATCAAATAAAGAGATACATGGGAATTTTTAGGAAGTGTATGTGTGATCTGAGCACAAATTAAATGCAAATATGTTCCAGGGAAAATTTGAAACAAAAAGCTAAACCTTAACTCAAAAAACAAACTTATGTAAGTCATTTAAGTGACTTTCCCCCAAAAAATTAATTTATAACAGCAAAGCATACTTGAACAATTCAATCTTCATTGTACTCGTTCAATTTTGGTCATAGGGGACTTTCATTAACCATTTTCTTAGGACAATATATAACTATGCAGCTATGTCAATGGAAAACTACTTCAAGAGAATCAAATATGCCTGAAGTAGTCTTAATTTCTTACAATTCCACAATTAATGACAGGTCAGGATCATAATAATACAAAAATAAAATTAAAATAAGGTCCTACTTATCATATGTTCCTCAAATAAAATAAAAATAAGTTCCTACTTGCAAGAAAGTAGAAAACTTACTTTGTTCCTCAAATGAGTTGCTGATCAGATCAAAAAATGTATGCTGCTATGACCTCATGCTGGAGGCCTGCCTATCCAGACCTTCGGTCAAACTTGCAGTCCTTAGAGATTAGCTCACTTTGTCCACGACGACTTATCAACCGATTCAAATAACTTTGGAATCTTCTGCATTTCTAAACAAATAATATAAGGTTGTCAAAAATAAAATAAAAATGAATGTTTAAATAGCTGATGTAAAACATTAAAATAAGCACTACAATTTTATCAGTTCTAGGTTTAAATAGCACTTCAACATTTAAACTTGAATGTTTGAATGTTTAAATAGTTGTTGCAGCATATATGCAGTGCATATATATGCAGTGCATATATATGCACTGCATATATATGCAGCAGTTGCATATATATGCACTGAATATATATGCAGCAGTTGCATATATATGCCTGCATATATATGCACTGCATATATATGCAGCAGTTGCATATATATGTCTGCATATATATGCACTGCATATATATGTGTGCATATATATGCAGCAGTTGCATATATATGCACTGCATATATATGCAGCAGTTACATATATATGCCTGCATATATATGCACTGCATATATATGCTGCAGTTGCATATATATGTCTGAATATATATGCACTGCATATATATGCAACAGTTGCATATATATGAAGATGCAACTGCATATATATGCAACACTGCCCCTCCCCGCCTCGTCGCCTCCCCCCTTTCCCACTCACACACGCACACACGCGCACACAAACATGTATACACTGGCATATCTGTTAAGTTTTTGGATTGGGGGTTTCACGTTGCTGCCAAACATGTTTTATTTCACACACGCACACACACGCCCCTGCCCGTCCCCTCCCCCCTTCCCCACTCGCACACGCGTACACACACAAACATTCACACACGCACACACGCGCCCCCTGCCCATCCCCTCCCCCTTTCCCACTCACACGCACACGCGCACACACACAAACATGCACACACGCACACACACAAGCCGGGAGTGCCGTGACTACACGGTCGGTTCCTACGACTTACATTGGTCCCGTGCGAGATGTTCGTGACTCTTGCGGGACCGTTTTGTGGGTGTTTTACGTTTTCACCCTTCGATGGCATCTTTTTTATTCTCAAGTCTAACTATTTGCAAATTTACGCCGTATACGCAAACCGGGATCCTTGTGAGTACCCGTTTGGTTCCTACTATTAACATTGGTCCCATGCGAGGTATTCGTGACTCTTACGGTACCGTTTTGTGGCTTTTTTACGTTTTCACCCTTCTAAGGCATGCTTTTATGCTTTAGTCTAATTTTTTGCAAATTTATGTCGTACACTCCAACCGGGAGCGCCGTGACTAAGCGGTCGGTTCCTACGAGTTACATTGGTCCCGTGCGAGGTGTTCGTGACTCTTACATGACCGTTTTAAGGTTGTTTTACGTTTTCACCCTTCGATGGCATGCAAGTCTAACTTTTTGCTAATTTACATCGTACACTCAACCCGGAAGACCCGTTACTACGCGGTCGGTTCCTACGAGTCACATTGTCCTGTGCGAGGTGTTCGTGACTCTTACGGGACCATTTTGTGCTTGTTGTACGTTTTCACCCTTTGATGGCATGTTTTTATGCTCATGTCTATTTTTTTTTGCAAATTTACGCCGTACACTCTAACCGGGAGCCCCGTGACTACGCGGTCAGTTTCTATGAGTTACATTAATCCCGTGCGAGGTGTTCGTGACTCTTATCGGACCGTTTTATGGCTATTTTATGTTTTCACCCTTCGATGGCATGTTTTTATGATTAAGTCTAACTTGTTACAAATTTACGTCATACACTCAAACCGGGAGCCCCGTGACTACGCGGTCAGTTCCTACGAGTCACATTAGTCCCGTGCGAGGGGTTCATGACTCTTACGGGACCGTGCGGAATTTCTTAAACTCTTTTGCATGAAAACTAGGACCTTTTGCTAGGCGTGCAAGTCTGGAAGAGACATCACCTCTTTTAGAAGCTGCATTTATTAATGAATTTGTATTAGGGCATGTTTTTACCACACATGAATAAATAACCGCACACATAAGATGTGAAAAGTACCTCTTTTGACACCCATGCCCTAAAGTCAGTTATCGTCCAATTTCTCCTTTGATTTTGGATAATTTCGTTCTCGTACTTCCTACCGAAAAATTATAGAGTTTAGATCATAAAATAAAAAATACATATAATCAAAGAAGAAGAATTCAGTAGATACTCACTCTCTCCAGTCTTGGACTTCATCTTGCGATTCGAAGACATGACGAGTTGCTTGCTCGTATTGTAGGTTTGTGAGTTTCACCTATTTAGGGTTCCCAAACGATAATTCGTCCTCAAACTCATCAGGTTCCTCTATCACTCGTTCTCCACGAGGATTAAATCTCCTCACCTCTTGTTCTGGCATATGTTCCCTAGTGTATAGCGATGATTTCACCGTTACGTATTCTTCAGCAATTGACCCTCCAATATACCGTGTATTCTTTACATAATCTTTGAAGGTTTTCATCAAGCGCTCAAAAGGATACATCCAACGATACCTCACGGGACCACATAATAAAGCTTCATTGCATAAATGCACAAGCAGGTGGATACTGATATCGAAGAATGACGGAGGAAAATATTTCTCTAATACACAAATTGCCTCGGCTAAAGTTGATTTCGCAGCTTTAATGTGCCTTCTGTTTACCACTTTTGCACAAAGTAGGGTAAAACACAAACTGATTTTCATAATTGCCCGACGGAGATCTTTGTGTTCAGAGAAGCAATGCCGAAATAACAACAGGATTAATTGGATGATTACGTGCCAGTCGTGAGACTTGCACTGTTTCAAGTCATTTGCTTGGTAGCTTACTACCCTACGTAAATTACCAGAATAACCGGTTGGGGTCTTCAAGTTGAACAACGTGTCTAAGAGGATCTTCTTCTCACTAGTAGTCAAAGAGAAAGCAGTCGGGGGGATAGAAATTCTTCCTATCGTTGGATCACTTTTTAACCACAGTCTCTTCTTTATTTTCATATCCTGTAGATCTCGGTGGGCACGCTCTCCATCTTTGGAATGAGATCCACCCAGACATGTTCCTATCAAATGTTCTGCAACATTCTTCTCTGTGTGCATCACATCAATTATATGCCTTACACGATGATCTTTCCAATACGACAAATAAAAAAATATTGATCGCATGGACCATGGCTTCCCTTTACTAGGGTCGTTCGGATCCTCCCTAGCTTTACGCTTCAGGTTTAAAAAATGGGGGTGTTTGCCTACGTACCTATTCCCCGCAGTCGCAGCCACCGCCTTCTCCTCAATTTGTTGACCAGAAAGTCGAATAGGTGCCGTTCTTCGCTCGTGACCAACAGGCAAAAAGTTAGACTTGTCATTCCTAAAAGGGTGACTGGTCGGCAGAAATCTACGATGACTCGTGTAACTCAACTTACCACTATGTTTTAACCAACAGGCTTCAGTTTCCTCCCCATATATGGGACATCCATAATAACCATGAACATTACAAACGGACAAGGTCCCGTAAGCAGGAAGATCGTGGATCGCCCACATCACCATTGCTTTAAGTGTGAACTCTTCACCCTTATGAGAATCGAAAGCCGCCACGCCTTTATCCCACAACTCTTTAAGTTCTTCGATTAATGGTGCTAAGAATATATCAATATCATCACTGGGAGCCTTCGGCCCGGGTATCAACAGAGATAACAATGTGAACTCCTTTCTCATGCATAATGTCGGAGGAAGACTTAAAGGCGCCATAAGAACTGGCCAATAACTCTGACTAGTACTTAAATTACCGAAAGGGTTAAACCCATCGGTTGAGATTGCAAGACGAACGTTGCACGGTTCCTTTGTAAATTCATGGTGTTGTGCATTTGAAATTTTCCAGATGAGTGAATCAACCGGATGACGCATCAAATTCCCACCCACCTCGCATCGAGCATGCCATGTCATGGCCTCCGCTATCCACGGTACAGTAAAAAAATGTTTTAATCGTGGCCCAAGTGGAAAATACTTCAAAACCTTTTGTGGGACTTGCGAGCACTTGCGATTTTTTGCATGTTTGCCATTTCCATTCTCACAAACCATATATCTAGGCTCACTGCATACAGGACATTCATCCTTCTCTTCGTGCTCATTCCGGTACAATAAGCAATCATACTTGCAAGCATGAATAGATTTGTATTTCAAACCTAGACCCTTCAAACTCTTCTTCATGGTAGGATAATTGTCTGGTAACATGTTCTCTTTTGGGAGAATTTCTTTAACCCACTTAAGAATTCTGGTTACGCTGTTTCCAGATAAACCAAATTGACTCTTCAAATTATGCAAACCAATCATTGCATATAATACCGAGTGATCTTCATCGCAATCTTTATACAACGGTCTAGCCGCATCGGCTTTCAACCGTATGTATTCCCGATCTCCTAGTAGTTCAGCATCAATTTGTTCATTTACTTGGTCATAATGCGCATTATTTGTATCCATAGGTTGGTGGTTTTGTTGGTTGTGGAGTCCGTAAGCATCATCAATTAAGTCGGTCAATGGACGATGTGTTGGTGAATCATGTACCACTTCTACTCCTTGAGGTTCTGTTGCACGGTCGGCTCCCGGTAATTCTTCTGGAACATAAGGTACAACTTTTTCACCATGGTATGTCCATATTATAGTCTTGACAGATTCCCCACTTTAGTAAATGCAACTCAACAACTTCCAATGACTTTTATTTTCCGTTAATACAATGAGTGCACGGACACGAAATCTTCTCACTTTTAAGATTTTTTGAAGCGTATTTAACAAATTCATAAATGCCCTTTACATGATTAATTGATATCCAGTTAGTCTCTCCCATCCACTCTTTGTATTGTGGGAAATCCATGTAATAATCTTCAAATTTCAGTCCTGTGGTAATAGGTTAAAAAATATTATTACAACTGAAACAAAAAGAATATTCTTACGACTGAAACAAAAAGAATATTCTTACGACTGAAACAAAAAAAATATCATTCCAAACGAAACACAACCAATATTCTTACAACTGAAACAAAAAAATATCATTCCAATTGAATCAAAACCAATATTCTTACAACTAAAACAAAAAAAAATTATTACAACTGAAACGAAAGAAAATATTATTAAATCTTGGCCAAAAGATAAAGTGGCCAAGTAATAAAAGATTTTGCATAATTCCTCAATTCCATCCCATCCCCGCTGTTAATGTACACAGGTACATCTCCGCAGCCGTTGTATATTTCATCGACCATTATTTTAGCCTCACCCTTCTCCAAAGGTTGGTGATGTACTAGAGTTCCAGGAACCCTGGAGATGAGTATGAACACGCCAACAAACCTCAAATTGCTCATGTCCTTGATATAGTACTCTTCACCATAGTCACTGTGAGTTGTTGACGATGATCCAAGCCCCGTGATTGGCCGAGGTGCAGGGGAGGGGAATGTTGGAGGATGAGGCATTTGAGAGGGGAATGTTGGAGGGGAAGGTTGTGTGAAACCTTGAGTAGGAGTAGGGTAAGGGTAACCTTAAGGAGGCATTGGGGGCCTATAACTTTCTCAAAGATTCACAAGTTTCCCAATTTGATTTGTCAATAATCCTAGGGAGTTTTTAATCTCATGGAAATCCCCATCGTTCTTCAACTGGTGGTCCTTTTGGGATGAGATACAATTATTGACCGAAGAAAGCTCGTCCACAAGAGGTGCAATGTGTTGAAGTTTTGTTTTTGGCATATGTGAGCCAACACCTCTCGTCCTCCCCCTTTTGTCATTTCCAAAGGTCTTAGTCAGGGCATCATTTTCAAGGTCAAAGTCATCAGTAGGGCTCGAATCTGATTGACTGCTGATGGCCTCTATTGATTCCAGTGTCTTAGACAAGTGCAACGGGAATTTATTATGTTTGTCCCGTCGAGCATGAAGGAATAAGTTGGACCAATTTGGGTTTTTACCGGCATCTGGACCATCTTTTGTCCTACTCTCCCATTCATTCTTCAAATCCTCATAGGATTTGGATCCCAGCCTATGGATATCAGTTTTTTGTGCCCTATTTTTTTTTTTTTGCTCCCTCTGGACCAACTTTTTTTCCTTTGCCTCATTCTCCAAAAACTTATTCCACTGATCCACCGGCATTTCAATATTGGGAGGCACTTTCTCTTTCAAAGAAAAAATATCTGAGCTCGCTGCCTCTTTCGGGAAATGTTTCTTCCGAAGGTTTCTCCTGTATGTCCTCAATCCTTCAGCAACCCGAGATAGAATCTTATTATTGGAACGGTCAGGAAATGAGAAATGCTTGCAAAGTTGGTCATGTATGTCATCTTTGACAGCTTGATCAATAAGGTTCCAATTGTCTTGTCCACTGACTCCCACGTTCATTTTTCCCAGCGACGAACACCGGGCTTTAAAGTTCAGCACGTCATTCCTATCACCTGTCGGGTTATTACTGAGAAGGGAGAAGACAATAGGCTTCTTTTCATTTGAGCGGGTGGCATCATGAGTGTTGGATGGTGACGTTAAAACAACGGGAGTGATGGATTCGGGCGTAGGAGCACTTGGAGTTGGACTTGGTGAGGAGTGAACCATTGGTGGAGTTGTGAATTGCTCATCCATTGGTGTTGAGAATTCGGGTTTTGCACGAGATGGTGAACCTCGTTGTGGTGTCACATCGGCACTTGGTACCCTTGGGTTGTTTCCTCTCGACATTATCTACAAAAATTAAAAAATATAAGTGACTAAATAATTATAGTAATATGAAATTATAACTAATTAATCAAGCTTAATTAGTTTTATATATATAGATAGATAGATACCTTTTCAAAGTAAGACTTTAGAATAAGTTCAATGTGTCTGATCTCCATCCATTCGATATTAGTTTTTAAGAACCAATGAATTTTTGCACGTGGCCAACTAGAAGGAAGGGTATCTATGATTGATGTATAGATGTCAGTGACATGAACTCGAAATACCCTATTTTTCAACTTGTTGGCAAGATTCAATTTTACGTGCATGTGGCGCGAGACATCACAGTCTATGTCAATGCTCTCTATACACAGTTGTATCCATAACGGGTGGATTTTTTTTCTGCCTTCTCCAACAACGTAACCAAGGTCAGGGCTATGTCGGGATTACGTGTGTGAAATATATTTTGTATAACGTCATCCCAGTTTTCTGGTAGAGAAAATAAAATACGATCGAACAAGTAATCTTGCTGGATATCAAATCCATGATTTACAAGGTAGTTAAATTGTTCGATCTTTTTATTTCCATACATATAAATAGGAGTACCCTCTATATGACGCACGCTAATAAAAGAGTTATGTGTGCGGTCTAATTGCAACCTCTCCCACTCTTGTTGACAGTATTTATCACCGTGCCTCATTTTTCCTGAGAAAAGTATACGAGGGCATGAATACGAGTCCTGCTATTAAGGTTTAGGTTTGAAAGTTATGAGAGTTTAAACATACATATACACATAAACAATTTGTTCATAATTACACACATAAACATACATATACACATAAATCTATACATAATTTATTTGTTGGCCCAAGTCCGCGACCCACTGGGTATGACAAAAAATGCACATTAATCGCAAGATATGTGATATACTTTTTCATAGGCAAATCAAGAGCACGCCCAACAACTTTAATAACATATACATTTATCGACACTAGTATCAATTCAATAAATTCAACATAGTATCCAACAACCAAGCCAACAATATCTCACTATAGTAATGTGCACACGTGTTTGCGACTCGTATGTCAAAAAAAATCATTTAATTATATTTTCTCAAAAAAACAAACAAGACAAACATATTTTGTCGAAAAAAATACACACATATACAATCTAGGGTTTATTGACATAATCTATACATACACACACATACAATCTAGGGTTTATTGACATAATCTATACATACACACACATACTATTTAAGGTTTACTAAACCCTAATATTTTTTTGACATAAATCTATACATACACATACATACAATCTATACATACACACACATACACACATACAAACATAAATCTACACATACATACACAAAAATTAGGGCTTTAGATAGAAATCATGAAATCTAAATGAATCAATGCATACCAACTGAAATCAATTAGCCAAATGCAAATCCAACTGAAATCCAAATGTAAATCCAACTGAAATCCAACCGAAATCGCAGGAGCTCGAAATTGCACGAACCTTAACAGCAAACGAAGTCGCACGTAATAAATGAGAAGCTGGGAATATTTATTTTTAAGACCAGACTATGGTCACGGCCTAGACCCGTGACCCGATGTGCGCGACCCATTAATGACCATGAGGCTGGCGATTTCGATCTGGTAACGGCCTAGAGCCGTGACCCATTACTGACTGGGGCAATGGCGATTTCAACTTAGTCACGGCCAAGAGCCGTGACCCATGCGCGCGACCCTTTACTTCCTGGCAGGACAATGGCAATTTTGATTTGGTCACGGCTTAGGGCCGTGACCTATAATGCGTGACCCCTTTCCAGCAGCCTTGGTGTTTGAATGATGTATGGTCACGGCCCATAGCCGTGACCCATACCAACAAATGGTCACGGCCCTAAGCCGTGACCCTTAATGTGTGTGTTTTATGCTTCGTCGCGCCTTTGGTCACGACCCAAGTCCGTGACCCATCCGCGACCAGTTTGGAGGGAATTTTGGCGCCAAATTGGTCACGACCTGGTCACAGTCCAAGTCCGTGATCCATCCGCGACCAGTTTGGAGGGAATTTTGGCGCCAAGCTGGTCACGATCTGGTCGCGGCCCAAGTCCGTGACCCATTATGGTCAGGGATTTAGTCCGTGACCACTTCCAAAGCATGGATAATTTAGTGTGGTAATAAAATTGGTCACACCAAATATTGAGTGGGTCATGGCCAAAGTCCGCAACTAGCTGGTCGCGGACTTGGTCCGTGACCCATTGGGCGTGACCATTCGCAGGATTTGGTGTAGTGCCTTGCCCCAAAATTCAATATGCCGTCTACAGACATCCTCACCACTACGACTGAGAAGGTACTATGCCTAACTCCTGCCAAGTTTCATTTTCTTAAAAAGTTTGAATAGTCTGCTCTAGTTTTATGAGTACACTTCTTGTAAAAATATAAACTCTGACTACAATGAAGAAAAGTAATACTCATTATTTTTATTGGCACTTGAAATTTTGTGCATGACTCATTTACCTACATTGTGCGGTGGGTACACCAGATTTATGTGTTCTTTTCTTAAAAGAACGGTAGAACCTCTACTAAATTAGAAGAGGCCCCATGATATAAGGAACTTTCCTCATCATAGTTGGGGGGATATCTAAACCAAAAGTAAAAGTATAGTGAGTAAAGTCCCTAAGACCCAACAGGACTAGCAGGAGGTTATCCTCCTAGTAAGAATAATAATAAAAAAAATCACTGCATTTTTTTTATTTATTATTCAATACAGATTTATAGCCTAGAGAACAAGTTCTAACCTCTGTTCTCCAGAAAAATTGTAATTGACCAGTTTTCAGAAAATAAGGAGATGCGGGTCTACCCCCCTCTCTAAACTTGTTATTTTTATAAGACAAAAATGTTCCTAAGAAAAGTTTGGAACAAGGACCCTGGAGATCAAGGGAAATTTTTAGTATAAAGAAATAATTATTTCTTTACTTATGATATATGCGAAATTTGATGCAAAGTTTGTGGGAAGGAGAAGGGCTAGCCCCATCTCCTAGTTACTCCCTAAGAAATGAATGTGCATAACAAAATACCCCACAGTCACATGGGGTTGCTCTAAAAAAAATATACCCCAAAGTCACACAGGGTTGCGCTATAAGGTACCCCAAAATCATGTGGGGCTGTGCTACAAAGTCATAACTTCTTGAGCTTATAAGCAAGTACCCCGCAGTTAGAGGGGTAGCTTCCAAATCTTAACTTGCTAAGATGTATGCAAGTTAGAAGGGTCGCTTCAAACTTTGAACTCGCTCATCCTATATGCAATTACCCCGCAAATAGTGGGGAAGCTTCAGAAATGACAACTTGCTCACATTCTTGAGCAAGTGTCAAGCATAAATATAAGATACAACTATTTAGTACATAAGGCTACAAGGGAACCAGAGCGCTCACAGTCTTGAGCAAGTGACAAGTATAAACATAAGGTGCTCCAGATGAGCACCTAAGGCTCTAAGGTCACCGGAGCGCTCACAGTCTTGCGCAAGTGCCAAGTATAAATATAAGGTGTGCCAGTTGAGCACCTAAGGCTCCAAGGACACCAGAGCGCTCACAATATTGAGCAACTGCCAAGTATAAGTATATATACGACAGTTTAGCACCTAAGGATCCAAGGGCCCCAAAGCGCTCATCGTCTTGAGCAAAGGCCAAGTATAAACAGAAAGTGCTCCAGATGAGCACTTAAGGCTCCAAGGGCACCGGAGAGCTCACAGTCTTTGTCCCTCACCAACCGTCTAAGTTTTGGTGCCAAAAGTACCAACCCAGCCTTAGTCCCCAAGTGTAAATAGGACCCCTGGGCAAGGTCATGAAATAGAAAAAACTGAATAGCACTGTTACTCTGCAGAAATCACACCAGACTTCTTAGTATTCTCTCCCTTCTATCTCTCTAGTGCTAAGTGCCTTGTTCTTTCACTCCCCACTGATAACCATCATTCTCAGGAGCTCCTATTGAGAAAATTACTATTATTTTTATGTAAGTTCATCTTCTTGCAGGGAGGGAGTTCCATCTTGAGCTCCATTTTTACCAAAAGCGGAAGGTTTTACCACAAGCTGCTTCAGAAGTTCATGAGAACCTTGCAGACTGCGTCCATTGGAGTGGCTCACGCCTCACCCTTTCCAGTTATTCATAGACCCCAGTCTCACTACCCTCCTACTGAAAGCCTAGATGGGATTTCTTGGTTATGTATATGTCACTTGAGACCCTGGGTGAGATTATTAAAAGAGTAGAAGATTTTTGTTTGGATGGGATTTCTTGATCAAAAAAGAGGATGTAGAAGATTTTTGTTCACATCAGAAGTTCGAAGAGAGAGCGAGTGGTGGAAATGAGTAAATTTCAAATTAAATAACCTTTTACAATCTTTCTCGAGCCACTCACACATAGCGTGAGTTAGACTTAAGTCTCAGATCAGTAAAACGAAATTTAAAACCATTAATACAAACTCCAAATGTTAAATCTCAGCCACAAATTGGGAAAAAGAACTTAAAAAAACATTTTAGTTTTGCAATCTTCCACACATATATATATACAAAAATAGACATACCTTCAGAAACTCAATGGTTTTGTATTTGACATGTACACAGTAGGATTTGTATAACCCACCAAAAACATATCTCACTGAACCAACAAACTAAACTCATAAATAGAGGCAATAACAGAGAGTCAACTGGATTTATATTAAAAAACATAGACTCACTCACCCTCAATTTTTTTTAAATTCTTATAGTAGACTCTAGTAATATTACAAAGATAAGGGGAGAGGGTACTCAGTTAATGAGTGTTATTAATCAAACCTTGCTCTTTTGAAATGCAAACCAAATGAGAAATGGTGCAAATTGTGTGTTATGGTGGTGACGGTAAGTCGATTGCGGTAGCATTTTCAATAGAAGAGGGAGAAATTTGGAGAAAAGCTTTAATGTTTTGAAAGTGTAGAGGTTGCTTGCGATGTGATAAAAAAGGTGAGAGGTAGAAGATATAGATCGGCTGTTTCATAGAGTAGGACTGTAGGTTTAGAGGTAGGTTGTACCTTCTCTGAGGCGAAAACATGTTGGCTGTTTTGACAGAAATTTCACTTGGTTATCCTTTATCCCAACCTTTAGTTAGCCTTGAGTGTCAGATTTTGCCATGTCATAAGACAACTCATGACATGGCACAATGTGACACCATTAGATCGCAACCTTTGATATCACCACGATAGTTTAATCGTTGTCATTCAAATCGCTCGTCACCACGTCTAAATAGCTTGTCATTCAAATGATGCCTTTGTGAAATCCAAACATTAAATCAAGTAAATGACTATAATTTACAAAATTAAAATAAATAAGATATCCTCTTATATCTCTTAAATTATCTTCATATGAGGTGACTGTTGCTTCTGAGAATAAGAATTCTGAATATTCTTTAGGGGTGATTAGAACCATTGGTTTTCTTTCGAGGTTGGTTATTCCCCAGTATCTGCCAAAGGTATCAAACAGGGAGCACATGTAGGTTTGTAGTATTTGCATAAAAAAATGAATACATTATTGGTTTCAACACCTTGCTAACAATTTTGAAAGTGTTTGAAAGAGAAGTGAAATTTATTGCTAATACATCCGGCAGCTGAAAACCTTATTATTTACGAAAACCATAATTTAAATTACACCATAATTTAAATAAAGGATGCCAAGATAATTAAGAATTCATGCTTGATGGCATATATATCTACATACACAATAATAGCGTCCTTTATTTCAGATCTCAATTCCTGGCATAAATAGAGCAGTCCGTCATTAAACAACCTTGCACCATCATTATAGGTTGAAAGACATCCATATGTATTAAGATCTTTCGGACTCTTTTATACTAATGAAAGTTTTTTAGGCAAACATCCCAATGGAGTAGTGTTGTGCACCTAAAATTTCCTGCCATCTTGATCATATAAAACCTTAATACAACTCTTGGTGTTGATGGTAACGGATATGAAGACGCTAGAGTTGGGCCTGACCATTCTAATTCCTACTGTATTGGAGCATTTTGAGGAAGATAAACCTGCCCATTCAAATTTCTACTGTAACTACTTTACTTGGGATTATATCTTCGAGTTTTGAAGAGGTGATTAACATTAAAATGAAGCTTCCAACAGATGCAACTCATCTAAGACCTATTGCTGATTGTATTAAAAAGTGGTTTTCTTTGTTAGGCAAGGAGCAACAATCCTTGTCATTCAGAATTGTAACTGTTGTTGTGTCTCCTAGTTCTACGACTTGATAGTTAGCTGCTTCCAAGGGATGTTTTTCTGAGTTTAAGTTGGGACCTTTTTTTGGGCATGCCTTTGTATCTACTAACAACCAAACTTGAGTTTTAATTCTTTGCGAATGTCAACATTTTTTAGAACCATGTCAATGTATGTAGTTTTTTATCTAATGGGGAATACAACCAAATGTTGCCAAGGCCTGTTTTTAGGGCCTCATTTTTTCAAAAAAAAATTTACAAAAGTATCTTCCCTCATAAACCAAAAAATACGAAATAGAATCTATGTGCAAACAAATATGAAAATCTAACCTTAGAAACCAAATATTTCACTTTTCATGCTTCAAGTTTGAAAGGGTCAACAACCAATCTTAAGCAAAAAAGTTGGATCAACTTACCAAATACTGAGTTAAGCATTTAATCAAATAACAATAAACCAACTGAGAAAATGTAAAAATTTAAAATCATTCAACTTACCAAATACTCCATTGCATATTGTGGAAATAAAAATTAACTATATAAAAAAAACATAATTATAATGTTTAAAAAACACACAAATCAATATGGGTAAGTTATACAATTTTGGTAAGTTATACCCAAATCATAATTACAGTGTTTACATACCTTTTTTAAACCCCGTGTTAAGCCCTTGCTATACTCAACTAAGTAAAGTTTCAAATATGTGAATAGAACCTATGATAGTGATACATTAAGTAAAATTTGGTTAGGAAAGTGAAAGGTCAATCTATTAGAGCTTCAATATATATATATATATATATATATATATATATATATATATATATATATATATATGCAACTAGGCGAGAAATAAAATGCCCTCTCATATTTTGCGCTGAAAATGCAATGAAAATGACCTCTCATATTTTGCGTTAAAGATCATTGAACGAAGATCCTGTACAATAATTTTACTTGCTAGATACCAAAATCTTCAAAACCGACAGCACAAAAAAAACAGTTGATTTATTTATAAACATTATCATATTTGATTTAAACCCAAAGTTTTCATATGAACCTAAAATTGTAGAGGAAACAACACAAAATTGAGTTTATCCCCAAATAAAGGTAATAACGAAATCATTATTCCATCTACATCCATTTTATTTATAAACACTCTCATATTTAAAAACTAAAAACAAAATCTTAATCCATGGGACAAATAGAGAGGTACCTTTTTAGATCCCTTTGTCAAAGACCATTCATATAATAACTGTCATTTGCTAATAATTATTCAATAAAGAAGCACGGGAGCCTTTTGTTAAATGCATGCCCTGCACTATTAATCCATCATTTGATAGAATTAGAACAATTCCTCATCACCGGAAGTAAAGAAAATAATCTTTAAATGGAACAATGTTTTGAATTGTGAATAAGTGTGTCATTCACAACATACAACCCCATTTTACAAACAGCCAACAAACCGACTGCAAAAAATTGACCGCAATTTGAAATTGACCTAATATAATTGTTTGAAATCGACAGCAATTTGAAATAGACCTAAAAAACCTAATATACATGTTTGAAATCAACTGAAAAAACTCAACTTCTATTGAAATAGAAGTATATATCTGTTTTAAACAGGTATATACTCCTCCCTACGCGATTGATTTGAAAATTGCGTTTGATTTCATGTAAAAAAACGCGTTTGGTTTCATTTGATTTGTTTATACCTGAGCATTTTTTCAACAGGGTGTTTTTTTCTTTAAGTATATACTTGTTGGGTTTGATTCAAACATGAGTATATACCTGAGTTTCAAACATGAGTATATACCTGAGCATTTGATTTTCCCCCAAAAATGATTGATTTGAAAAAACGCATTTGATTTCGTTTAATTTTTTTATACCTGAGCGCTTTTAATACAGGGTGTTTTTTTTAAGTATACTCTTTTCGGTTTGATTCAAACATGAGTATATACCTCAGATTCAAACATGAGCATATAACTGAGCATTTGATTTTTACCCAAAAATGATTGATTTGAAAAAATGTATTTGACTTCGTGTTGAAAAATGCATTTGATTTTGTTTAATTTGTTTACACCTGAGCATTTTTTCAATAGGGTGTTTTTTGTTTTAGTATATACCTGAGCGTTTGATTCAAACATGAGTTATACCTGAGCGTTTGATTTCGTTTGATTTTTTCCCCAAAAATCAACCTTTTGCATTTGATTTCATTTGATTTTTGTTGAAGTATATAACTGTTGAAAAAATGCTCAGGTATATACTCAAAAATGCGATTGATTTCGCAAAACGCTCATGTATAGTTTCTTATATGTATAGTTTCACGATGTGTATAGTTTCTTGTTTGAAACAGATCCATTGATTCCGTTTGTGAAAAAAAAATAGTAAAATAATTAAAATCTTGTATATACTTTATAGCCGAGAGAGAGAATACCTTCAAAATGGAGAAGTGAGAGAAAATGGGGCTCTGCGTTTGAGGAGGAGAGGGTTTCGAGTTTGTCATGTGGGTTGCGATTTTGGGAGTTTGAGAAGGAGAGGGTATACTATCATGAAAGAAGGGTGGGTGAGAGAGTACAAAGGGAGATAATTTACCTAAATAGTCCTAATGTTTGAATTAAAGTGGAAGAGAGGGAGTTAAGTATTGAGAAAGAAAAGAGGGAGAATTCAAAATTTTCAAGGGAAAAATAAGAAGTGTAAAAAAATTCATCCCGTGACATCATCTTTTGATCTTATGACATATATAAGTTTCGTAACTTATTATATATATATATATATATATATACATGTCAACAGTATAGTCATACGCACATCCTATATCCTTTATCCCTTACGTAGCATATATATGTCCCAAACATTCTACGTATTTAATAATTTATAAACTTTACTTATTATCGTACGCTCCCGAGTATTTCTCACCACTCGAAGGGTATCCTTTATTGTACACACAATATCAGTAGGTAAACTCCCTACACCGTACTAGTCTAAGTCATCATTTCTCTCGAATTTACGAGACCTGAATTATTGTCCAAATTAGGTATTTTCCTCGATAAATCCTAATTAAGTTTTGCCCTAAATTCCTCCTTTTTGGACTAAGCCTGAAACCCCACCCAGGCCTACTGGTGTCTCAATACATTTCCATTATGTTTAAAAAAAATAAGTCTCGTGATTGAATTCCAAACGTTCCCCCAAAGATACTAAACAAAAGTAAGAAATTGGCCAAAACTAGGCAACTGAATCGATTCGCCCTGGTCCGAATCGATTCGCTTTTCGAATCTATTCGGTCAAGAGCTTAATCGATTCACCACCTACACATCTCAAATTCTGCATAGTTTTTCCGATAGGATTCACCATTTTCAATCATCAAAACCTTCAACAAACATTCCCAAACTCCTAACCAATTACTTCAATCATTATACCAACATATATGAATGATTTCTAACGTACGAGAATCATGAATTCATCAACAATCATCAATTAATCAATTTAATCCCAATTAAATTCTGAAAAACCCTAGTTTAACACTTACATTCAAGAACTAATTTAAAACTCAGATTTCCTCATCAAGATTCGACGTAATTTCATGGGTTTCATACGACATACATCGAGGGTTCAATCCTATATCAATTTCCAATATAAGATTATGATTTAAGTCTTCTAATTTAACCCAAAGTATACAAATTTCTTATATTATAAATCCTATACTAACATGGATATCATACATGCAATAGTTCTGCAAGATTAAACACTTACCTCAAAATCAAGTTATGATCCTCTGAAGAAAATGTTGTAATACCCCATGATTTTAATGACTTTTAAAATGGGTTATATTTTAAATTAATGGATTAATTGGATTTTATTATTAATTAATTCATTTGGGTTTTATCCGAATTGTGGATATTAAAATAGATGATTCTGAATATTACTTAAAGATATTTAGGTAATATATGAATGTGATGTTATTGATATTGTTGTGATTATTAATTCAGTAATTTGAATCTTTAGTCGGACGCGGTATGGGACGTATCGGGACTAAATTATGAGATTAAATAAGAAACTTATTTTTATATCGACCTTATAGTAATTTTGACAGCGTCATTGCATCTGAAATGGTTGAAATAGTCAGAAAAGTCTATTTGGATGTTGGTTTTGGGTCGCGGGTCATTTGGAAATGAAAAGACAACCCCAAAGGGCATTTTGGTCATTTTTACAAGGGGATGAATAGTGATTTCGGATTTTGTCTTATTATAAGTATTTGGAAGTTAGTTGAACGTGGGTTCATTCATCTCTTCTACACAAAATTGAAAGTTCATCTTCTTAGAGAGAGTGAAAGGTTGCTTGGGAAGAGAAAAGCTTGCTTGGAAAGGAGAACCAAAGACCAAAGGTCACCACCACCAACCACCACCGGAGTTGGCCGGAGAAAGGGAGAACCACTTGTGTTATTCAACTCCAAAGGATCAGATCTTCATTAGAGGCAAGTGTTTGATAATTACAATCTAGGTTTGTATATTGTCCATGTTAGGATAGCTATATAAAGATGAGATTTTTACATATTTGGAAGATGAAAAGATAATGTTGTTAATGGATTTCTGAAAAATGGAAGTTTATAGGAATCAAACTCATGTTGTAGGCAGATAGTAATCCATGAAATAATCATAAATCTGTTGAAGAAATGTTGAGAATCAATTGTGTGTTCTTGAAGATATTATGTTGATAATTTTCTGGAAAAAGAGGATAAAAACATGATTTTAATTCAATCTCTTGATGATTATAGGATGGTTAGATCAGTAGAAATCATTTATATATGTTGATATATCATGTAGTAAGGATTATCAGTCATTTGGGTTATTAATATGAAGTTTTGAATGATAAAAAATGATGAAACCCGTAGTAGAAGAAATGCAGAAAACTAGGCTGGTATCTGGGCGATCGATCGATCGACCCCTGCCTTCGATCGATCGACCTCCACAGAATCTTTGAAGTTGTTTCTTTTTAATGTTTGTTTTTATCCCAAACCTTTTTTAAATCTTTGGTGATTATTAATTGGATAATATGGGACTGAGAGAAGATCAGTAAGCCCTAGATAAGAATCGAATTAACATGATTGGGATTTAATTGATTAGAATTTTGATAATTAATTTGGAAGAAATTTCGGTTGCTAGATTCATGTGTTGGATTCTAATTTGTATGCATGAGGATTAATGATAGGTCCATTAGGGAAGATTTAATATAACACCTGGGTAGCCTTAGGGTTACAATTTGAGCATCAAGGACTGAATTTAAGCTCATTAATAATTAGACAAGGACTGAGTGTAGTACAAGCGCTTAGTGGTATGGCTCATGGATAGAGATGGGTGTTCAGATGACATTTGGTTGAAAGAGGTGAAGAGGTTATCCCGGTTGCGTATTTAAATTTGACGGACCTCCACGATCAACAAAGTTAAGTAGTAGTGTATTGGAGGGGTTCCTTGTCTGGATTTCGCTTTGCGAGACGTTCCGCGCGTGAACCTTAATGACGTCGAGAGTGGAGAGATGTTATGGGATGCGAGGATGTTGATTTTGTCAATAAGTCATATAGTGTGAATGAAACACTATAGACTATGAGCCATGTGACGATGGTATTCAATCCTATTTGATAGAAGATGTGTTTATAAGAGATTTGAAACAATCGGTTATAACCCTAATTAAAGGGAGAGTTTAATTCGTATAATTTGGGAGATATAATGATATGGACCAGTAGGATATTAGTGATTTCTTACTGAACATACTATTGAGGAAAACCTATTTGACCCTTGAGTAATGAGTGAGGCTCGAGGATAATTAAATTAAAGAAGTAAAGTCATAATATTTTAATACATAGGATATAAGAGATATAACGCTACGTATGGGAATTATCGAAGGGCATTGTGAGTACCTTGTTGATATTATATTATAGGTACGATAATGCCTATTGGATTTATAGTTGATTTATATGTATGACATACCTAGCTTACTTGCTATCAATGGGGAGGTTTGCACATGAGGGCAGTCATATCCTGATGAATCCATGGGATTTTTGATTTGTCGCTCAAGAACATAGGTCTATGAAAGACTTATCGGGGAGTTGATAAGTCCGCTGACTATGGGAACATAGGTATGTGCGTGGCCCGTGGGTATGAGAACTATGTTCGCCTCCAATTTATGTGTTGTTGTTTGTGGTTCGAGGAATCCTTACCGAACCTTTAGTCCCCTATTCGGCGACCAACGATATTAGGACATGATAGCAGAGTAATGCATTGCACCGCAGCTGTGACTTGGGGTGATGTATTATATATGTGTGTGTATATATATATATATATATATATATATATATATATATATATATATATATATATATATATATATATATATATAATGAATTTAATGAATGTATATAGTGGTTAAATCTATCTACTGTGTGATAATTGTAGATAACGGTGAATAGAGAAAGAGAATTGAATTAAGTTAATGAATGTTTATTCTTATAGATTTGAAAAGCTTAATTTATATTAATGAGAAACGATTCATATAAATGAGAAATGTATAAGAATGATTGTACTACGTATGGTATGGGACATACAGGGTTACAATACGGGATGGAATCATATTATGGAAATTTGTGAAGAGGACTCATTAACTAGGAGGCTAATAGGAAACGTTAAGTGTGCACTCTAGATGAGAGGTGAGAATAGCAAGTGAGAGTTGGATACTAACACGTACATAATAAATTCTTTATTGCACTTGTTAAATACTTGTTGTTTTCAAAATCATTTTCACAATCGGGCTCTGACCAGTTTTCTTGCACATTTTATTTTCTATTGTACCTTCAATATCAGGTGTCCAGCAGCAGGGATGCCAACCTTAGTTGATTTTGACGAGATATGGAGCTATGGAGTATTTCTTAGACGCATATCTTCATTTGATTCACAGTATTCTTATAGTTAGGGCATGTCGCCCAAAAGGATTTCAGTTATCTCTTCTATATGAGTCAAATACTCTTGTAGTCGTGTCGTTTTAATACATTTACTATTGTTGGGATTACTGTATTGGAAAATTATTTGGGAATGTTTTTCTAATTACATTTAAATTCTTTTGAGTTATCTGTTCGGTTATTAGTGTTGTAGAATAATATGTGTTGTGTTATTCGTAAACTAAAAATGGATTTTGTTGAATTAAAATTTGGAAAGTTTTTAACACCAGCTTAATTGGGTATTGGGTAATTAGTTAATGTTTTCCACAATGATGCTAAGAATGAGCCAACTGTATATTATGTTTTAATTTGGTATGGGACTGGCCAACTGGTATTTAATTAGGTGGGGTGTTATAAGTGGTATCAGGGCATCAGGTTCTAGTGTCCTTTAGGGCCTGTACGGCTTATTGTGTTTTTTGCTTAGCGTTCTTTGAAGTAGAGCCCTATGTTTAGGATTGTTGACTTCTTTGGTAAGATTCCGTATATATTAGTGAATATTATTTGCATTCGGACGGATTCGTACAAGAAGTATGGCAGATGAAGGCCATTGGACGGATATCGGAGATCGTACTTAGGAGGTTATGAAGTATGTTCGAGTATGATGACCATAGTCGAGGTCACCCCTATTATAGAAGATTGAGGAGAGTCATCAGTAGAAGTTCTTGAAATGCAGGAATTGTGTGTGTTACCTAACGAAGGCAATATATTCAAAGGCTTGGGCATATAGTGGAGTGTGGTGAACTAGAACTGAAAATTTGGGGTAAAATTTTTCTTAACTCATCGGAGCAAAGTTATAATAGTTGGAGTTAACAACCACCGCCCACGAATGAGGGTATGTTTTATTTCTAAGGAGTTATGAGGCGTATATTGATTTTTGTAGTGATTAATATTGTATGGGCAAAAGGGTAACTAAAGTTAGCTTATAGCACTGTTATTTACGTAGACTCACAGAGGTTTGTGGGACACCTATATTTTCATGTCATCACGTGGGTTTGATTTTTATTACAAAATTACTTACTTTGGGCATATACGAACATGATGTGACTAGCGGCGTGGATTTATTTGTGGTATATCAGAGCGTATAGCCATCATCTTGTCTTTAATGAGAGAGTAGATGAGTAGACTTTTATTTGCAATCGATAAAACCTGTAGAGAAGTTATAAACTATTGACTAAGGACCTGAGGAGTTTTGATGACCGACTACTTTAGGTAGTAGTATATCGGGGGGTTCCTTGTTTGGATTTCTCTTGCGAGACACCCCACGCATTAAACTAATAACCGTTGGGAGTCAAAATAAGTTAGGTCTTTAGGATATGAGTTTATAACCTTTGCGATAAATATTACAATGAAAGTTGTACGATAGGGTGTATGGGCGCCCTGGATGGTTGGATTGTAGTAGTTTTCATAATTGTGAAACAGTAAGTAGTTGTGACATCAGGATTTATTAGTTTAATACGTGAGGATCATTTTTCCCAAACTTTGTTACGATGATGGTATAGGGAAGATTGGGTAAAGATTAAATTCGATTCAGTTGAAACTATAAGGTGAGGCTTGGCGTATAACATCAATGGAGATTTTTGTTAATGTACTGTATGGACGGTACGACATAGATTTCTTGCGATGTGAGATTTATACTCAAAGTTTACCTTACCAGTATGATTTATCTTTCCGAATTTTGGGACGAAATTCTATTATAAGAGGGGAAGTATGTAACGCCCCGGGATTTTAATGACATTTAAAATGGGTTATATTTAAAATTAATGGATTAATTGGATTTTGTTATTAATTAATTCATTTGGGTTTTATTCGAATTGTGGATATTAAAATGGATGATTCTGAATATTACTTAAAGATATTTAGGTAATATATGAATGTGATGTTATTGATATTGATGTGAGTTGTTAATTCAGTAATTTAAATTTTTAGTCGGACGCGGTATGGGGCGTGTCGGGACTAAATTGTGAGATTAAATAAGAAACTTATTTTTATATCGACCTTATAGTCATTTCGACTGCGTCGTTGCGTTCGAAAGGGTTGAAATAGTCAGAAAAGTCTATTTGGATTGGTTTTGGGTCCCAGGTCATTTGGAAATGAAAAGACAACCCAAAAGGACACTTTGGTCATTTTTACATGGGGGGTGAATAGTGATTTTGGATTTTGTCTTATTATAAGTATTTGGAGATTAGTTGAACATGGGTTCATTCATCTCTTCTACACAAAATTGAAAGGTCATCTTCTTAGAGAGAGTGAAAGGTTGCTTGGGAAGAGAAAAGCTTGCTTGGAAAGGAGGAGAACCAAAGACCAAAGGTCACCACCACCAACCACCACCGGAGTTGGCCGGAGAAAGGGAGAACAACTTGTGTTATTCAACTCCAAAGGATCAGATATTCATTAGAGGAAAGTGTTTGATAATTGCAATCTAAGTTTGTATATTGTCCATGTGAGGATAGCTATATAAAGATGAGATTTTTACATTTTTGGAAGATGAAAAGATAGAGTTGTTAATGGATTTCTGAAAAATGGAAGTTTATAGGAATCAAACTGATGTAGTAGGTAGATAGTAATCCAGGAAATAATCATAAATCTGTTGAAGAAATGTTGAGAATCAATGGTGTGTTCTTGAAGATATTATGTTGATAATTTTCTGGAAAAAGCGGATAAAAACATGCTTTTAATTCAATATCTTGATGACTCTAGAATGGTTAGATCAATAGAAATCAATTATATATGTTGTTATATCATGTAGTAAGGATTATAAGTCATTTGGTTTGTTAACATGAAGGTTTGAATGATAAAAAATGATGAAACCCGTAGTAGAAGAAATGCAGAAGACTGGGCTGGTATCTGGGCGATTGATCGATCGACCCCTTGCCTTCGATCGATCGACCTCCCCAGAATCTTTGAAGTTATTTCTTTTTAATGTTTGTTCTTATCCCAAACCTTTTGTAGATCTTTGGTGATTATTAATTGGATATTATAGGACCGATAGAAGATCAGTAAGCCCTAGATAAGAATCGAATTAATATGATTGGGATTTAAAATATTAGAATTTTGATAATTAATTTGGAAGAAATTTCGGTTGCTAGACTCATGTGTTGGATTCTAATTTGTATGCATGAGGATTAAGGATAGGTCCAGTAGGGAAGATTTAATATAACACCTGGGTAGCCTTAGGGTTACAATTTGAGCATCAAGGACTGAATTTAAGCTCATTAATAATTAGACAAGGACTGAGTGTAGTACAAGCGCTTAGTGGTATGGCTCATGGATAGAGATGGGAGTTCAGATCACATTTGGTTGAAAGAGGGGAAGAGGTTATCCCTGTTGCATATTTAAAGTTGACGGACCTCCACGATCAACAAAGTTAAGTAGTAGTGTATTGGAGGGGTTCCTTATTTGGATTTCGCTTTGCGAGACGTTCCGCGCATGAACCTTAACGACGTCGGGAGTGGAGAGATGTTATGGGATGCGAGGATGTTGATTTTGTCGATAAGTCATATAGTGTGAATGAAACACTATAGACTATGAGCCATGTGATTATGGTATTCAATCCTATTTGATAGAAGATATGTTTATAAGAGATTTGAAACAATCGGTTATAACCCTAATTAAAGGGAGAGTTTAATTCGTAGTAATTCGGGAGATATAATGATATGGACCTGTAGGATATTAGTGATTTCTTACTGAATATACTATTGAGGAAAACCTATTTGAACCTTAAGTAATGAGTGAGGCTCGGGGTTAATTAAATTAAAGAAGTAAAGTCATAATATTTTAATACGTAGGATATAAGAGATATAACGCTACGTATGGGAATTATCGAAGGGCAGTGTGAGTACCTTGTTGATATTATATTATAGGTATGATAATGCATATTGGATTGATAGTTGATTTATGTGTATGACATACCTAGCTTACTTGCTATCAATGGGGAGGATTGCGCGTGAGGGCAGTCATATCCTGATAAATCTATGGGATCTTTGATTTGTCGCTCAAGAACATAAGTCTATGAAAGACTTATCGGGGAGTTGATAAGTCCACTGACTACGGGAACGTAGGTATGTACGTCGCCCGTGGGTATGAGAACTATGTTCGCCTCCAATTTATGTGTTGTTGTTTGTGGTTCAAGGAATCCTTACAGAACCTTTAGTCCCCTATTCGGCGACCAGCGATATTTGGACATGATAGCGGAGTAATGCATTGCACCGTAGCTGTGACTCGGGGTGCCGTATTATATATGTATATATATATATGTATATATATAATGAATTAAATGAATGTATATAGTGGTTAAATCTGTCTATTGTGTTATAATTGTAGATAACGCTGAATAGAGAAAGAGAATTGAATTAAGTTAATGAATGTTTATTCTTGTAGATTTGAAAAGCTTAATTTATATTAATGTGAAACGATTCATATAAATGTGAAATGTATAAGAATGATTGTACTATGTATGGTATGGGACATACGGGGTTATGATACGGGATGGAATCATATTATGGAAATTTATGAAGAGGACTCATTAACTAGGAGGCTAATAGGAAATGTTAAGTGTGCACTCTAGATGAGAGGTGAGAATAGCAAGTGAGAGTTGGATACTAACATGTACATAATAAATTCTTTATTGCACTTGTTAAATACTTGTTGTTTTCAAAATCATTTTCACAATCGGGCTCTGACCCCTTTCCTTGCACATTTTCTTTTCTATTGTACCTTCTATATCAGGTGTCCAGCAGCAGGAATGCCAACCTTAGTTGATTTTGACGAGCTATGGAGTATTGCTTAGACGCTTATCTTCATTTGATTCACAGTACTCTTATAGTTAGGGCATGTCGACCAAAAGGAATTCAGTTATCTCTTCTATATGAGTCAAATACTCTTGTAGTCGTGTCGTTTTAATACATTTACTATTGTTGGGATTATTGTATTGGAAAATTATTTGGGAATGTTTATTCTAATTACATTTAAATTCTTTTGAGTTATCTGTTCGGTTATTAGTGTTGAAGAGTAATATGTGTTGTGTTATTCGTAAACTAAAAATGGATTTTGTTGAATTAAAATTTGGAAAGTTTTTAACACCAGCTTAATTGGGTATTGGGTGATTAGTTAATGTTTTCGACAGTGATGCTAAGAATGAGCCAAGTGTATATTCTGTTTTAATTTGGTATGGGACTGGCCACCCGGTATTTAATTAGGCTGGGTGTTACAAATGTGTATATTGATGTTCCTCTCTTTTCAATATACGCTCTGGGGTATCGGTGGTGCAAAAGGTGTAGGAACAGTGGTTCTAGCCTTGGGAACTTCTCTCCTCTTCCTCCTTTGGCTTCTCTGTAACTTCTATTTGTTTATCACGTAACTAAACCTGACACCTTTCTCTAATCATATATATTACACTTAGTAAATTCGTAAGTATTATTTCTCCAAAAATACAAACGACCAAAATGCCCTCCGGGGATGCCAATTTGTCCTAAAAGTGCCTCGGGACCCAAATTAAACCCATGGTAGACTTTTCTGACTATCTCGACCCTTACGGACATTTTGGCACACTCACAATGATCGTTTGGATGACTTGAAAATAAATTACTTTTTATCTCATTAAATTAGGTCCCGACACGACTGACACTCGCGATCCGACTAAATCACCTTAACTGTCGTATTTTTCACTCGTGAAAATTTTAATAATTTCGTAATCACATATTCCTTGACTCACTAAGTAATATTCAATATAATTAACATTAATAAATACTAAACCTTATCTCGCTAGTTAATATTTAATTTATTCCGGACTAATTATCAATTAATTTCCCTTATTTAATTTAATAATCCAACATTTAAAAATTATAAAAAAAATATACGGGTTGTTACAGGAAATAATGAAGTGTAATCAGTATAACCAAATTTTAATATCAACCCAAAAACATCGGGGAAAAGTAATCGTCTAAACACATTATTAAAGCGGCACTCATACGTATGTAGCTATAATCCAGGCTCTCAAGCATCTGAGACCGTTGCCCAAGTACAAAATTTTCGTTTGACAACACGTCAAACTACCCCTAGTTAATACTAATGATTCTATAAGAATAATTTACATAGATGTGCAGGGTAAACTAATTCAATTATTACAATTATTTTTATGTCATCATTTATTACATGAGAGGGGGTTAAAATTGATCAAATTAATTTCAACTGTAAAAACTATCATACTCTCTAATAGCATGTGTCCAAGGTCCTATGTTCAGCGTACGAGTCTAAAATCCCCCCTCCCCTAGTGGGCTCATCAGGATAAGACCTTTCACAACGCGAAACATGCTCCCAATAGCAAGCAGCGTAGGTATGTCATACACATAATAAATCAAGCAATAAGTATTTACACCCCTATATATATATATATATATATATATATATATATATATATATATATATATATATATATATATATATATATAGTCATACGCACACCATATATCCTATATCCCATACGTAGCATATATATGTCTCGAACATTCTGCGTATTTAATAATTTATAAACTTTACTTATTATCGTACTCTCCCGAGTATTTCTCAACACTCAAAGGGTATCCTTTATTGTACACATAATATCAATTGGTAAACTCCCTATACCGTACTAGTCTAAGTCATCATTTCTGTCGAATTTACGAGACTTGAATTATTCTCCAAATTAGGTATTTTCCTCTATAAATCCTAATTAAGTTTATCCCTTAATTCCCCCTTTTAGGACTAAACCCGGAACCCCACCTAGGCCTACTGGTGTCTCAATATATTCCCATTATGTTTAAAAAAATAAGCTCACAATTGAGTTTAGGTGTTCATTGAGTTTCAAATAATGTGTGTTTTATCAAACATTTGACCAAACATATGTGGCTTTACTAGATATTGCAGTGGGCTTTAAGTTTATGGCTAGTTTTTTACTATCCTAAGGAAGGTTTTGGTTTTCCTTTGAAGGATTGAGGTGATCTTCTTGAGGAGAATTTGGAATTTTCAGTTTTTTGAAACAGGAAACACGTTTAGGAAATTGAGGTTCAAAGCTTATAAGTTTTTGAAAATGACCATTGCACATGAGCTTCTGGGATCATAAAACCCTTTTACTCACTTTAAAACTAGTTGAGAATAAAAGAATAGAGTTTCAACATTAAAGCTCAAGCTTTAATGGAGTTTTTGAAGGGTTTTTCAAACATTTCATACATAAGAACTTGGTGTTTTTTATTAGTACAATCATTAGAACAGTGCAGGAAACTATTGGAATTGAAAAAACGAAAATTAGTAAATAAAATGACAGTTTACCAGTTTGGAGGGAAAATTTTGAACTTTGGACAGGCTGAAGAGGTGAGTTTTGTTGTCGATGATCGTGGGGATTTTATAGTAGAGGTTTAGGAGGAGTTGATTGGTGAATAAAGGAGGTGGTTTCTCCCTAGATCAAGAAGGCAAGTTCGCGGGGAGTTTAAATGCGCATGGTTACATGGTGTAGCCAAGTGAACTTGGCATGTTTTCCTTAGGAGGAGGCTGATTTAGCTGGGGAAAAGTGTAAATATCAAGTTTTAAGTTTTTGTCCTTGGAAAAAGTTTTATATTTATTTGGTATTAAATATGAATTTTTTCATATTTTAGGAGCATTTGTGTAAATTCATGAAAGTTTAAAGGTTGAGGTTGTAAATTCTAATTAGCTGAAGTCTAGGGTTGAAGTTGTGACACCCAGCTTATTAAAATAACAGGTGGTAAACCCTCTACCAAAATAA